>BPLQ01000204.1:0-240326 GCA_021605075.1 Caerostris darwini
ATCGTATTCAAACAGTTTCATAGGTTAACTCACAATGAGCATTTCATCTTTCTTACTTTTCATTTGTGTAGTTTCAAATGTTTAAACTTTATTTTACGAAAATATCGTAAAATATTGTCGTGTTTTCGTAATGAATTAAGGATGTTGTTAAATTAATATGCCACTCAATTCTGTATTTTATAAATATACTACTGTATTATGTATTATATAAATATGTTCCTTTATTACAACATATTAAACAAATATGTTGTCATAAAACATTTTTGACATATCAGTTAAAAAAACCCAAAAATGTTTACTTTTAATCGAAATTTTCTTTCATGTGTAAATATGTCGTTAAAATGGAAAAAAAATAAATCTTTTTGTATGTAGTAAGAATCTAAGAAAGTACTTAATAGAGGATTCCAGTAAAACCTGGGATCACTTTCAGAACTGGATAAGTCAATACATTTTTTTATCGCAGTGTTTACAAACACTTTGCTCCAGCTTTAATCCATCAATGGAAAACACGAACCAGGTCAACATTCCCTGCGGGGAGATTAAGATAATGTCTAAAAAAAACCAGCAATGAATCTCGAAAAAAAATAGCTTAAATATCGCTCGCCATAATTTATATCATCCAGTAATTCCCTGTTAGAGAAAAGATCGTTGACCCGAAGGCTAAATACCCTGGCTTACTATAGTACAGCCCAAAATCTTCAGTGGGGCATTAAGCCGATTCCATTTCTGGTTCTACCATCCGAGAATTATGTATTCTAACCCCTCTCTTATGGAGTGCCAGCGTGAGTCCTGGATATCATACGAGGCTGTGCAAGCCCGGTACCAAGGGTGCTATTATGGGCTGGGTGTCCCTTTTCATCGGGCACCCCCCTCCGGGGCACCCCCGCAATTATAAGCCTGCGATGCTCTTTTCTGGAAGGGTCGACCCCTGACCCCCTTCACGGATCGAGGGATCAGGCAGCCAGCGGTTGACAAAGGACCCCGGGCCCATTCTTCCGCGATGTCCTTTGTGGGCCGGACAAAAGGGTCCGCGGACCAGGACCTTGTTTACGTCTGGGGTCCGCCGCGCGATCAACAAGTCCGATTTTTAACGCGTTTCGATTTCTTCGAGATATACTAGGTTTGGCGAAATTGGATTGCGTCGCATTCCATTGTCGGCGCTGATCGGGTTGATTCGACCCCAGGTCTTTCTGAAATCTGTTTTTGTTTTCGTTTGGGAAAAAAACCGCGCCCTCTTTTTAAAACGTAAAATGGAGTACGTAACGTAAATCTACAGTGGGCCACAAAATTGAGTATACACCTTAGAAACTTAGAGACTTTTTGCAATTACAAGTTAAATAATGCTTTAAGATGATTGAATTTTCTACCTTACATACTTTAGTCTATGCTTTACCGTACTATACTTATAAAATTGTTACGTTTATTTATTTTTTACGAAAAAAAAATAAAAGATCTGAGACGAGAGGAAAAACACCACCACAAAAATAAGTATACACCTTTATTAATTTCCTTTTAACGTACAAATTAATATTTTGTTGCATAACCTTTTGCTTGAATTACAGCTTGTAATCTTCTGGACATAGATTCTACTAGTGTTTTAGTGGTTTCAACAGAAATTTTAGCCCATTCTTCTCTCAGAACCTTCTTGAGAACTTGCTTGCTTGTGATTTCGGACTCATGTACAGCTTTCTCTAATTGCGACCACAAATTTTCGATGACGTTTAGGTCTGGAGACTGGGCTGGAGTGTGTAATTGCTTCCTGCAATGGTAAAGGAAGTATAACTGCACAATCTTCGCTATATGCTTGGGGTCGTTGTCCTGCTGGAATATGAAGCTTGACCCAAGCCCCAACTTACTGGCACTCTTTTTCAAGTTATTTAAAATCCCCAAATATACATGTTTGTCCATAATACCATCAATAAAAGCAAGCTCTCCAACTCCTCCAGCCGACATACAACCCCAACCGAAGACAGATCCACCTCCGAACTTGACTGTTTTAATGATGTTTTTAGGTGCCAGTGCTTTCCCAACTTCTCTCCATATTTTAAATCGTCCATCGCTTCCGTGAAGATTAAACTTACGTTCATCAGAAAATATTACAGTGTTCCAGAAAGAAATAGGCTTTAAACGATGTTCTTTGGCGAAAATCACTCTCTTTTGTCTATTCACATACTTGATGAGTGGCTTTCGTATTGGTGTACGGCCATGAAACCGATATTGGTGAAGGGTGCGTCGAATTTTTTCAACTGAGATCTTTTTCCCGATTGTAGAGGACATCGATAAAGTTAGTTTAGAGGCACTCACCCTCGGATCTTTCTTTACTGAGTGAATGATCTTCCTCTTCGCTGTAGTACTCAGTATTTCGTTACGTCCTCTTCCAAGAATATTGGCCACAGATCCAGTTTTTTTATACTTCTGTAGTATTTTTTGGATACAACCATGAGTTACACCAATCAACGAAGCGATTTCTCGAAGAGATTTGCCCTCTTTTGACCATTTTACAACCAATAAACGCTCAGATTCAGTAGTTTCTCTACGAGAGCTCATTTTACGATTTTTAATGAAAAAAAATACTATTTAAAAGCGTTGAAGTGCAATAGCACGTGTTATAAGCAGCAGCTACTCCTGAAACTCTTTAAACAAAAATTTGTAACTAAAAAAAGTGGTGGCATAATTTACAAATATAAGAAGTGTCTACTCAATTTTGTGGCATGGTTTTCTATCTTTTCTTCGAATCGCTTAACGTTTTTCGTAATAAATAAATTAACTATAGAATTGTGTTATTACAGGATGGTAAAGCAGAGGTTAAAGTATCTAGGATAAAAAAAATTATCTATTTAAATCAATATTTAATTTGTAATTGGAAGAATTGTATACTCAATTTTGTGGCTCTCTGTATAGGAATAATAATATTCTCGAATAGATAGGCAATGCGTACAGGTATTTTCAAATTGTCGTAGAATAAACAAAACGGCTTGCATTTCCAATACAACGTTTACTTTTTCTGGGGCCTGATGGCCGAGTGGCTACCACTCTGGCGCTCGGTATCACTGGTTTCGGGTTCGAGTTCCGAATTGCGTCGCATTCCATTGTGGCCAGGATCGGGTTGATTCGACGCCGGTCTCTCTGAAATCTGTTTTTGTTTTCGTTTGGAAAACCATGCCCCCCTTTTAAAATGTAAAATGGAATTTTTTCTGTTACAGAATCCACAGGAATAATGATATATTCGAATAGATTGGCAATGCATACAGGTATTTTCAAATTAACTTGCATTTGCAATACAACGTTTACTTTTTCTAGGGCATGATGGCCGAATGGCTACCGCTTTGACACTTTACCACCACCACCACCATTTTGTACCACTTTGACACTCGGACATTTGACACCAGAAATGGTGAGTCGACGAAAAAAATTTCGATATTTTAATTTTATATAAGGACTTCTGACTCTTCTCCGTAATCTTATGTACATTGATATTTATTTATATATTTAGAAAAATGTATAAAATAAATATAATGATATTTATTACTTTTATGTCTATAAAAAGAGGCCTGATGGCCGAGTGGCTAGCGCTCTGGCGCTTGGTATTACAGGTTTCGTGTTCGAGTCCCGGTGGTGTCATGGATGTTTGTAGTGGTTCGGAATCCATTTTAAACCGTAGGTCCCGGTCTAACAGGATCGTAGAGCGTTGAGGAGGTAATGTTACTCCACGTCCTTAGTCTTCAAGCTACACGCACCTCCTGGGTAGTGCTAAGTGAGTAACGTCGGAAAGAAGTCTAAGTGTTTGCCAACTGCATTAGAAAAAAAAATTTTTTTTTTAATTGTCATAAAATAAACAATACAAGCTTGCATTTGCAATACAACGTTTACTTTTACCAATTTAAACTTTAGGTCCCTGTTTGTTTAGAACTCATGTGCACAAGATGACAGCAGAGCGTCAAACCAAATCAAACCAATCATCAAAATATCGAATAAATTGTGCGAGTCCTTCCAGTTCCATTAAATTACTTTTAATAATAAAGCACATGATGGCCGAGTGGCTAGTGTTCTGGCGCTCGGTACCACAGGTTTCGGATTCGAATTCCGGAGGTGCCATGAATGTTTGTAGTGGTTTGGAATCCGCTTTCAATCGTTGGTCCCTGTCTAATAGGATCGTAGAGCGTTGCGGAGGCATTGTTACTTCGCGTCCGTGGCCTATCTTCAAAGCTACACGTGCCCTCTAAGTAGTGCTCAATGAGTAAGAGCGGTACAGCCCTTGTATATGGCATAAAAGACAATTGTCTAAGTGTTTGCCAGCTACATTAAAAAATTTTTAAAAAAATTTAAAAAAAACGTTTACTTTTTCTTGAACTTCATGAAAATATCGATTGTTATCGAGTTAATTGCAAGAGTCCTTCCATTTCTTTTAAATTACTATTTATGATTAATCTGTCGTGATATTTTGAAATTATAAAGAAACAATCAAACATTTATTACTTTAATGCACTCTATAGGAAGAACAATATAGAAACAAATTTAGAAATGCCTTTTTTAGACTTAAAGACTTTTTTAGACTATGTGGGAAAATCTGGTTTTTCAGCCGATTGATAATGTAAAATAATATCCGCCAGGGGGCCCATGTGCGGGGGCTTGCAGGTGCTGGGCTCCTGATAAACATGATCTCAATCAAAAACGAGTCAAAGTGATAATGTTAATGTCACATTAAAATTCGCGTTTGATCTAATCGAGACATTGGATTCGAGCAGAAGGAATATCATTTCTGGAGATATTCATGCGAAAATGGGGTGATAGTAGAAAACAAGTAATATATAAAAAAAAAAAAACTTTTTAAAGTCAATTCCTACTTTTTTTTCACTGTATTGCAATTCCTACTTTTTTTTCACTGTATTTTTTCACTTACTGCACCTTTTGTAAATCATTTTCATTCATTTTTTTAAGTTTGTCTGGCGCCCTCTATTGGTAGATGCATGCAACTTAAATCTAAAAAAACCTAAAATTAATTAATTAAACTTAATGAATGAATTAATATTTGAAAAAACTGCATTAACATCCAGTGTCATCCACTACATGTTCAAAAAAATGTATTTGAACATGAGTGGATGAATAAAAAGTATTTTATGAACGATTGAAAATGTGAACAAGATATATACATAGTGAGAGTGTGAGCTAATAGAAGGAATTGAACAAAGTTTGTTCCCAGAAGTGGGGAAGAGGACCACATTAAGTACACCAGGGGTGGCCGATCCAAATTATCTTGCGAGCCACTTTGGAAACGTATTCTAATTTCGCTGGCTGCATATAAAATTATATATCCCCATATTAGATTGGGATCCACTGTAGACATTTTTTTGGAGTGAAAAATTGAAACAGGATGAGTTATTATTGTTGTGTATACTATTATTTTTATATTTTAACAAAGATAATATAATAATAATGATACAAGACGCCCATTATAAAGAAATATATAATACGAAAAGTGAAATATAAAAAAATTATTAAAAAAAAAATGAAATCATTAAAAAGTATTTATTTTACTAGTGCGATATTTATTTCTCCACTCTTTCACTTAGCTTTTGCAAATCTATCTCCATTTGGGTGTTTGCACATTGTAATGGGTGCTGTAGGTTAGCGTCCGTTATGTTGAGCGTGTTTTGCGTTGGGTTTTCAGATTATCTTCATCTTTTTTTTAGATTATTTATGGCATATATTTATTCTTGTGTTTTTAAACATCAACCAATCAACCAGCCAATCTCAAATTTTTGATCCTCGAAAAATTCAATCTGATACAAAAATAAAACCTAATAAAAAAAATTCAACCGACCTTAAAGATAAATGAAATTAACAGCAATAAGTAGAATACAAAGGATGCGATATTAGAAGATTTTTCAGTGTCCAATATTGCATGGTGTGTCATCATCAATGTCAGAGTCATAATTTGCTCATAATCAATGAAGTTGATGAAACTGATGTGAAGAATAAAGCAGATTTTAGGATGTACCAAGGTAGTTAGTTTATGAGCGTGAACAGGAGTCAAACGTGACTTGAAAATTTTAACTGTTTTTATTACTCGACGATGCTTTGCCTCTTCAATCATAGCGGTTGTCAAGTTTCTTGTACCTGCAATGAAATTTTTTAATTTATGTACGATTTAATTAGCTTTAATATTGATTTTATCGCTTACACCTTTTGACAAAACCCTCGTAATATTTTAGTTTAATGATTAAATTTTGGAGACAATTTTAAATCGCATTGATTATGAGCATTATTTAGCACAGCATGGTACTAACTGTCCTTTGAGCCATAAAGCAGCACCAACTAAACAACCAAATAGTCCACTTGATTGGTTATATGGTGTTGTTTAATGATACAAAATATAACACTGAAAGAACTCCGGGACATTACTAACACAGTTTTGATGAACATTGAAACCTAAACTTGCTAACACCTCTAGACACACCTAAAGTTCCTTAGGCAGAATTCGATTACTAGATAGAACATAAGGAAGATACGTCAAATATTTGTATCGGTTCTTATGATATTTTTTTTCTACTTATCACCAATTTTTTTTTATTATATTATTTTTTTTGTACTTTTGCGATACATTCAAACTTTAATTAATTATAACGTATATATTTTTTTTGTCATTATAGGTTCAAATCACTTCAATCGCCAACTAATGTAGCTTTCATTTTATAGAATGAGGATGGTAGTGAGAAAGTAGCGTGCTTTCTTTACTGTACCCCTTTTGAGCAACCCATGACAAAATTCAGGTGTGATCAGAAACTAAACAATTAAGTATTTTGAATCAATTTCTCTTAATAACACAAGTGAAAATT
The DNA here is from genome assembly GCA_021605075.1 of Caerostris darwini. NCBI lineage: Eukaryota > Metazoa > Arthropoda > Arachnida > Araneae > Araneidae > Caerostris > Caerostris darwini. The sequence continues at coordinate 6,837 of BPLQ01000204.1, forward strand.
TTTTTTTCCCGAATGAATGATTCTTCCGGCCAAAGAAATATATTTAAAATTTCTTTTTAAACTGTCTCGATTTCTTTTTCTTTTTTGCGAATGCATGCTGGATTTTTTTTTTTTTAATGTATATACTTATTTTGTTTTAGAGTTTTCTCTTAATCTGTATTATGAAAATTTTTTTGCTAATAGCTAGAATTTAGATTGTGCCTTAATATATATTTCTGGGCGCGCTTATGGCCAATCTGTATCGCTTAAACGCTTTTATGGCCAATTGGCTAGCACTCTGGTCTTTGGTACCATAAGCTTCGGGTTTGAATCCTGGCTGTAGCATGAATGTTTGCTAGTGGTTCGGAAACAAGGGCCTGATGGCCGAGTGGCTCGCGCTCTGTACCCTCGGTACCACATATATCGGGTTCCAATCCCGGCGGTGCCAGGGATGTTTGTAGGGGTTCGGAATCCTTTTTAAGTCGTAGGTCCCGGTCTTCTATGACAGTAGAGAGTCAAAGAACCTAATCAGACTCATCCACACCCTTCCCAAATTGTAAAAAGGGCAACTCAACTGTGGTGTAGTAGAGGCTCGGAATCCACGTTAAATTGTAGGTCCCAGTCTAATTAGCTTGAAGTGTGCACAAAATGACCGTAGAGTGACAAACCAAACCAGGTATTGCTAAAGGAATCTCTTCAGGGTATAGTTTTATAGAGCTCTTTCCCGGCATAGATGCAGGAATTCTTGGCTGTGGTTCGTTACCTAGCTTTTACAGTTCCAAAACTATCTATTAAGCCATTCAGGTTTGCCATACTATAAGATGTTAAAAAGGGGTTGAAAAAATTTGCAACACATTAACGATAGATTTATCTTAATTAAATGGTTGCGCCCTTTCTTCGAAATAGCTTGCTGCTGCTTGTTTGTAATCTGACCATGGAAATGTGGCTTGCACTCATTCCAATGCAACCCTTCCCATGCTAAGCTATGAAGCAAATAGAATATTCCCCAGAGATCTAATCGAATCCATTCATCAACAGACGGAAGACAAAAGGTGGGAGAAGATGCCTCCTTCTAGGGGTCGGAGGTCAGTGGCGAAAAACGATTTCAATTTCAGATTGGACACGGTGCCTCGCTCACCAGGGAAAAGGAATATCAATAAGGTTTCCATCCACAGGTGTCGCTGAGAGAATTCAATTATTTCCCATTCTAATAGTATTGGAACCACAGTGCGTTAGAATGTTCAGGGTGGTCGAAGATTCTTGGAAAGTTAAACAGTTTTTTATTTTTTATTTTAGTATCAAACAAGACACGTGTAGTTTGTAATGATATTTGAAGATTCAAAGGGTGTGGGTTTTTTCTTTCGTATGTTAAGATTTTTTTTTGTTTCTGTTTGCGTCTATACTTTTTTTCTAAACGATATTTTTCTTTCATATTGGAAAGTCTGAAGATTTGGTTTTGTTTGTTTTGCCACTATACGGTCATTCTTTGCACACATTGGGTTCATTAGACTAGGACTTACAGTTTAACGTGTATTCCAAATCACTAACAAACATCCATGCCACCGACGGGGAATGTCTGAACAAGTCAGTTCAACAAGCTACGTTAGTGTTTGAAATGCAAAATCCTGTGCATAAGAAAATTTTGCATCATAAACTTTATTTGCAGAACAGATTTATTATAAATATATATTATATTTGATTATATGATTTTTGTATTGCTTCTATGCATATTTTTGGCCAATACATGTATAGATAATTTGAACCTCGTATCAACAAATCAGTCTGAAACAATCAAGCCTATAAAATTTTAATTTATTTTCTTTGTTTCAAATATATATAATTATATTTAAGTTGTGATTATTTGATTTTTAACGAACATTTGCTCAACCAGAACACATTCGAATGTTCAAATAATTAATGTAATAATTAAATGGTGCGTGTAATGAAAAAAAATTAAACCACAATTTTAAATGCATTCATAAAATATCATAATAAAATGAATGGTAAATTGAACATTGCCTTACATGGATGACATTCTTATATCATTTGAATTTTTAATGTTTAATGTGATTGTGTAGAAAGGCAATGCTGACAAATCGATTGCTTGTTTGGGGTGCTTTATGTGTTACTATTTTGTTATTGACACTGTATTTATTTGATCCAAAGTTGTTTCCGTTCTAAAGATGCCTTGGGATCGAATCTTTTGATACACAGTAGATTGAAAAAGTCTGATGTTTGGTACAACATAACCACCATTGACATTTATGCTATAAAACAAAACCAACTTACTGACACTGTATTTATTTGATCCAAAGTTATTTACTTTAAGTTGTCTTGCCTTATCATCGAATCCTTTGATACAGGGTGCCTCAAAAATTCTGATGGTTTTGAAAACAATAATAATAATAGAAACGTGGAAGTTTAAAAAAAGGTCTTGCATCAAACTTATGTGACAAGGCATAAATATTTATATAATAAAAAAATTATAAATTTATTAAATAAATTTCTTTGTTTACAAATTTTAATAAATTTATGCGTTTATTTTATAAAAAACTTCATAATTTTTTTTTCAAATAATATGATGCAATTATAAATGATTTGCCCTGTTACGTTACATTGACTTGCAAATCGTTTATCAATCATTCGTTTTTGACAGACCCCAATCATTTTTCACCCTTTTAATTCCTTTCAGCGCTGCACTTCTGTATGTCAGAGACACATAAATAATCTTTTACGAGTTCCCCTTGCTCCTCACTGCTTTAAACTTTTCGATTTGATGAATGTTCCCTGTTTATTCCATTAAATAGTTTTAAATTCCTATCTTGACAGTGATATCTTTCAAGAATATAGATCTTTTGATACAGGGAGCCCTAGAAAAGTCTTATGTTTGGTACAGTATTGGCCCTTATGTTATAAAACAACACCAATTTACTGGCACTGAATTTATTTGATCCAATGTTGTTTCCATTAAGTTGCCTGACTTATAATCGAATATTTTGATACAAGATGACTTAAAAATTCTAATGGTTTTGAAAACAACAACAATAATAATAGAAACACAAGGGCCTGATGGCCGAGTGGCTAACGCTCTGGTACCACAGTTTTCGGGTCCGAATCCCGGTGGTGCCATGAATGTTTGTAGTAATTCGATATTCCCTTTAAATCGTAGATCCAGATCTAAACGTTGCGGGGGTAGTGTTGCTCGCGTCCGTAGCTTATCTTCAAGCTACACGTGCCCCCCTAGCTAGTGCTAAATGAGCAACATCGATGCAGCCCTTGCTTTACGGCATAAAGATAACTGTCTCTGTGTTGCCAACTGCATTAGAAAAAAAAAATAATAGAAACACAGGAATTTTTTTAAAAAGATTCTTGCATCCAACTCATGTGACAAGACATTAATTTTTATATATTAAAAAAAATGATAAATTCATTTATTAAAATTCGTATAAAAAAAATTTTACTTAACTTCTGTTTAATTAAAAAAAGAAAAAAAAACACGTTATAATTGTTTTCAAATAATTTGATGATTTGCCTTGTTATCGTTCAAATCGTTTATCTGTCATTAATTTTTGAAAATCCTAATAATTTTTCACCCTTTTAATTTCTTTCAGTGCAACACTTCAAGATGTCAGAGACATACTATAAATAATCTTTTACGAGTTCCACTTGTTGATCATTGAATAACAACCTGCTTTAAACTTTTCGAGTTGATGAATGTTCCCTGTTTATTCCATTAAATAGTTTTAAATTCCTATCGTGACACTGATATCTTTGAAGACGATAGGTACTTATATACGATAGAATGTTTGATACAGGGAGCCCTAGAAAAGTCTTATGTTTGGTACAGTATTGGCCCTTATGTTATAAAACAACACCAATTTACTGGCACTGAATTTATTTGATCCAATGTTGTTTCCATTAAGTTGCCTGTCTTATCATCGAATATTTTGATACAGGATGACATAAAAATTCTAATGGTTTTGGAAACAACAGCAATAATAATAGAAGCACAAGGGCCTGATGGCCGAGTGGCTAACGCTCTGGTAGCACAGGTTTCGGATTCGAATCCCGGTGGTGCCATGGATGTTTGTAGTTGTTCGATATTCACTTTAAATCGTAGGTCCAGATCTAATAGGATCGTAGAACTTTGCGGAGGTAGTGTTGCTTGCGTCCGTAGCATTTATTCAAATCTCACGTGCCCCCTAGGTAGTGCTAAATGAGCAACAGCGGTGCAGCCCTTGCTTTATGGCATAAAGTATAACTGTCTCTGTATTGTCAACTGCATTAGAAAAAAAAATTATAGAAACACGGGAATTTTTTTAAAAAAATTCTGGCATTCAACTCATGTGACAAGACATGAATTTTTATATATTAAAAAAAATGACAAATTCATTTATTAAAATTCGTAAAAACAAGTATATCCCCAAATTTTTTTTAAAGGCAATTCCTATTTTTTTTTTTTTTTTCAGTATATTGCAGAAAGTCCTTTATAAATAATTTTCATTCTTTTTTTTAAGTTTATCTGGCGCCTTCTATTGGTAGATATATGCTTCATAAATCTAAAAAAACTGAAATTAATGATTTAAATTTAATGAATGAATTAATATTTGAAAAAACTGTATCAGTGTCATCCACTACAAGTTAAAAAAATTTATTTGAACTTAAGTGGATGAATAAAAAGTATTTTATGAACGATTGAAAATTTGAACAAGATATACATATATAGGGAGAGTGTGAGATGATAGAAGGAATTGAAAAAAGAAATTTATTTGACTTATGTTTATTTAAAAAAAAAAAACACGTTATAATTTTTTTTTTTTTCAAATAAATTGATGTAATTATAAATGATTTGCCCTGCCATTCGTTTATCTGTCATTCGTTTTTCACCCTTTTAATTTCTTTCAGTGCAACAGTTCCACTTGTAGCTCATTGAATAACAATCTGCTTTAAACTTTTCGATTTGATGAATGTTCCCTGTTTATTCCATTAAAGGGTTTTAAATTCCCATCGTGACAGTGATATCTTCCAAGACGATAGCAGAAACAAATTTTTTCCACTCCATCTCAATCATATCATAGAAAACTCAATCATGTCTGTCCGAGATGAATTGGACAAGGTTAAACGGAAGCAAACCTCCACTGATTGAGCGCTGAAGAGAGGTACAACCTTAGATAAACGTCAACTGAGAATCGCTGATCAAAGGAGATGTCTGCCCACTCTATCTGGGATGTCAAGTGGTAATCCTACCCATCATGCCGTGCGCTCGATACTGATGATAATTGACATCATGAATAAAAAAAACTTTTCTACTTTGTAGCGCTCTGGTCCGTCATTTAAGGGCGGGAAGGGTGCTTGACAGCCTTTCAATGCCGATTCTGGCATTGATTGTGGTGCAAATATTCTAGTAAGCAATGAAGGTGCAGGGATTATTTAGCGTTAAACGTTATATGTGTATACCAATAAGGAAATATAATAAAGCGAACTTGGAACACGAAAATTTTGAAAAACTTAAATATCCCATTCTCAAATGATGAAATGCAGTTGCTATAAGGAATTTTTTCTCATTTATGTTTTCTTTTATTTTTCCTTCGACTTGTTCTGAAAATGTTAATTTGTTCTTATACTGAAGCAGTTTATATTATTTGATATTCAAATCATAAGTATTACATGCAGAACAAGGGCCTGAATGGCCGAGTGGCTAGCGCTCTGGCGCTCGGTGCCACAGGTTTCGGGTTCCGGCGGTGCCATGGTTGTTTGTAGTGGTTCGGAATCCACTTTAAAAAAAAGTAGGTCCCGGTCTAATAAGATCGTAGAGCGTTGCGGGGGCATTGTGACTCCGCGTCCGTGGCTTATCTTCAAGTTACACGCGCCCCCTGGGTAATGCAAAGTGAGTACGTCTGTGCAGCACTTGCCTTAAGGCATCTAAGACCAAGCTGTCCGTGTTTGTTGCCAGCTGCATTAGAAAAAAAAAAAAAAAAAAAAACATTCAGAACAAAAACACATTTAACTTCAGGGATGGTTTTTTTTATAGCGAGAAAAAAAAAAATGACTTAATTTATTTTTTGTTTTATTACGATATATTCATTTTATATTGATAGGAATTCAAAAAGCAATAAAAAAAAAAAAAAAAAAAGTAAACAATGAAAATGTACAATAAACCATAACATCCAGTGATACTTCGAGGTTAATAGTAATTTATAAGTGAAAGGATTTCATACATTACAGGCATTAAAAATTCATTATTATTCCGGGCATTCATTGTTAAAAATAAACAAATTTAATATATCGGGTGTTATTTTTATCGATTTGTTCAAATAATCCAACAGCTCTGACAGTCGAAATGCATACTAGAAGCTATTTTCATATTCCTAACTGTACACCGCAAATGCCGTTATCGGTGCAACCAACCCATAAAATTTGAATTTTTCTGGATGAGAAACTCTGTGGTGAATAATTCATAACCAAATTTTTTATTATTATTATTAATGATAATAATTTTAAGTATGAAAAAATTATGTCCTTAAATATATGGCCAAAGGCGTCAAGAGGTAAATTTTAAGGCAGTTTCTGATCATTCTTATAAACATATTTCTTAAAATATTCTCATAAGAATAGTTATAATTCTTACGAGATTTTCTTGCATTAATTTTATGTATAATATAAAATAAGTATCAGGAGTATTAAAAATATCTGCTATTCTAACCTTAATTATCAGAAAATCATTTTCTGAAGGATAATTCATCTAATTATTTTAGACAGAATAGTTTATTCAAAACAATTTTATTACTAATTTTTGCCTTTGTTGAAATAAAATTATGCTTTTACCATTTTCACTTCATTTAAGGCAGATAATTCATCCTTTTATTTGTTTAGGCTTATAAATATTTTGAGAAACAACAATGAATAACGAGCCAGAATTGTGGGCATAAATTATTATTATTCCGGGCATTCATTATTAAAACTAAGTATATTAAATATATCCGATATTATTTTTATCAAATATTAACGATTTGCTCAAGTAATCCAACAACGCTGACATTCGAAACATTACTTTACGCTACTTTCGTATTCGTAACTGTACACCGTAAATACCATTATCAGTGCAGCCAAACCATAAGATTTGTATTTTTCTTGTTGAGAGATTCTATAGTGAATAATTTAGTATCAAATTGTTTGTTCTTTTTATAAATGAAAAAATAATTTAATAGTAATAGTAATATAGTAAGGAAATAGTAATTTTAATTATAAAAAAATAAATAAATGTCCACATATATGGCCAATGGCGCCAAGAGGTTATTTTTTAAGACAGTTTTTGATCATTCTTTTAAACATATTTCTTGAAATATTCTTATAAGAATAGTTGTAATTCTTACGAGAATTTTTGCATTAATCTTATATATAATATGAAATAAATATTAGGAGTATTAAATATATCTGCTATTCTAATCTTAACAATACGAAAAGCATTTTCCGAATGATAATTCATCTAATTATTTTAGACAGAATAGTTTATTCATCAATTTTATTACTAATTTTTGCCTTTGTTGAAATAAAATTATGTTTTCACCATTTTCACTTCATTTAAGGTAAATAATTCATCTTATTCTATGTTTATACATATTTTCTCTCTTATAAATATTATCTTATTCTGTCTTATAAATATTTTGGGAAACAACAATGGATAACGAGCCAGAATTGTGGGCATAAATTATTACTGTTCCGGGCATTCATTATTAAAACTAAGTATATTTAATATATCTGGTATTATTTTTATCAAATATTAACGATTTGTTCAAATAATTCAACAATGCTGACAGTCCAAATACTACTTTATGCTATTTTCACATTTCTAACTGTACACTGTCATATTCCTAACTGTACAATTCCTAAATATCGTTATCAGTGCAGTCAAACATTAAGATTTGTATTTTTCTTGTTGAGAGATTCTGTAATAATTTACTATCAAGCTTTTGTTCTTTTTATTAACCCTTTGCACTCGAGGGCTCCGGAGCGGAGCCATTTAAAATTTGTTTTGAAGCTCGAGGGCTCCACTACGGAGACAATGCAAATAACAATATATATAATAATGCGTTTCTTTTAAAGCGTATATCAAACTTGCATGTGAATGGGATCTTTTCACTAAAATCGCTTCGAGTTGCTGGTAATGCGAATGAAAAAAAAAAATTCGAATGCAAAGGGCTAATGATAATAATTTTAATTATTAAAAAAATTAAATGTCCCCATATATGGCCAACACCGTTAAGAGGTTAATTTTGAAAACAGTTTCTGAACATTCTTATAAAAATATTTCTTGAATTCTTAAAACATATTTTTTTTTTCATAAAAATAGTTGTAATTCTTACGAGAATTTTTTGTATTAATCTTATACATAACATAAAATAAATATCAGGAGTTTTAAAAATATCTGCTACTCTAACCTTAATAATGAGAAAAACACACATCTCCACATCTAATTATTTTTGACAGAATCGTTTATTCATATCAATGTTATTATTAATTTTTGCCTTTGTTGAAATAAAATTATGTTTTTGTCATTTTCACTTCATTTAAGGTAAATAATTCATCTTATTCTTTTTTTTTTTTTTTTTTTTTTTTTTGTGCTTAATACTATTCCCAAAAAAGTAAGATCACTTATTAGGAATGCTCACCGATGGCCTTCTGCAACATTCTATGCGTTTCCGCAAACAAAATTGAATGCAAGCTCTTTGCTCAATGAATTCAGACATTTCAAAAATCACTGGAATCAATTTTAGCGCCTCACAAAGCCAAGCGTAACTCAAACACTGATAAATATTTTGATGTCAAATTTCACACAGATGTCAAGGATAATTCCAGAACCTAAAAACCTAAAAAAAAAAAATTGAAATTCCATAAGCCCCGGGTATTTGAAATTGAAAATTGGTTTTACTTTTTGGACACAGTAGTATAAATATTTTGCGAGAGAACAATGGATAACAAGCCATCTACTAATTTTTTCACGGAGAAATAAACGACGCAAGTAGATAAAAAAACATCAAAAAAATGTTATTAGATTCATTTAAATTGGCCTCGAAAATTTTGCATTCGTTGGCAATGACAAGCCCACATCAGACAAGTTTCTTTGCTCCTTGGAATGATAAATGATATCAAGGTTGTTAAAAACCACCAGCAATATACATATGATAGATTTCGAATTTAAAATCAAGATTTTGTTTCTCTTCGTTGAATATTTAATTTGCAATTCAAACTGAGTATTTCTGGTTTTGATATGATATAATAATTAGCAACAATTTTCATCACAAATCAATTATCGCTTTTATTACAGAATGTCTTTTTGTATAAAGAAATATAATTATTGAAATTTCTTTTTGCTGTGAAATTAAGGAATAATTAGGAAAGAAATCATTAATCTACTTTTAATCAGATTGACGATCTTTCTCATGTCAACATTAACAAAAGCTTTGATGTCACTTCAAACTTTTAACGCATATGTTGTTAAAAAAAAGAATTTGAATTCTCTTGAATAGGAGAACTCTTTAAATTGTTCTGTCAGTTTAATTTGCTTAATTATTTCGTAATTAGGAATAAATATATTTTTTAAATGTTTTTTGATATTTTTATAACTTTTTTTTTAAAAAGAAAAATAATTTTCGATAACCTCTTTAGACACTTTTTCTAACAGCTTATCACGAAATTTAAGATTGTAAATTTTTCCTTTTTCTGAATGTCTAATACATCCTCTAGTCTTTTAGTCAATGCTTTGTAATTAATTTTTTATCAAATTCCATATTAGGAAGACGATAAAAAAATAATTTTTATGAACTTCAAAGAATTTTAAATTTTTGTGTATCTGTTGTTGTTCTACAGAGACAGTTAACCTTTTTGCCATAAGCAAGGACTGCACCGCTGTTACTCATATAGCACTATCCTGGGGGGCACGTGTAGCTTGAAGTTATGCTACGGACGCGATTAACAGTACCACAATTACGCTCTACGATCATATTTAGGTGGTTTAAAGTGGATTCCGAATCACTTCAAACATCCATGTCACCGCCGGGTCTGTAACCCGAAATTTGTGGTACAGAGCGCTAGCCACTTGGCCATCAGGCCCCATACAATGAAAACAGTACTTACGCAAAAATGACACATGAAAAATTCCAAAGGAAAGTTTAATTTAATTTCTAATTATTCACTTATAAGTGTTGGCAGCACGTCGATAATTTCTCCATTGCCAAATTCCAAATGCAAAATAAAAATCTGTAATACAATGATTAACACCTAAAGAAAATACTATAAAAATATATATAAAAATTCCTTATAGAGTTAACAATCATGAAATAATGAGTGCTTTTGTTTGGGTGCTATGTCATAATTTTTTTTTTTTTTTATATATTTACAATTTCCTTTCACATAGACAACTATCACACTATTACTTTTAAAATGAATCGTTAGAATAATGAAATTTATATTTTTAAATAGAATTAAATTTCCTTGGTACAAATACACGAAATGCTCTTTCTTTATACGCTAATGTTTAGTAAGTTTCTATTGATATCTTATCAGTTCAATTAATTTCAGTGACAAACCTATAGACATCAACACACTTTTGCAAATCGCAATGCGAAAAGCAGCAAAGATAAATTTCCCAATACATAATCGCCTTATTTCTTCCTATCTTAAACAACATATTTTCGTTGAGATTAGAGTATGAATTGGATTTTTGAAGAAACATGGTCTTTTTCACATAGACAGGTATGATAGTGCGTGAGTGTTGGCAGCACGTTCATGGTTTCTTCATTGCCAATTATTAATACAAAATAAAAATCTGTCATATAATGACACCGATACCTAAAGAAAATATCACGATTTTCTTTTATCTCTGGGCTTTGCCAATGTTTTCATTCTTTCATGTTTGTCACCATCGGAGATGAGGCCCCTGACGGAGTCAATGTGCTCCAATAATCTTCAACATCTTCTTTCTTCTTCTAAAGAAAATACTTAGAAAATCTCTTTCTAGAGTTAATGGTCAGGCAATAAACCTGTGCTTTCGCTTGGGAGCTATCTCATAAATATTTTTATTTATTTACGATTTCATTTCAGGTAGACATTTGTAACACTAGTGCTTTTAAAATGAATCGTTAAAATAATGAGGCTCTTATATTTAAATAGAATTAAATGTTTCTTGGTACAAATACATGAAGTGCTCCTTTTATGCACGAATGTTTGGTATGGTTTTATTGATATCATATATCATATCAATTCAAGTCATTTCAATAACAATCCTATAGATCCTATCCTATAGATATCAATACACTTTTGAAAATCTCAATGCGAAAAGAAGCAAAGATATATGCCGAATGCATAATCGGCTTATTTCTTCCTATATATTAAACAACATATTTTCGTTGAGATTAGGGATGAATTGGATTTTTGAAGAAATATGGTCTTAGACAGGTATTATGGTGCTTTCCAAAGTGCGCTCGAGCAATTTTTTTTTTTTTTTTCCCGGAATGAAAAGAACATAATTTTTTTGTTCATTGAAAGACGTGAATCGGGCAGTACAAATCGCCGAGAGCGCGCTTTTGACGAGCGTTTGTTGAGGCAGAAGTCAAAGCCCCCGAGATTCGTTCCGACAGATGTGGTCCACAAAGGGTATCCATGGTCCCGCACTTGACCCCGACGTCCGTTTCCTTTTGGGACCACGAGTGGGCATTGTCCACCCTCGAGTGGTGGACATGTTCGCCCCCACTGCGATGCGCAATGGAAGCGAGAGGTGTTCATTGAACTGTTCAGAGGATATTTATCCTTCTCCTTTCTCAAAGGACAATGCCCACTTCAGTATACTGAACCTCGTTTCTTTAATACTTTTGATGGATACTCAATGTCAAAATCAATGGCATGTTCGTTTCTTGAAGTCTAACCTGCATCTCCTGCATACCCTTTACATGATACGGGATCCTTTCAGACTTTCCTTGAAGTATTCAGAATCAAATCCAGAGCAATAAAATTACTTCATGGTGTTTAAATTAACCTTTTGGAGCCCTTGGCCCCACATGTGGACTATACAATTGTGCCCAAAAAGTAAGACCAATTATTATTTTTTTTTCAAAAACTCTTTACTTATTGTTCCAAATTTATTCCATCGCCTTGAAAGTAATCCCCTCCTGATACAATGCACTTATGCCAACGTTTTTTCCAATCCTCAATGCATACTAAAAAGCAATTTTCCCGGATGAAATTCCAACATCATCAGCAAGGTACCAAACATATATTTTTTTTTTATTTGAGACCCAAAACATATTTTAAAATGGAATTGACCGATTCTTTTGAAATTCCAACATCAGCAAGGTCTCTAATTGTAAATCGACGATTTGCGTGAGCTTCGTCGGTTGAGGTGAATGGTCGACCAGAGGTCTCTTCGTCTTCAACACGTTCTCTGCCTTCTTTGAATTGTTTTTACCACTTGTAAGCATTTCTTTCCGATATAGAAATGCTCACCGAATGCCTTCTGCAACATTCTATACTTTTCGCAAACAAAATTGAACGCAAGTTCTTTGCTCAATTAATTGAGACATTTCAAAAATCGCCGTAATTAGTTTTAGCGTCTCACAAAGAAAAGCGTAACTCAAACACTAATGAATATTTTGACGTCAAATTTCACACAGATGTCAAGAGCAGTGACAGTAACCTAAAAAAACCAGCAACCTTTTTTGGATACAGTAATATCATTAACAAAAAGAATAAAAATTTGATACTAAATTATTTATTACAGAAACTCTTAACGAAAAAATATAAATCTAATGCTTTGTCTGCACTGATAACGGTATTTACAGTGTACAGTTAGAAATATGAAAACAGCATGAAGTAGTCTTTCGACTGTCAGTGTGGTTGGATTATTTGAAAAAATCGACAAATCGTTCAATCGAACAAATTTCAATCGAACAAATCAAAATCAAAATAAGTCCTGATATATTAATATACTTCGTTTCAATAATAATTCCCGGAAAAGAACGATTTACGCCCACAATGTATGAAATTATGTCCTTTATAAATTATTGTTAACTCTCAGCAGTCACAAATGTGGACGTATGATTTTTTTGTGCATTTTTATTGTTTCCCCCTTTATAAATTCTTATCAATATAAAATGAATAAAACGTAATAAAAAAAAAATTAAGTCATTTTTTTCTCAAAAATAATCATTTCTGTAGAGGTTAAACATGTTGCTATTCTGAACATAATATTTATGAATTGAATATCAGATACACATAACAGGAATTCTGGCAGAAACCTGTTTACATGTTTAAGAAAATAAAAGAGAAGCGTATATCTTAAATATCTGTTTGTCTAATTTATAACTAGTGGCTCAATATATATTTCACCAACCAGGCATAAAATAACACGATACCGATACGATACGGTACGATACCACTAGAGGCATCCGATACAATCACTACTTCGAACTGCTGCAGGTCACTTTTATCTTGGGGCTCTACTACAATCAAGATCAAGATTCAAAAATCTCGGAACATACCTTACTATGAAGCAAAAGAAAAATAAACTCACACCTCATCTTGCAGTTTTCTATGCTGCGATAATAAAGATGAATAATTTGTAATCAATATTAAAACAAAAAATAAAGTTAGAACATTTTTAAAAGCTGATTAGATATGACAAACCATTTTCTTAGAAATACGTGATGCGATTGAAGAATGCTAGAAGATATCTTAAAACAAATATCCGTGACATGCATTCTACAGAAGGGCAAGAACTTTTACCACTCATTTAGAATATAGTACTGTGGAGGTGATATATTTTTGCAATTTCTATTCATAATATTTAAATTTCACTGTGTCATAAAAGCTTTCTCGACATAAAGAATTAAGCTGTTTGTATTTTAAAGTACTTTAGAAGTTTATATTCGTGAAACGAGTTGTAATAAAAAAGTAATGTGAATTTTCGATCAATTCCAAAAATCCATACAGTCGCAAAACATCAATGCCGCAAGTAAGGTGAAAAAATGTGAGTTATGTAGATCTTCTAAATAATGTGTTTTCCAACCTCTGTGACTTAGTGCCATTTTAATTTTCATAATTATTTTACATTTTGACCGTCAGTTAGTCTACTTAGTATTTCTTGTTATGACCCAGAGGTGAAAATTTGATCACAAATATAAATTGGCTTTTTTTTTCCTTCATTGTTTTCCATTTCTATTGATTTTCCATTTTATTTATTCAATTTAGGTATCCAAATGCAACCAACAATATCAATTCAAATGATTTTACACGATGAAAAATCTTAATTCAGTACATTATTAAATACTCTGATATGAAATAAATGTTTTTGATAAGGCTTCGTTAAATTTTAGAATAGTTGAAGTTGCAACTTCTTCAATCGTTTCTTTCTTCTAATCCATTTTATCTGGATGATAGGTATAGTTTGATCACTAATTGCGTGAAAAGTTAAAAATTTGGCTTAAAGGCGAAAACGACGAATTTAGTACTTGTTAATAGTGCAAGTCAGACATACTAGGAGCAAAAATATTTTGAAAAAAAAAAAAAAAAATTCAATAGCCACTGTGATATTTTTTCATCTAATTTTCTTCTGTTATTTAAAATGTAATGTATTTTAAAATTTTAGTTATTAAAAATTATACTTAATTTATTGTAATTTAAATTACCTTTCTCCACTATTACGCCACTCTATTTGAATCTGTACGATTTAGTTGCTTGCTAATTTTCCACATAATCAGTGGTCCTACCATACCTTGCTATTTTCATTTTTCTATTTATTGCTATGATGCAATTGAATAAATCGTGATAAAGCAGCTGAAGGCGAACATGAACTTTAAAAACAAGTATATGAAAATAAAATATTTCTCTCTAAAAGGTTACTATTTAGTAAGTATTGGTTTTCTGAAAGAATCGGGAGGCATGGTGATCGCTGACCAGTGGTAACGTGCGCAGCTAGCTTGCAGGACCACCAGATTCGAATCCGCTGGCAATATTGCTGTTAATCACTACTTTCAGAAAAGAGAATAACCGATGATGATTGTAACAATATGTATAAAAGCATCTCACTTTAATAGTTTCACTTTCAATAGTTCAATGGTTTCATGGTGGGAGGTTTTCTAGCTTTCTCCCATACTGCATTCAAATGTTGGCAGTTACCCCTAAAAAAAGTCCATCCAGAAGGCACTGTCCTTCCCTTAATACCCGTTGGTGACCTGTTCTTGAGGAAGAGGCCCACCGAAGTCAGGCCTGAGGAGACCTCACATCGATGAGGAGGAGCTGAGGAGACATCGATGAACTCCTCCATATACTGAGGAGACCAGCGATGTGCAGCCTACCGATGTCCCACCTTCACCTTTCTAACTGGTAGAAGTTGCACAGACGTTGTACCGAAGTGAAGTGGGGAAAGAAAAATAGAAAATGCCTAAGACGGCGTACGGATATTCGTGGAATACATAAAAGATGCATCTGACCCGATGATACATAGACAAACATGGAGCGATCACTGCCTCTAATCCCGTTATCTAGACGACTGCTGTACAATAATCAAACTGACAAAAAAGAAGACAGAAAACTATGTGAAAAACATTCATTACTTTGTGTGCGCATGCGTCATTTCCACATGATTTCCGTCCGTTTCGGTAAAGTTTTCTAATTCATGTAACAGGCAATAAAATCCTGTAATGGTTAAAAGTACATCACATGAGAGGTAATATACATTTGATAAGAATCAGATATATACTATGGATTGTGTTAGAACATGGGAGAATTTCACGATTAAACATCTTACAAGAATGTTAAAAAAAAAAAAAAACAAAGAATTATGACTGACAGAGAACCACAGAGAGTATCATTCACAGAGAGTATCATTTCAACATTCCACAACCATTTTGGAACAGTAGTTCGGATCGTAATCAGCGTTTCGTTACCTTTTAAAATGCTGATTTTGACTCTATGTCCAGATTTGACTACCAAAAGTGACAGGAAAGGAAATTTAAAGCATTTTTCAAGTAGTGGAGAGTAAAAAAAAAAAATAAAAAAAAAGATCTTGCTTCTAATGTTTTGTGCTAGAGGCCTGAAAAAATAAATACATAAAAAACCACAAAGAATTATGACTGACAGAGAATTATATTTGATATCATTTCATCGTAAAACAGAGGCAGTAGCAGCGCCAACTGATGCTTAGGAATTTGGGGTCCCCAAATTGTACAGTAGAATATCACATAGTAGAACATACAACTGCAACTCTCTGGAAATAAACTTCTTTGCCCAGTTATCACGTGGATTTTTGAACAGTAGTTCCACCGATCGTAATCAGTGATTCGTGGCCCTTAAAATGTTGATTTTGACTCTGTGTCCAGATAACTCCACTTGCTACTTCAAAAGTGACACTTAAATTTAAAGCTCTTGTAGTGAAGCATTTTTCAAGTAGTGGTGAATCAAAATAAAGATCTTGCTTCTAACGTTTGGTGCTAGATGCCTAAAAAAGTGAATAAATAAATAAAAAAAGCCACAAAGAATTATAACTGACTGAGAATTATATTTGATATCCTTTCATCATAAAACAGTGGCAGTAGCAGAGCCAACTGATGCTTAGGAATTTGGGGTCCCCAAATTGCACAGTAGAATATCACATAGTAGAACATACAACTGTAACTCTCTGGAAATAAACTTCTCTCCCCAGTTATCGCTTGAAGTTTTGAACAGTAGTCCCGATCGTAATCAGTGATTCGTAGCCCTTAAAATGCTGATTTTCCGATTTTGACTTTCTGTGTCCACATAACTCCACTTGCTACTTCAAAAGTGACTCTCAGGAAATTTAAAACTCTTGGAGCGAAGCATTTTTCCAATAGTGGTGAATAAAAAAAAAGATCTTGCCTCTAACTTTTGATGCTAGATGCCCGGAAAGATTTGAATGAACACTGTTGATATGATCTGTAAATAGCAACGCAGATTTTATCATAGATGGACAAAGTGTCTTCAGAAGCAAGTTATGTAGGAGATGGCAAAGAAAAGTGGATTAGTACATTACAGGGTCTTGACAGTCTCGTTTACCATGCTAGAATAGGTGTTACAAGTTCTCGCCATTCTGAGTAATGTAGGCCTGAGATTCGTGTATTTGCTAAGGTCTTCAAGCTTCTGTCGTATCTCATGTTTCAAGAAAAAAAAGAAGAAAAAAAAAGCTTGTTAATGTTATTCTTGAATGAGACTTGAAAACTCTCTAACGTTATATTTTAAAAGTTCACTTAAGTTTTAAAAGTTAAAAGTTGTGTCACTTGTTGTTTAAAAGTTCAGAATTGTGATTCTTCAAAGAACTTTTCTGCTCTTTATGTTTAATATATTTTTGCTAAGATCATAATGCATAATGAAATATCAAATGATTAGATTAGGTGATGGTTGATGGCTTATTTATTTATTTTTGGGTGATGTTCCCCCCCCCCATATTTTGAATTAAAGGGGAGCTTTTTACATATTGAATACATTAAGGACAATGAACTGGCATTAATTAATGCCGAAGATTAATTTAGATCTTTCTATTTCCATATGTTAAGAGTTAAAACCTGAAGCAATACCATAACTCAAGATTTCCAATGTATTTTTAAGGTGCTTTATACGTTTTTACAATTTTATTATTTTTCATAATTCTTCTAAATTAAGAAATCTAAAAAGATTATTAAATTTTAATTAAAACTCACCACTTGAAGATTCTAAAGAATAAAGTTCTTGTCATTCCTTAACTGTTCAGGGCTCTGGAAGTCATCGGTTAGTTATTTTTAGTAAGTGTAACTAGTTCTCAATGAATCTGAAAAGGAAATTAAGAATTATAGTTAACTTCAGATAATTATTAGGAATATTGAATCAATAATTTGATGAGGAGTGACAGTCAAAACAGAATTGTATTTTTTATAATTCGATGAATATCTACAGAATTGTCCGAGAAAAAGTTTTCTGAAGGTGAGAGAGACCATGCGTTAAACCTGTAGGACTATTTCAAACCTTTGCTGAATTTTGGAAAGTTTCATCAGAATATATTTAAATGATATCTGTAGTATTATCTGCTGAACTACATTGATAGTTCAAGATTGGATTTAGTTGATTAACTTACACACAGTAAACTCAATTGTTCAATTCAATTTAAATCTATGATAGTTAATCTGTTTATTATATTTAATTTATATCTGGCAATAGATTTCGATGATGATTGTAGAACTAGAACAAATTTCGAAACCAGTTTGATTAAAATACACACCATATAAATTCACTGTTCAAAGACCACATAGATCCATCGTTTAAAGACCAGATAGATCCTTGATCAAAGAAAAGACAACAGAAATCCACCGTTTAAAGACCACATAGTTCCGTCGATTTTAACCACATATATCCATAGAGGATAACTGTATTTATAAGTGTTTTTATCACACAGACTTTAACACTAAACAATGAAATAAGAAAGAAAATAAAAATTGCAGAAAATTATTTTATTAAAGTTAAAACCACATTAATTTAAACAAACCTATATAGTCAGAATTTCAGATAAATTGAGAACATAAATCTGGATATCGCAAATTACTTTAGAAATTCTTCTTCCCAACTAGCCAAGTGACGATGTCCGCTGTGATAAAAAAAAAGTGACAATGTCACGAATTAGGATTAGATGTGTGATGGCTAATTCTTATCCAAATTCGTCGAGGAGGGCAATGGCTGCCTCACCCTGCCAAGCTCCCTACCTCTGCGCGATTCATCACAGTGCGGCATCAATGGCCTAGCCTACAGGTGCCTAAGCCTAAGGCGCGCCTGCTAAGAAGACCAGCACACGATGGTCCACAACAAACATGGCACCCATCCATAGAAAAGGCCCACACAAAAAAGAGACGATCCTGGTGGGGTGTGCGCGAACACAATCGCAGAAGACGGACGGCCAAGTGCAGGCACCAGGGTGGGACTCTGGGAGTGGGCGTCCCTTTTTTAAGAAGATCGGGGCTTTATTTTATTTTTTAATGGGATAAATAATTACCCCTGTCGGGTCCTAGACAAACGGCGCGGCGATTTATGTGCTGGTAATCAGTGTCCTGGTGGGTCCCATCTTGTTATGGGCTTGACTGGATTTCTCTTCCCTTTCAACCGTTTATTGCTGCTGGATTTATTGGAGGGCCGTTTTCTTCTGAGAGGAGTTTTTATCGGTGGACCGTCATTGTTGTGCGGCCATTGTTTACACTTATAAATTATGCCTCCGTGCATGGCTGTAACCCGTTGGCGATGGGTGCGCTTTGATGGCGAGCACGCATGGATGTGCTTTATGGAGTGGATTCGAGAGAGTTCGGAGGAGAACATCCACCCCCCCCCCCTCCCCCGAGAGGATTCTTGAGTTGCGATTTCTTTCGCATGGAATGTTCTCTTGGTATCAGTAAGCTAAAATGATTTTAACACGATTTTTCTTTTAACCGATCTTTTTCATTTTGAAGAACATCGAACATTATTTGAAATATGGACTATTATTATATGGACCAGCGATCTCCAAGCCTTTTCGTGTATCTTAAGAACCTTAATGTATCTTAAAGTAATTAAAAGCAGTAGCCCCATGTAATATATTTTGTTGTTCAATATGAAATGAACTTTTGAGTACACATTGTTTCAATATATTTAATTATAATATGCTCCATCTACATTAATGCACTTTTGTAATGGATTGCAATGGCAATTTTTGTCCGTTTCAAAGAACGCCTTTAATTTAGAGTCCATAATTCAGTAAAGGCTGTTTTGACAACATCGTAATTGACAAAGTGTTTATTCTCAATGAAACTATTTCATATGTGTAAAGAATTATAGTCAATAAAAAAAAAGTCTGATGAACAAGATAGATGAAGTAGAACCTCAAATTTCAACTCGTTTAGCTTTTGGAGCGTGATTTTGATACGTGAATTCTTGCCTTATCATGGAGAAGATTAAAGCCGTTTCGATTAACTAACACTTCGCTGGTTCTAATGACAACAATTTATGGTGCACAGTATCAGTTGTTAACAGTATTACTGTCTATTAATTACTCGACTGTCTATTAATTACTGGCTATTATTCCTGGAAAGCTGTAATGGATTACTCCCCTTTGATTCCAATAAACGTTCATTATTGTTTTCGTTGTAAGCTTGGCTTGTATGTGTATTTAAGCTTTTCATCAGTGTCTAGCCACTGTGCTGAGTGTTTACGATTATCATACAGTATCCACTTTTCATCTCAAGTAATGATATGATCCAAAAAAGGAGCAATTTCTTTGCCGAATATTGAATAATGTGCAAATCTGCAAGTATTGCATTTTCTGTATGTCTGGCACTTCGTGTGGAACACATTTGTCTACATTTTTTACATTTTCAAGCTCTGCAAGATGTCTCGAAACTGTTTCTGTACCTACTCAAGATCAACAGCAAGTTTTCTAACAATTTATTGCAGAATTAGCTTGTACTTTTGTCTTCCAAACATCATTACAGAGGACGATTTCATGTCTTCCATGGCTCATATCTCTTGATCAGAACTTCTCAAACCATCGTCTCGTTGTGAATACATGAGCTGTATCATTTCCAAATACAGCATTAATATTTAGTGTTGCTTGGTTAAAATGCCCAAATTTAATTCAGTTTCTTCCAATGCAGAACTTTTAAATTTATATTCATGCAAAAAAATGAGGCGTATTTTGTGCTATTCTATGTTTATATTTGTTTAAAATTTTCTTAAAAATTCAAAAATCTATGTATAAGTAAAGCAAAATATTTCATTGCTTTGCTTAATTGTATAATACATTACTATTAACTATTAAATGATGTATACCGAATAAGCAATTAAATGGTTATTACTTTAAAACCTCTTAATTAACTTAATATTAGTAGTATTTTATAGAGCATTAGCTATAATTAAAAAGCTGATATTAAAAAGTCCATTCTATGAGGAACAGCCTAATACATTTTTGTGTGTGCAGTTTAAAACCAAATTTTTTATTATCTATTTATTTTAAAAAACATATATACTTAAATTAAATTATAATTTTTCATATATTTGAAAGTGATTGTGATCACGCATCTTTGGCTGACTCCGACACGTTTTACTTTGTGTATGCGTAGCCCACTTTGGAACCACCTGATCTTAATTATAGGTTCTTAAACTGTGAGTCTTGGCCCCAAACACTAAAATGGAATACTTTTTTGAAAATTTCCTTTCTTTATTTTTAAGTTAAAAGTTGACCTTTTTTTAGCTATTTGTTATATTTTGTCATTTATCATTTGTTTTTTTTACAATGCTGTAAATATTAGAGTCACTCTTACTCAATTTTCCTTTTTTTTTAATTACTGACACAAATTTTTTGAAAAGATATTTTTTTACTTTAGTATAATAAAATATATTCATACAATGATGTTTTCATACTTCAAATGTTGTGCTGCACATCGACGGCAAGGGTTATTTGAAATTTTTAAACTTGAAAAGGGCCGCGAATCAAAACGACTTGAAAACACTGATCTAGACTGTCGATGTACAGAAATCGAACTAACAATGTCATATTCTCTAGCATTATTTCGAAGTCAATTATGTGAATTGCGTCTTGCTTTTTGTGTTACAGTCTCAGACAAATGATCAACTTAAAAAAATCTTATTTCGATTAGTTGACCTATGTTGATCTTTCCAAAAATGTGTACAACTTTTGGATGTAAGTTGTACCAGTGTTAAAGTTTGAGATCAGAATGAAATATTTGTTTTTCTATGTTATGCAGCTATTTAGAATAATGTTGAACTGAATTCAAGTTAAATTAATTATGTTTCGTCAAAATTTGGCTTAAATTATAAACCTAAAAAAAAAAAAAGACGTATTATAAAATAAACAAAATTCGAAAATAAATAAATAAATAAATTGAATGTTGCAAAAAAATAAGGTAAAAACAAATATAAAATATAAATAAAATAAAAATAAAGTATGAATATAAATATAAGAATATAAATAAAAATAAGATGTGAAACCTGCTGACGACTTTTGCTGTTTCTATATTGCAAGGCTCAACTTATAATCAAATTAATACATCATTTTGTTGCAATTACTTACAATAGGAAGACAATGAATGCTCAATAAAAGTATTGCAATTAGCCGTTTGCTGCATGCTGTCTGGAATGGCTTAAAGCTTTCAGTGACGCAGAGGCTGTTACAATGATTTGATTACAAAAGAATAGTTCAACTATTTGTGAAAATAAGTAAGGCTTGTAATTTTAATTTTATTGATAAAACAACAATTTAAATAGCAATAAGCAATAGCAATAGCATTTATTTGAAATTTGCTTTCCCCTTTATTTAAATCTGCATAAACAAAAATATTAATCAAAAACTATGACAGGTTAGGAATAAACAACCCATTTTAAAATAGAAATGTGAGAAGTTATAGATCTAAATGTGATATGTGATTTTTATTAAAACTAGAGTTTTAAACTCCTTTTCAATTTATTTTTTCAATTTTTTAACTGTAAGCTCTGGAGCTCGGTGCCACAGGTTTCGGGTTCGACTCCCGGCGGTGCCATGGATATTTGTAGTGGTTCGGCGTAAATCTTACCTCGTAGCATGAAAACATCTCCTGTCTCGAAATCTGTCAGAGGCAGATTATCTTGGCCCAACATAAGACTGTTGCGTCAATGAAGAAGAAGAAACTCGTTATCATTGTACTCTGAAATTGTAATTTTTATTTCAATTAATTTGTAGAATATTTTTTTTTAATTTTAAAGCTGAATTTTTTTAATCGAAAATTTAAACTTATCATTAAAACATTTAACATTTTGGTTTCCATAAACATTCTGTTATATCCTATGATAAGACATACAAAATTCTAAACTTGTTTTTTTCCTCTCTGTATAAAAAAAATTAAGAGAATTTTTATGATCTGAAACTAGGCTTGAGGAATATATTGAATTTTGGATAATTTTAGAAATCTCATACGGATGAAAATGGGTGGACACATTTTTAAGAAATGCATTTTTCTTTTTCGGTGTGTAGTTTTCATGAGAAATTTTGAAAATTTTTTTTTTATCAGAATAGAAATAATGTGTGCTTTTATTTTGAATGGAATGCTTCATCAAGTTATTCCAATGTGTTTCAATAACAGTATAAATATTTAATCGTTTAGGCATGTGAAGATTAGAATTCGGGGAAATTGATTGGAAAGCTTTACAAACTCAATTTCTGATTTTTGTTAATATGGTTTAAAAAAAGTATCCTATTAAAATTAAAATTTAGATAATTTTGGTATTTTTTTACCTAATTTTAATGTGAAATCATAATTTGAAATAATGTGATTAGAGGGATATTTTAATTTTAAATGGAATGGACTCCTTAAATAATTACAATTTGTTTTAATTGTAATATTTAATCGCTTAGACATATGAAGATTGGAATTTAGATAAATTCCTCGGAAAGATTCTGATTTCCTTCGAAAGCAATTTCTGATATCTGTTGTCCTGCTTTCAAAATAAATAAAAAAATATAAAAAAAATCTTACCAAATTAAATATTTTTATATTAATTTAATACTTTGACAAAATTGTTTTGGTAATCAATAACCAAGACAACATTTTTACCTAAATTCAGTGTGAAATAAATATCTGAAAAAATTTGATTAGATGGATAATTTGATTTTAAATGGAATGCTTCATCAAGTAATTACAATGAGTTTTAATAACTATATCGACATTCAATTGCTTAGACATATAAAGATTGGAAGTCCGAGAAATTCTGCGGAAAGCTTTGTAATCTCAATTTTTGAACTCTGTTATCATGCTTTCAAAAAGATATATATATATATATAAATCCTACCAAATTTAATATTTTTATAGAACTTTGATAAATCTGTTTTGATAATCAGTAACCGTGGCAACATTTGTTACCTAATTTCAGTGGGAAATCAAAATCAGAAACACTGAGATTAGATGGATATTTTGATTTTAGATGGTAAAATTTAAAATTTCTGAAATGTTTTTTAATAGCGATATCAATATTTAACCGCTTAGACATGTGAAGACTGGAATTCAGGGAAATTTCTTGGAAAGCTTTATAATCTCAATTTCTGAATTTTGTTGTTCTGCTTTAAAAAAAAAAAATTAATTAATTAATACATAAAAAAATCTTGCTGAATTTAATATTTTTATGGAAGCTTGATTTGTTTCGGTAATTAGTGACCATGGCAACATTTTTTACCTAATTTCAGAAAATTATTTTCAGTGAAATATAAAACTATTACGTTATTGCAATACGCTTTATGGTTGAGTAACTAATATAAGTTTCTAAACCTATTTAAAAGCTGATTTCAGAATTATCAGTATTTTTCGGCTACTATTTAAAATTAGTTTCTTAAGTACCCTCGCTATTTTTGACATATCTGTAAAGAAACTTGAAAAATCCTCTTCAGAATATTTCATTCTTTTCTTATTATATGTATTTGATGCGAAACCCAAAACCATTAAATATATCTGGTATCCCTGCTTTAAAAAATTATCAGTAATAGCAAGTGCAAAAAGGAAAAAAAAAAAAAAAAAAAGAAAGACTCTCCTCAAGACTCGTATCTCATAACCGAAAGTCGTCAGCCACCTTCCATGTTAGTGAAGATAAATAGCTGGAAAAGCAAGAGCAGTTATTAAGGAAGCAGTTATCAAGGAACACGATGTACACTAACATAAAGTGACACACCTATGTTATTTAATCAGCATGGACTGAATGATTTAGTGCGGGTCTAAAGAAAGTGCGCTTCTTCTTTTTTTGGTTTGCTCTTGAGAGCAGGAATCTATTATCATCTGAAATACACAAGATATAAACGAAACGTGAGAAAAAGAACTTCCACGTTTTTCTAAGGAAGGTGCTTATTCAATTCCTTCTATTAGCTCGCACTCTCCCTATATATATATCTTGTTCAAATTTTCAATCATTCATGAAATACTTTTTATTCATCCACTCAACTTCAGATACATTTTTTTTTTTTAACTTATAGTGGATGACACTGGATGTGAATACAGTTTTTTCAAATATTAATTGATTCATTAAATTTAATTGATTCATTTTAGTTTTTTTCAGATTTAAGTTGCATGTATCTACAAATAGAGGGCGCCAGATGTAAGAGGAAAATTTCAACTTTATTTATAAAGGACTTTTCTGCAATAGAGTGAAAAAAAAGTAGGGAATTGACTTTAATTTTCTTTTTAATAATATTTGTTATGCTTATAGTAATAACTTAGGCCTACTTTTACTTTTAGGCTTATTGTAACAACAATGCCGAAATACTGAAATTCGTTGATATTAGTGTGACACGGTAAAGTGTATAATAACAGTATGAAACATACTCCTTACATTTAATACTTTAAACTGAAGGTCCCGGTCTGTTTAGCCTAAAGTGTGCATAAGATGCTCATAGAGCGACAAATCAGACCTTACATTGAATACAAATTTTACCATTTTGTTGGATAAAAGAAAATATCATCATGATTGGCGCAACATCCAATAGTGCGCCAATGCCGTCTGCCTATTGGCAGATTTCGAGACAAGATGTGTTTTTCTTTTTACGGGGTAAGGTTGTCAGCCCTAAGCCAAACGCTCAACAGCCATATTAGACCTGTTTAAAGTGGATTCCGAATCGCTGCAAGCATCTATGACACCCCGGAACTCGAACCCGAAAACCGAACGCCAGAGAAAATGAAATATAACTATAACAAATATTTTATGTATGCTGGCTTAACGTAGTTGGTATGTTACTAAGACAGCAATCAATTCTTATTGGACTGCGGTAGCGAAGCAAATGAGTCCCTGCGGTGCCATGGATGTTTGGAGTGGTTCGGAATCCACTTTAAACCGTAGGTCACGGTCTAATATGACTCTAGAGTATTAGGCGTAGGGCTGACAATCCTACGCCATAAAAAAAATTACATCTATCTTGAAATCTGCCAGTAAGCAGACAGACTTGGTCCACCAAGGGGCCGTTGCACCAATGAAGAAGAAGTCGAAATAATAATTGAAAAATAATTTATTTGATTTACAATTATTTTATTATGTAATTGAGAAATTATTTGTTATTTATAAATGGAAATACAAAGTATCAAAAATAACTTTCTAGGCCATCATAAAAAGAAAATTCCGCTTCACACTAAATCGGTAATAATGAAACAAATGTTAAATTCTGAGACAAACGTTGTGAAGTGTAGTGTAGAATCAATTTGTAACAAGTTTTCCTTTGTCAACTGATTTCATACTTAAAGAAGAAATCATCACGGAGTTTTAAAATCGAAGGATGGAGTTAAATAGTGTATTTCAAGCTGCAATGAAAAATGTGAAAATATAGCATGGATAAAACTGAAAAAAGGTAATTAATTTTGCAGAAAACAATATAGAGCTGGATTACCAAACTGCCGTCTGAAATGAGACGTATTTACAGATTAAAAAAGATTATATTACAAGAACATACGAAATTTAGTTAAAAGTAACATTACACGTTTTTCTCATTAATATGATGAAATATTCTTTTTTTTATTTAATAAACATTTTTAAAATTCACTAATAATTCTAACCTGTCCAAATATATATGTAAATAATTTTGAAATCAGCATTATAAGAACCTTTAGAATTGCATATTACTTTTAAAACAGAGAACAACGTTTTCAAAAATACAGGCCAGTGTTATTGGACCATTGTTCTCACAAGAATTTACAGCTAAATTTTAATTTTGCGCTGGAGAGAGGCCAAGACGTGATATGATGTTGTAAAAGATCAGTTTATGTTAAGCTGAAATAATTTCCGTATTCTTAAAAGAGAAAAATAAACGCATTTATTAAACAAATCGCATAGCATTTAAGTTTCAACTATGCTGAATGATATAAGTTGAGATTATGGATATTTTTATACCACTAATATCAACTCTGTACTTACAATGCTTATTATCCTCATAATTACCATTAAGTAACCTCATAATTATCGTAATTCAATAAGTTTCCCCTTAAGTGACGCTAATAATAAAACTCCAATGAATGATAAAGATGGAAAAGGTTTTTAATTTACAGATAATTAAAGGGTTTATTCAGATAACTCATTCTCATTTTACTAAATATCTCAATTCTTACTTTTATTATGAATGCATTTATATTTTTCGTATTAAACCACACCACAACACAGCTCTTAACAGAAACACATACTACTTAAATATAACATGTATTTAATAGATACAAGTTATCGCTTAAATTAAAAAATTTCGATTTATTGTTTTCCAAATATATATTATAACACTAAAGATATATTGTGGAAATGGCTAAAAATAGGCGTGTGTTAAACTAGTCCTCATTCATAATTTTTGTTCTTTATAGAAATCTGTATTTGTTTGGCTCTGCTTGGATAAAATTGATGCGTGTGTAGCAAAAAAGTTCGACTATACAGTTCGTTGATTAAACCTAATGATAGTTCCTTGTCAATTGATGCCATTTGAATTGTTAGACGAAAGTGTGATTAAAAAAAAAAAAAATTTCGCCAGCAGAACTTTTCTTCTTCTTTTTTTTATTATTATAGAAAAATGTGCGATTATATGTTTGTCTTCTAAAAATCTATGCAAGTTCAATATTGGTATTTTGCCAAGTGTTAATGTTATAATTGTTTGACATAAATGTTAATGTTATAATTTGTTATTTGTTACCCCCCCCCCCCAAGAATTAAAAACAAAAAAAATGTACTTTAATAATATTTTAAAAACAAAAAGAAAAACTTATTAAAGTATGGGGATTTTTTGTTTTGTCTTGTAATTTTAACTGTATTTTATTATTTTTATTACTGTATTTTTAGCTATACAGACGTTACAGTATTGAAAAAAGATTTGAAAATTTATTATTGTTAATACAGTAACGTAAAAGAAGAACGCAGTAAAGTAAGAACTGCTTTTATATATATATATATATATCATCATCAGTGGCGCAACAGCCCTATGGTGGGCCAAGGCCGTCTGCCTACTGGCAGATTTCGAGACGAGATGTTTTCTTTTTACGAGGTAGGGTTGTCAGGCCTACGCCTTACGCTCTACAGTAATATTAAACAGGGACCTACAGCTTAAAGTGGATTCCGAACCACTACAATCATCCATGGCACCAGGCGTTAGCCACTCGGCTACCAAGAACAATATATACATTTTTTTTTTTACAAAAATCTCACATCTAAACGGCTTTAACGTTTAATATTACCATAAAAAACAGTTAACGTGAAGCTGCCGTAATTACGTGAAGTTACCGTAATTTTATAATATATATAATTATGGTAGAGTATTACTTTTACCGCTGGATTGCTGCACGTTAACTTCAATATATATTAACATTAAATCTTAAAGCCATTTCGACGTTACGTTTTTTTATTTAAAAAAAAATACAGAGACTTGCTGTTAGGGGAGCAGAAAAATGCAACAAACACGCACAACAATTCGTTCGTTTTTGATCTATTGCAGTTCATCAGAGTAGAAAGATGAACGAAATGGGGTATATCTGATTTGGGTCACGTTTCAGCCTCAGATCACCCTCAAAGACACGCACCCCTCCTCGCTTTTTGACGCAAAAAAAAGAATTCGCCACTGTCCGAAACCAATCGAAGTCACCTTCCCCTTTAATCTTTCTTCTTCTTTTTTCATATCGTGTCTCCTGGGCACCCTTCTTCTTCTTTTTAGATTGTGTGTAATAACGGGCTTTTAAGCGCCCAGGCCCCGCCTTTGGCCTTTGGCGAATAAATAAATCACCAGGGTGTTTTTGCAGGGCAAGGCTCCTTTCTGCATCGACAGGGGTTTTTTTTTTATCCCCTTTAATCGATGGGACGACACAATGGCTTGATTGAGATGCCCTGCCTTCCCATTTTCTGGATGTTATAATGCACGCCTGGATTGGGGGAGAGAAAAAAAGTGCCTTGATGATGACTGGAAACAAAGATTTAGAAGAACAGTTTTTATGAAATGGCAGGCTTCTTAGAAGTTTAGGCAGAAACATCGTAAGCTGTGATGACTTCTGATTTGCTATATATATACTATATGATACCCATCTGATTTGCTATATATATATATATATATATATATATGCTATATGTTACACTTCTGATTTGCTATCTGTATATGCTGTACGGTACACTTCTGATTTGATATCTATATATGCTATACGGCGTACTTCTGATTTACCATATTAATTTATGCATAAATACATATCTAGAAAAAGGTCGAAAATCTTAGTATATATCTCCAGTAAAAGACACATACCAATTTCAACATGAATTACAAAGTCAGGCTGTGATAACATCTTAAAAAAATATATAATCTATCCTTGTTCCATTTCATCAATCACTTGCATAGTACAAACATTGCAGAGCAACAAATTTAAGTCAGTAATGAATGCTAAATTAGGACATATTACAAGTAGATTATAACTATTGAAGTCTGGTGGATCAGGGGTGGCCAACCCAAATGATCTTGAGGGCCACTTTGGAAATGCATCCTAAGTCCGCGGGCAACATATAAAATTATATCTCCCCATACTATGTAGACCCACCACAGATATTTTTTGGAGTGAAAAATCGAAACATAATGAGTTATTATTATTGTGTTTACTCTTATTCTTACATGTAAACATAGATACTATAATAATAATGATACTAAGCGCACATTGTAAAGACATACATAACACTAAAAATGAAATCATTAAAAATATTTATTTTACTAGCGCGATATTTGTTCTCCCCTTTTTCACTTGGCTTCTGCAAATCGATGCGCGCGCGTCATGAGTTCGCAGAATATAATTTAATTATTCTGCAAACTCATAAGTGTGAACTCATGCATGAAACAGGCGGAGACCACGGCAATATCTCTCTTATATTCACACAAATATTATTTTAAAATCAAAGTTCATTCTTTCGCATCACTTCGTCAGTTCATTTTTGAATAGATGGATGCACATATAATGCATTTTTTTAATGCATTGGTTTTAACTACTTTGGCCATTATAAAATAAATATATTTTGTAAAAGTGTGACACATCTCACGGGTTGGCCACCACTGATCTACTGTCTCAGACACAAAATGAGAGACATAAGATAAGTCTTTTTAACTCCTATGAGTGCATACAACCAGAAAGAAGGGGTTTTAGTTTTATTGATATATTTTTAAGACTATTACCATTTATTATTATCATTTTTTTTAACCTAGTGATCTGCGATTAGCCAGTTTTTTAAAATAATTTTAATCGAGATATTTTTAACCATTATTTGTATAATACAAAATTTTAAATGAATTTTATAAAACTATTATGTTGCCTGAGTTTACCATTATATTTCTTAACTCAATTATTAATCTCTTGACTGGGCTTTGCGCTTCAGAAAGAAGACAGCTCTTGTGTGACTTCCTACTTTTATTTTCTTATTTCCTGGTTATACTTTCCTGGTAATTGTTTTTGTCTTATTTTTGTACTTTTCCCCTACTACTATTGTTGTACCCATCTACTATTGTTGTATTTGTATTTTGTATATACACTTAATCACAATAAAAATTATAGATCTCATTTTTAAAGTCCTAAAATCTAAAACTTTCGTATAAAAAATAAGGCATATTTTATTAGAGGATGATACTTATTTATTTGAATGTAAGCTTTAAAAATAATGTAACTGAAGTTATGGTTTTCTTATAAAAGAACTGCTTTCTCTAGTTTAAATGTTTATTTGTCTCTTAAATTAAAATTGTGTAAATTAGTAAAACCATTTTTCAATGGTATGATGTCTACACATTATATCTGCTTTGATTTGGAAAATAGATTTTTCTTGTTATAGTACTATATGTAAGTTCATCTGTATTTAAAAAAAAAAAATTCAAGGTCACAATGCTTTGTTGAAGCCTTGATTTTTTGATTTTTTAACAATGTTTTAAAAATAAAAATACGCCTTTCACTGTGGTCCAAAGCGTAGCAAAAATCAGTACAGTGTAAAACTCGCCCTTAATTGTAGATAAAAAAAAAGATGATAGATATTTTTAATTATAAAACAATGAATAATAAATAGACTAATTAAATCTGATTGTTTTGGTCCTTGGTTTATAAATTCATTTGGTTGCAGGAGTTGTAATTTTAAAGGATGTGCAAAATCTAATGAGTTTGATTTAAGAAGATAGTCGCCGTTATTCAACTAATTTCCATTTAAATTAAATTTTCTGCTCATCTTGTTACATTATTTTTAAAGACATTTTATAATGAGCTTCAAAAATTTTTACATTGTTTTCATCCTGTGTATTTTGAAGTTTAAATGTCTCTTAAAGCTGTTATAAATTCATGAATATTAATGAGAAACAGCTTGAGATCATGACTTATGTAAAAATATATTTTAATTAGCTCTTTACATTCAGTATTTCATTTAACATTAGATTCTAGGGGTCATCAAATTACGGCCCTAGGGCTGAGACCAGGCCACGAGCACCATGAATCTAGACGTCTGGAGCTAACCACGAAACATGTCTCATTTCTAGTCGGCAAGAAGAAACTTTTTCATTACTACTAATATTTTTTCATACTTTTTTCATTAAGTTTTAATTAAATGCCCAATTAAATAAATTATTACAGTGTTACAAATGTCTTTTGTAACACTTTAATAATAAGTAATATTTAGGAAGGTTGGTAATATTTACCGTGCAGTTTAGATGTGTTTAGTACTGTGCCCAAAAAGTAAAACCAATTTTCCATTTAAATTTCCCGGGCATATAGAATTTCATTTTTTTTATTCCTTAGGTTGTTGGCACTGTCTGTGTGAAATTTCAAGTCAAAATATTCATTAGTGTTTGAGCTTGACTTTGTGACTAATTACTGTCTTTACGCTTGGCTTCGCGAGATATTAAAACTGATTCCGACGATTTTTGAAATGTCTGAATGAATTCAGCAAAGAACTTGCTTTTAATTTTGTTTGCGGAAACGTATAGAATGTTGCAGAAGGCCTTCGGTGAGCATTCCTATATCGGAAAGAAAAGTTTAGAAGTGATATAAACAGTTCAAAGAAGGCAGAGAACGCGTTGAAGACGAAGAGTCGTCTGGTCGACAAATCAACTACAACCGACGAAGCTCACGTCCAAAAAATTAAAGATTGGGTGCTTGCAAACTGTCGATTTACAATTAGAGACCTTGCTGATGTTGTTGGAATTTCAAAAGAAGCCGTCAATTCCATTTTCGGCCTCAAAAGCGTTAAATCTCGATGGATACTGAAAACACTGAATGCGCCAGCTTAGACTGCATTAATTCTTCGTGACTTTTTCGCCAAAAATGAAAGCCATATCATTCCATAACCACCGTATTCTCACCGTGCGGTTTCTGGCTATTCCCTAAACTCAAAAGACCACTCCGGGGACACCGTTTTGAGTTGATTAAAGAGATTCAACGTGAATCGGCGCGCGTTTTGAAGGCCATTCCTGCCGATGACTTTTTAGCATGCATTGAGGATTGGAAAAAACGTTGGCATAAGTGCATTGTGTCCTGAGGGGATTACTTTGAAGGTGAGGAAATAAATTTGGAAGAATAATTAAAGAGTTTTTGACAAAAAAATAATTTGTCTTACTTTTTGGGCACAGTAGTATATTTAATAGTATTTTAATCAGCAATTAATACTAACGAAAATATCTGTCAAAATTCTAAAATTTTATTTTATTTCTAGTGAATAATACATATGTGCCATGCTTTGTCGAAAAAAATTTTGTTTAATTTCTTTTAGCAAATTAACATTATGTTAGGGATGAATTACGGTATTCTAAATAACAAATTTGGGGAACTCTGTTATATTCCAATATCCGGTATAAATTTTTTAAGTCTGAATTAACTAAAACAGGAGAACTAATTCAGGACGTCTTGGCTTAGTTGGGTTTTCATGAATGCAAACAAAATGTTTTTACTTTACTTGCCTATAATAATTACAAATCAGTTTTGCAAGTAATATTTTTTTATAACTTTTGTTTGTCCAATGCGGAGGTCGTATACGTGTAGTGTCGTTCCATGTACCTCCGTAGCTTATTAACCCTTGTTCTATACGATATCACATCAGTTGCTAATATAGATCTTAGTACCATTCAAAATGGAAAAGTCACTCTCAAAGGCAGTATCTGGACAGATATTTTGTGCCTAATAATAATTTATTTTTCTCATCTTCCGCATAAAAAAGCAAACTTACAGCTCTACTTGCTTATCTGGAACTGAGCTTTCCTAGATTAGAACGGCATCACATTAATCATCAGGCCAATCAAGGTCCTTTGTGTTTATTATTAAACAGATATATCCATGTTAATTAACCAGCAAACCAAATAAGATTGAAACGTTGGTGATGAAATTCTAGTTTTAAAAAAGTCTCTCTAAGTTAGTTGATAGATATGCCTCTCAGGAATGCTAGTGTTGTATCTCTCCAAAGTGTATTAGTCAAACCCTCTGAGAGGTGCTAACTTGTAGAGATTTTTCCTAGTGCATATGTGAAGTAAAAAGCCGGAAAAAAAAAACGTTGACATTGGCAGACTCGTTGCTCAGTGCAATGTGCGCAGATAGAATGAAGGAGGATTGAGTTTTAAATAATCTGGTAACATTGTTGCAAAACATTGCTTTCAGAAACGAAGAGACTCGGTAGTGATTGTCTCGGTAAAGTATCTCGTATAGATAGTTAGGTTGGTGTCTCCCTTAGACGCTCAAATAAAAGGAAAGTTACCCTTAACAATCCTTCTGGAAGGCACTGTTCTCTTCTGAATAACCGTCGCACCGCCGTACACATTCGTCAGTTCTTCTTTACGAATGATAAATACATTTGTAGTTCTTGAACATAGAAAATTCTTAGGGATTCATATGTTTAGATTAGAGAAACTCGGTTCATACTTGTTCAATAGTTTTTTTATCAACTATATCATTTACTTCTATTATAAAAGAAATCTAAAAAGGTAATTTACGAATTGAAAGTGTTAGTTTCGCTAAACGGTGGCGAGCAATTTTTACTGAGAAATTAATTCCAAAAATTAAACCATACGGTACTACAATAACGTGATCGTCTCGTAAAGGCCGTTAATATAATTTTATTAATAAAAATAAACTTAACGATGCATATGAAAAAAAAAAAAAAAAAAAAAAAGTTTTTTTTCCGTCTAGAGTAACACTACAATTTTTCACATTTCGATCTTGAAACTTTAAACTTTCCTGATTTTTCTTGACCTTATAAGCTTTTCTTATGGAGCGATAAAAAATTCGTACTATTATGAAGTATGAATTCTTATGTGGAACTACGGCATCACAAGCCGTGCAAAATGTTATTAGTGTATTTGGCTCTAATATTACTAATCAGCAGAGAATATCAAATTCATTCGCCAATTTTTGTTCATGTAATTTGGGCCTCACAAATGAGCCACCTGGTCGTCCAGAATTAAAGGTCATCATTGGGCCTGATTCAAGAACAGATATAGAACATGGGGAAAACAGATCAGGCCGAAGTCCATTCCATCAAAATGTAAAGGAGAAGCTTCATAATAGCAGCATAATGTGCCACCGTTCTCCTAGAGCATATTTTGATGCCATTACTTTTTTTTTCACTGATCTTTCTCCATTGAAATCGCGAATGGTGCTTTTTAGGGAGAGGAAGGTTGAATGCGAGGAGGGGTCGAGCACCTGTGAGCAGACATAAATAGCGAAGCAGGGAAAGTAATGGGGATTGCTGGGTGGGTTCGCATTCTCTTTCCGTGTCACTCTCAGATGCATGCTTTCATTCACTTATTTCAGAGATGCTCCAAGACAGATATCACAAACATCCGTTGCGACTATGGAATTAATTTTTTAATTGTTTACTTATTTATATAATATATACACATATATAATGGTACCTTGGTATTCTTCATTACATATTGGTCTTATGCCGTATACTGAAGATTTGCTTCAAACATTATTTTGTGAGACTTTCAAGTTGTTAATGTCCTTTTACCAGCTTTTTGATTTAAAATGTGACAGGAAAGCAGTTTTAATTCATTTTACCAATTAATCCCTTTTATCATTCATTTCCTTGAAATTTTACAGTCTGATTGAAGCAGCTTGATCAAAATTGGCCCTCGCATAGAATACTTATTTATATAATGTATATACATATATAATGGTATCTTAGCAATCTTCCTTAATCAGCATATCAGTCGTATGCCGTAAACTTAAGATTTGCTTAAAACACCACTGAACTTTTCCCGCTGTTATTGTTCTTTTACTGGCTTTTTGATTTAAAATGGTACAGGATAGCAATTTTAATTAATTTTACCAATTAATGTGTCCTCAAGGACATGAGTATCATTTTAATAAATCAATCTATATTGGAAAGGGATTTAATGTATCACTAACAGATAGAAGCTTGTTTAGATTCAGTAAATATTAAAATATGGATATGTATAAAATAGTGCCTTGTCAAACATCCTTAATCAGTATATCAGTCGTCTTATGCCGTATACGTAAGATTTGCTTAAAACATGTTTTTGTGAACTTTTCAAGCTGTTAATGTCTTTTTACTTGCTTTTGATTTAAAATGTGTCCGGAAACAATTTTAATTAATTTTACCTATTAATCACTTTTATTATTCTTTTCCTTGAAATTCTACAGTCTGTTTGGTGCAGCTTGATCAACATTGGCCCTTATATAGAACAACCCTTACCTACCCATCACTCTTAATCGTTCCAGACGTTTGAATTTCATAAAACAAAACAACAATATATCAAATGCATTTTTCCTCATAAGAAGTAAAGGGAAAAGGATGAAATATTTCTATTATTATTGGCATATTATACATTGACGAAGTTTTATAAAATATTTTAGACACTATTCAATATTAAAATATACAAACATAAAAACAGTTAAATTAAATACATGCATAAAATATATATTAATATGATAAATTTTGAATCTCTTTTCTCCAATTTGGAAATAGTTGAGAGTCATCAGTTTTGATATTTACTAAAACTCTATCCAAAATATTTCCCATCTGCCTTTTTCGCAATATGTTTTGGAAATTATCTAGTCGTCCCTATTCATATTATGATTTGTTTTAGGTTTGGTTTGAGAGGTACTTCTCAGCAAAATTTTTGACAAACGCCCACTGGCCATAATGATATTAAAGCATGCTAGTCGTATTCCAAACAAAGATCATATACCAAAACAAAAGTTTTCGTATCAAAACAGAACGTCCACCAAGTTGAACTTTTTCCAAGAGGACGTATACTGAGATGCCACTGCTTGTAAAACAGTGGTATCTCAGTATACGTCCTCTTGGACTGTTTTACAAACAGTGGCTAGAACTTGTATGCTTACATTTTAGTTGTTAAAGGGTGAATTAAATGGGTGAATGCCAAAAGTTTTACAGGGAAATACCTCTCCAACTGAACCCAAATAAGTCTAATTGAATCTGGATTGACCAGATAATTTCAAAAATATCTTTAGTATTATATCTTTATTTTAGTAGTATTTTTTAATAGTTTTTTTTTAGTATTTTATATCTTTTTAGTAAATGTCAACCAATTCCATATAGGAAAAAAGAGATCGAAAATTTACCAAGAATCTTGCTTAATGTTACTTAAGGATGAGATTTACCAAATCAAGGATCTGGAACTGATTTAGGATCGTAGGTAGGTAAGTGTTGTTTTGTACAAGGACCAATTTTCACCATACTGCGCCAAATAGACAGTAAAATTTCAAGGAAATGAATGATGAAAGTCATTAATAGGTAAATTTAATTGAAATTTTTTTCTTGGCATATTTTAAATTAAAAAAAAGCAAATAAATAAATTAAAAAGTAAATAAAAAGACATTAAGAGGTTGGAAAGTTTACAAAATGTTGTTTTAAGCAAATTTTAAATATACGGCATAAGACTGATATGCTGATTAAGGATGTTTGCCAAGACTCCAATAATATATTCATCGATTTTTCCCATCCAATGTGGTATGACCTCGTCGTGGTGGATGGGCTTTCCACTCACAGTGTCATAAGTCGTTTTTTCCGACCAAAAACCGAAACAATCAAACCCATTGAACACGACATTGAAGTTGGTTTAATGTGCAACTTATGCCAAATACGTAGTCATTTCGATTCAAAATATCACTGGCCGCCAAATTCACTTTCGTTGTGCCGCTTGCAGTACCATCTATTGCACTTTTACAGTGCCATTTACTGCACTTTTACACACACCATCACACACACACACACACACCTTCACACACACACACCTTCACACACACACCTTCACACACACACACACACACACACACACATACACACTCACACACACACTCACTCACTCATCGTCACACATCACACACACACGCACGCACAC
Source organism: Caerostris darwini (assembly GCA_021605075.1). Lineage (NCBI taxonomy): Eukaryota > Metazoa > Arthropoda > Arachnida > Araneae > Araneidae > Caerostris > Caerostris darwini. The sequence continues at coordinate 44,173 of BPLQ01000204.1, forward strand.
CATCACACACACACACACACTTACTAACTGAATCTAATCACTGCTTCTATCTGTTAGTGATACATTAAAAACCCTTTTTCAATATGGATTGATTTATTAAAATGTTGCCCAATGTCCTTGGGGCTGCATTTTCCGCAATTCACCACGCCCAAACTCAAATAATTGAATAGAGGGAAGATTGAGCTCTTTGTTTTTCGGAGCCCGTTCTTCACAGGTGAACTAGTGAAAGATTTTAATTGCTGGAACTGAAACGGGCAGGATAATTACATTGGGATTATTGAATCTGACAGCTCACATTTATAACAAAAAAGGGGGAAAAATCATCTAAGCCTTTAGAGTAATTCAGTGAACTGTGGAATGGTATTACCCTTAAATATAAATGAAAGAACTTTAAAGTCAATTACAAAGATTCTTAAATTTATTACCGAAGAATATTTTGATTGACTAACATTAATTATACCGAATTTTAAATGGTTATTAAAGGATCTCTTGTTCATAACTAAAAAAAAATTTAAATCTGTTTTAATGGAAGGGAGTTTATGAATTTTGATAAATCTCTTGTCAACAAATATACACATGAAAATGCATACTTAGTTACCTAAAAAATTTTCTAATACTTTCATTTTGATTTTTAAAACATTTTGCTGTTAGTAGCTTGAAAATACAGAACAAATGATTTAAGATATCAAAGATGCTACAACTTTAAATGGTGAAAAAGAATGTGGAGGGAAGATCTATAGAAATTGTCCCTTGTTAATGGGGATACAATAACAAAGGTGAAAAGTGTGGAGATCACTTCAGTAATTTAACAGATAAATTTCTGAATTTTAAGATAATTCAGTCATTATCTTTGGTCTCCATACTTTTCACCTTTGCTATTGTATCCCCATTAACAAGGGACAATTTCTATCGTTCTTCCCACCACATTCTTTTGGGTGATATTTGGAGATTTAAAAAGACAACATTAAATACGAAACAGAAAGATATATATATTTCCAAATGCTGATTGCATGTTTTTTTTTATTTACTGCAAGATGAAACAGATGAACTGCAAGCCCCTAATGAACATTTTATAATAAAGAGACCATGTTTTCAATAAGTCAATGTTGTAAGCCTAAGACAAAGAGGATAGAAATGTTGGGTATAGATGGGGATTCTATGTTTTCAGGGACATCAAATGTTTTCTATTTTCAAGTCACATTAGAGGCCTGAATGGCCGAATGTCTAGCGCTCTGGCGCTCGGTGCCATGGATGTTTGTAGTGGTGCGAAATTCCCTTTAAGGCGTAGGTCCCGGTCTCATATGACTGTAGAGCGTCACGGAGTCACGTCAGACTACGGGTGTTCTATTATGTCAGAAGCTGCCTCCTTTCCCTTCAACCATGAGTTCATACGGGTTCATGAACTTGGACTAGGTGTCTAGGATAAGAAACAACAGTCACATTAGAGGAAAAATTAAAAATCCAACTAAGCTGTGTGACTCTCAGTGGCAGAAAATCTGTAATAATTTTAACCGATTATAAGTATTTTTTGTAGGTAGTGACTGTTGAGTACATAACTATAATGACTCGAACCTCTGTGTTCTTACACACTAGATATCATTTACGTTTTACTATATGTACTTTATACTTTATACTAACTGTCAATCATGCTGACATTCCTCATCTATTTGTAGCGCCTGTATATGTCTCAATCATTCTTTTATTGAATTCCACTCTGACCTTAATTACATCATCTGCCACCAACCCCATCCATTTAGATCAAATATTTATGGAATTAAAAATTTATTAAAATATGTCTTATACTTATTTAAGAAGGTTAATTATTCAGACACAAACTACATACGTAGAAAAAGTAAGAACTACTTTTACAACTATAGGTACTCGAAATATTTGAATAAAGCTGACATTCGTATTAAATCTTCGACCTCGGATCCAACCAGCTTGTAAAAGGCAGACTTCAAATTTATCTTCCTCAACCACCTACACTTCCACTACAAAACAATCTCAGATAATATAACACTAAGAGAGTATTTTCTTCTAATACTATATCTTCTTGTAAAAAAAATTTCCTTTTAATTATTTTTCATCTTTACTATTTCCCCGGTGAAATAAAAATAAGTTACATGCAAATTATTTATAATTTTTTTAATCAGTGCCTGCCAATCAAATATATTATTAAATCCTAAGAATCCATTAGTCATGAAATTTGAATGAGAATTTAACCTTTTAAAATTATATAAATCTTTAAATTTTTTAAAATTTTTTAAATTTCTATAGATGCATTCCTATGCATCAATTTTGGAAGGATGGATTATCTTGGTGACCTGTGTTAGCAAGGGGGCTCCCTGAAACGGGATCGGAGGGGCCCCGAAGTGAGTGCAGGAGCATAAAGTGCATTTATTCGCACCGCTGGACATGGGACATCGCGAAAATATAAAAAAAATAAAATCTTCAAGTAGGGCAAAATGAGAGTAGTAATTTGGCGGGGTTTCCGAGCGGAACGACGGCGCACAATTAGGGTGATCGTGAGATACACGTCTGGAAGAAAAAAAAACCCGGACAAAACGCAGCTTTTTGCAAAAGGGATCTTCCGGTTCATCGAGTCGGTTGATGAGGTCGCTGCAGCAAAAACTTGCATGCTGGAGTTGAGAATCGCTTGCTGAGTTTCTCTGTAAAAAATAAATCTAGTAAGAGCTGAAATTTTCCTTCCCTAGGTACATTCATTACAGCGTATTAAAATTTACCACATGATTAAAAAATAACACTTGAATTTATTAATAATTTTTAAATGCTCGAGTGCATATATTTCAGCGTCTGTTCTACAAATGAAATCTTAGTAAACGCTTAATGTAACCAACATGCGTAGAGTATTTTTTGAATTTACATAAACACTCCTAACTAAAAGAATATGTAAAACAGGTCACATTTATATGTAAATATGTAAACATATATCCATTATGCAAGCATTGAATTAAAATAATTCTATATCATAGCCGTGTGTTAAAATTATTGTGGTATTTAATATTAAAAAATGTTAGGGTGAATCTTAAGGGTGATACAAAAATAAAAAAACGTTTGAAGTTAAAACTAATATTTCAGAATAAATTGCTAAATGGAACATTGGAAAAATAATTTAGTTTGTGAGTCGCCATGCAAAGCACTGAATCATCTGCTTCCCATGTATCTTCTTATGGTGCAAGTTGAACGGTGAACATGACGTTGAACTCATGTCCAATCCCTGATGGAGATCCCCTCCTTTCTCCTGTTGGTAAACAGAATCCCGTGTTTGTCTTGTTGCCTCGTCTTGAGCAAACTGGAGGCTCGGCTGTTAGCTCACCTCAGAAGAGAACCGATTCTCAGAAGAAGAAGAGAAATTTGTGTGAGAATGGCATCAGCCACGCTTACACGCCGAAAAGAATTACTTGGTGACAGCACAGAATGGACAAAAAAAAAAAAGAAGGGAGAACCTCTGGCATGCTTGACTCGGCGTGTTAAAAAACTTGTGCCACAAAGGTTCAAGACCTATATGTCACGCTGACGCTCCAAACGTGAAGAAGTTCTGCACACAAGTGGGGGATTCTGCAATCCCTGAACCCCCCATGCTGTGAATCTATTATCATTCTAATCCGTTGGCACATTGAATGTGTCCCGAGGAGGTCCCTTTTCTGCCGTTGGCCCGGAATAAAGGAATTAAAAAGACAAAGCCCCGCCAAGAAGGAATTTTTTTGGCAGCTTTGGCGAGATTGAAGGGTGTCATCGGGGGCGCATTAATTCAGCCCTCGTGATCGAAAGGGTTTCTGGCAGGTCAAGTGGGAGTGTTTCCTGCGGCGAAACAAAGCGTGAGAGGTGTGAGAAACAACCTCCGAGACGCGGCCACTGAAGCGATACCCTCTCTCGAACTTCAGGCGATTTTATTCTTTCAATCTCTACCTCCCTTTATAAATCGAGTCTGTATGATTCGTTCAAATGATAAGAATTTTCTCATCAGAACACATGTTACTACTGTGCCTTCTTTGAACTGTTTTTACCACTTGTAAGCATTTCTTTCCGATATAGGAATGCTCACCGAATGCCTTCAGCAACATTCTATACGTTTCCGCAAACAAAATTGAACGCAAGTTCTTTGCTCAATGAATTCAGACATTTCAAAATTGACACAAAATTAAAACTCCATAAGCCTAGGAGATGTAAATTGGAAATTGGTTTTACTTTTTGGACACAGTAGTATATCATGAGATTACATTTCCGCCCAAAAGCAATGTCTTGAGAAAGGAAATCTAGCAAACTTTTAAGTTTTTATAAATGTATTTACATTGTATCTGATATTATGTATGCTATGGAATGTATGTATATAAGGATATGCATGTTTTATACTATATATACATTATTGTATATAATGTACGTAATGATATATACGAATGCATATAATGATATACACATAACGTCGGGCGATTTTATTCTTTCACTCTCTCACTGCCCCTTTATAAATCCAGTCTGTATGATTCGTTCAAATGATTGAGGGATTTTCTCCTCAGAATACATGCTATATCATGAGTTAACATTTCCGCCCAAAGTAATGTCTTGTGAAAGAGATTCTAAGCTTTTAAGTTTTTATGTATAAATGCATTTACATTGTATGCGATACTGTATATTCTATGGAATGTATATAAGGGAATGCATGTTTTATACAATATATATATTTTTGTATATAATGTGCTTAATGATGTATATGAATGCATATAATATGCATAATGACATACATGAATGTATATAATGATATATACGCATGTACTACTGTGTCCAAAAAGTACTCTGAGAACTCTCAGAGTTCCACGGTCTTTTTCTAGACAGTCGCAAAAGTTCTCATTAACCCCATCAAATGATAGAAGCTCCCACAGATAGTGCATCGAAAATTTTAAACTCACTTCCACATTTTTGAATAAGATTTTCTGAAATAGTCTCGATAGTTTTAAAAGTTTTGCCATTCCAAATTACTTATTGTAGTAAACGGGTTTTTTTTTATCAACTTAAATACTAAATATTTTGAAGAAATATAAAACCAGAAATGAGTTTCAAATTATTCTAGATTAGCCCTTTTCACGGTTATATACATACATACATATATATATACACTGAAGTGACAAAAGTCATGGGATACCTCTTAATATCGTGTCGGCCCTCCTTTCGCCCGGCGAAGTGCAGCAACTCGACGTGGCATGGACTCAACAAGTCGTTGGAAGTCTTCTGCAGGAATATTGAGCCATGCTGTCTCGATAGACGTCCATAATTGTGAAAGCGTTGATGGTGCAGGATTTTGGGCACGAACAAACCTCTCGATGATGTCCCATAAATGCTCGATGGCATTCATGTCGGGCGATCTAGGTGGCCAGATCATTCGTTGGAATTGTCCAGAATGTTCTTCAAACCAATCGCGAACAGTTGTGGCCCGGTGACATGGCGCATTGTCATCCATAAAAATCCCATCGTTGTTTGGGTACATGAAGTCCATGAATGGCTGCAAGTGATCTCCAAGTAGCTGAACATAAGCATTTCCAGTCAATGATCTGTCCAGTCCCACCAGAGGACCAAGTCCATGCCATGAAAAAACAACCCACACCATTACGGAGCCACCACCAGCTTGAACAGTGCCTTGCTGACAGTTTGGGTCCATGGCTTCGTGGGGTCTGCGCCATACTCGAACCCTACCATCAGCTCTTACCAACTGAAATCGTGACTCATCGGACCAGGCTACGGATTTCCATTCATCTAGGGACCAACCGATATGCTCACGTGCCCACGAGAGTCGCTGCAAGCGATGTCGTTCTGTCAGTAAAGGCACTCGAGTCGGTCTTCTGCTGGAATAGCCCAAGAAAGAGAAATTTCTCCGCACCGTTCTAACAGACGAGTCCCTTGTACGTCCCACATTGATTTCTGCGGTTATTTGACGCAGTGTTGCTTGTCTGTTAGAATTTACGACTCTTTGCAGACGTCACCGGTCTCGGTCGTTAAGTGCAGGCGATCGACCACTGCGCTGTCCGTGGTGGGATGTTATGCCTGAAATTTCATACTCTCGGCACACTCTTGACACAGTGGATCTGAGAATGTTGAATTCCCTAACGATTTCCGAAATGGCATGACCCATGATTCTAGCTCCAACTAACATTCCGCGTTCAAAGTCTGTTAATTCCCGTCGTGCGGTCATCATCACGTCAAAACTTCTTCACATGAATAACTTGAACAGAAATGAAAGCTGTGCGAAAGCACTGCGCATTTATACCTGTTCTACGCGATGCTACTGCCATCTGAAAATTTGCATATTGCTATCCCATGACTTTTGTCACTTCAGTGTGTATATATATATATATATATATATTTGGGTGAGATTATTTTTGATACAGTGGAAGGATATAGGACGAGATATTTTTTGTGTGATAAAAGCCCCCCTTTTGTCCCTAAAGTCCGCACTCAAGAAGACCTCTATAATCCAAAAGTCCTGGAAGAATGCCATCCCAAATCTATGTAATGTTCCAAGGCGTAGAGCAGTCGCTCATTTCCGACTAGCCACTGGAGATGACTGCCTGCGAAACCATCTTTACAGACTCAAAATTGTTCCTTCCCCGATATGCAGCTCTGGAGAGGCCACGGACTCCACGCATCTACTTAACTGTCCTGCTCTGAGCAAGACTTTTCTCGCCGAGCGATATTGGGAAATGTTAGATTAATGAACTTTGTTTCAGCATGTTTTGTTGTATTCTCTGTTCTTTTTTATTTTTCGTTGTTCTTTTTATTGTTGTAACTGTTCATAATCTGCCATTGGAAATAAAATATATATATATGGGGGTGTATCATTCCTATATGCATATACACTGAAGTGACAAAAGTCATGGGATAGCAATATGCAAATTTTCAGATGGCAGTAGCATCGCGTAGAACAGGTATAAATGCGCAGTGCTTTCGCACAGCTTTCATTTCTGTTCAAGTTATTCATGTGAAGAAGTTTTGACGTGATGATGACCGCACGACGGGAATTAACAGACTTTGAACGCGGAATGTTAGTTGGAGCTAGAATCATGGGTCATGCCATTTCGGAAATCGTTAGGGAATTCAACATTCCCAGATCCACTGTGTCAAGAGTGTGCCGAGAGTATGAAATTTCAGGCATAACATCCCACCACGGACAGCGCAGTGGTCGATCGCCTGCACTTAACGACCGAGACCGGTGACGTCTGCAAAGAGTCGTAAATTCTAACAGACAAGCAACACTGCGTCAAATAACCGCAGAAATCAATGTGGGACGTACAAGGGACTCGTCTGTTAGAACGGTGCGGAGAAATTTGGCTTTCTTGGGCTATTCCAGCAGAAGACCGACTCGAGTGCCTTTACTGACAGAACGACATCGCTTGCAGCGACTCTCGTGGGCACGTGAGCATATCGGTTGGTCCCTAGATGAATGGAAATCCGTAGCCTGGTCCGATGAGTCACGATTTCAGTTGGTAAGAGCTGATGGTAGGGTTCGAGTATGGCGCAGACCCCACGAAGCCATGGACCCAAACTGTCAGCAAGGCACTGTTCAAGCTGGTGGTGGCTCCGTAATGGTGTGGGTTGTTTTTTCATGGCATGGACTTGGTCCTCTGGTGGGACTGGACAGATCATTGACTGGAAATGCTTATGTTCAGCTACTTGGAGATCACTTGCAGCCATTCATGGACTTCATGTACCCAAACAACGATGGGATTTTTATGGATGACAATGCGCCATGTCACCGGGCCACAACTGTTCGCGATTGGTTTGAAGAACATTCTGGACAATTCCAACGAATGATCTGGCCACTTAGATCGCCCGACATGAATCCCATCGAGCATTTATGGGACATCATCGAGAGGTTTGTTCGTGCCCAAAATCCTGCACCATCAACGCTTTCACAATTATGGACGTCTATCGAGACAGCATGGCTCAATATTCCTGCAGAAGACTTCCAACGACTTGTTGAGTCCATGCCACGTCGAGTTGCTGCACTTCGCCGGGCGAAAGGAGGGCCGACACGATATTAAGAGGTATCCCATGACTTTTGTCACTTCAGTGTATGCTTCTCGTATCTTATTTAGATTCACGTATGGTCAACACAACTTCTTCGTTTTCTTCAGCTTTAGCATCTGATTGAATTTCTTTTCTTAGAACGCATTTCAAATTAACCAGAGTGGAAACCAGAATGAAGTTGAACGAAACGCACCTTAACCTCCTCCTAAGCTCAATCTCTATGGTTCGAAGTGATTTTCAAATTTCGAAACCTAAGACTGATTAGTAAGGTTGGAAACTTGGCTATCTGTTTCCTTACTCATCCGCTATGAATTAAAAATATCTCCTCTCCCTTTTGGTGACAAAATGTCTTGAAATTTTTTGTCCCCTAAACTGTGATTTGGCGGAACAATTTTATCAATAGCAATGTAGTTGTTTTCTTATTTTTAAACAAAATCTTAGGTGGCTGCAATTCATTGGCTAGTATGTTTTATTTATTTATTTATTTTACGTTGCCTTGTTCATAAACAGTAAATAGTATAAAAAATAACGTCAACCATGACAAATTCGTCAATCTCGAAAAGTTGCCAAATTGGTGTAAAACCGAATTGGGTAATTTTTTAACAAATGTTGATCCAATTTTGAAAAACATTTTCTGTTTATTTATGTTTTGTATTAGAAATATATCTGCCAGTCTGTCCTTGGTAAAATTTTTATGCAGATTGAGGCCATGCGTAGGTCAACACACGAGCATTGAGAAATACATATATATATATATATATATATATACATCACAATCGATTATCCATAAGAATAATGCTGTTTTTCACTTTAATATGTATCTTATATAAAATGAGTATTTTATCATTTTTTTCTATATTCTTTTTACATCGCTGTATGATATTTTAATTCAGAATTTTCTGCTTTATTATTTAAAAAGTATAAATTTGAAAAATAAGAATGTGATTTCTTTCATATGTTTACATTAATGTTCTTGTTTATAAACCGATATAGCCGAAAACACTCAATGGACTTAAAATATGCATCAGTTCTGCATTAAGTACCACGAAACAAACTTTATTACACCCTGTCACGAAAGTTTCACATATCGGACATTTGTAACTGAAAAGAAACTTGCAATACTTTTATTAATTTTCATGTTAGCAGCTTTGAACGTGTAAAACTTTTTTAATGTAATATACTGTAATTTAATAATGTATACTCTAATTTTATGCGTAAAAGTTTTTAAAATATAATTTTTTTTAAATCCGGTCATTCATGTATGTTACCCATATATAACAGGGGAATGATTATTAAAAACAGAAGTATTTATCCAACTTCATATGTCTGAAGAGTCCTACATGACCTAATGTAATTTTATGTGTAAAAGGTTTGAAAATATTTTTTTTTAAATCTTGTCATTCATATATGTTAACCATATGATGATTATTAAAAAGAGGTAAATTAAAAAAAAAAAAATTAAATCAATTCCTACTTTTTTCACTCTATTGCAGAAAAGTCCATTACAAATAAAATTGAAATTTTCCTCTTACATCTGGCGCCATCTATTATTAGATACATGCAACTTAAATATAAAAAAAACTAAAATTAATTAATTAAATTGAATGAATGAATTAATATTTGAGAAAACTGTATTCACATCAAGTGCAATCCACTACAAGTTCAAAAAAATGTATTTGTATTTGTGGGGATGAACGAAAATATTTTATGAACGATTGAAAATTGGAACAAGATATATATAGGGAGAGTGTGAACTAATAGTAGGAATTGAAAAACAAAAGTATTTATCCAGTTTTTATTTTAATTTCTTATTTTTATCGAATAGCTACAATAACTGTACATATGTTTTAATAAAAAAAAAGGTCATATGTCTGAAGAGTCCATCATGACCTGTTCTATCTTTCGCAGAACTCAAAACCACAAGAGGACCTTTGTGATTTTTACTTTTTCTAATCTCCCGTTCCCAGTGATCTTTACTTTTTTGGGCGTCGTCGAGAGCTCTCTGGAATTGTCTCCTTATCACCTTGGAGTGTCGCGATAAGATTAATTCTCACTTTTGCTGCCGACTTATCGATGAGACAACTTGACCTTTTCGCGAGCCTCCACCCCATCACCCGCCAAAACAGGAAGTCTTCTCCTTAATACTTTGTTTCTCGTTTTCTTGGAGTGCTGAGTGCTTTATTTGTTTATTTATTTTTTACCTTTGAGAGATTCAAACAAATGCATAAATTTAAAAATCTGGTATTATTATTTTTTTTTACCTCTATACAAATTCATAGTGTGAAAATGGGAAAAGGGTTAGTTATGATAAGCTCAAATTATTTATTTATTTTTACGTTTGCAAAATTCAAACAAATATAGAAATTTGAAAATCTGGTATTATTATTTTTTTTGTGCTCTGTACAAATTCATAATGTGAAAATGGGAAAAGGGGGTAATTATGATAGGCCTAAATTATGCAACAATTATTTACTGCATTTTAAGTAAACTTAATTACAAATTATAAAGAATGGTGTGGCATCAAGGAGGGAAAGATGGGACATCAACCTCTCAAGGACAGTTCTTAACCTGGAAAGTTCAGTCGGTTTTATGCGGGAGATAGGGACCGCATGAAAAAAACCGAGCCAAAAATTTAAGCGTCATCAGTGGCTATAAAATACACTGTTTGTACCATATATGAAAAAAAAATTAAGCGGTAAATAAGGATGCATAAAAAAGTCCATATAGAAAATATGTTAAAATTAAGGCTTCATGATGTAGCACTCCCTTGCATCTAATAATATTCATGGTAATGGGATTATTTAATATTAAGATTGCCATTTGATAGATTTTTTTTAATTTTCAAGTTATTTTAACAGCTATCTGCTGTTTATTTTTTGAATTCCAGTTTTTAATTAGCTTTTATTCATAATGTAATTTGATGGTATTTTTTTATGTATACCACACAAAAAGGACAGCATAAAAACAAGTTTGACTATATTATTTCATAGTAAATCAAACAAAGATATTCAAATCCATTGAGAAATCACAGAAAGATGTATTCGAACTATTGTACTCCCAATGGAACTTGACAAAATAAGGATATTATTTTTTTTTTTAATTGAATTTTATTACTAATCTAAGTCAGGTAAAAAATAATTTATTAAATGATTGATACTTATTAACTTATTGAATGAAATAAGAAATTGGTTTAATTGCTGTATGGCTACCTATATTTTGTCAGTATGAGTCCGAGTCCGAGTCTGAAAAGAAGCAATTTGATAATTTTTCGTAAGTGTTTTTAAAAGCGTTTGTTTTTTAGCACTCATTTTTTGAAAAAATTTCTAAAAGCAAGCCATTAACTATTGATTTGTACAAATGGCATCATTCATTATTTATAAATGAAAACCTTTGGAAGTTGGTGTGGGAATAAAATTAAATAATAAGTGTCCCAAATTTTATATGAAAGGACTTGACGAACAGCGAGCTGAAATGCTCAATGAACCCAAACGAAAAATTCTCATATTTATGCCAGGTATAGGTAGAATAAATCCATAAGATGGGAAGAATAGAATTTCAGATGTATTTACATTGTATTTGGTACAATGTAATTTTTCCATGGTCCACTACGGATAACAAGGACTAAACTCATATACAGAAGTAACCAAAATTAAACCTAGTAACCTCCACTAAAAATAGTTCTACTTACATGTTCTGTATCCATTATGACTGATAAATATTTCTGCCATCATGTGTCCACAACAAAATCTGAAACCACTACCTCCAGCGCAACCCAAGTAAACACGAACTTGCTACCTTCCTCAAACCCATACTTCGCTCTTGAACTGTTGCTCTTAACAAAGCGCAACCAAAAGTCAATTTAAATTCGAAAGAAAATTTAATTGGAAAAAAATATCAAAAGTCTAGACATATAACTAAACATAATTTGGAAGATACAGCAATAGAAAAATATTTCAAAAGTCATCTCCAACACCATTTGAGCCAGCACCTGACTATGCGTCTATATCAGCAGATAATTCTTCTGACAATGATGATGCCGTGCAGTATGACACGAAAGAGATGATTTCGAATATATTGGAACTTAGATTTAATTTTAGCTTGAAAATTTTAAAATTGTGACTTGCAAATTGTTGAGATTTTAAAACTACTATTATCGCATTATTTTAAGCAAATGTGTGTGTGGGAAAGGCATTTTTAATTGATTTTAATCAACAGGAATATCTTCTCACTTGTTTCTTTTTCACCACACCTCATCCCATACCAGTTAGAAAGGTGAAGGGGCTGAAAATTGGTGGGTCTCATGTAAACCAATGCATTGACGGTATTTAGGGGTGGACAGCGGCTTCCAGAAAGACATTTTAGATTTGGTTTGTCACTCTACGGCCATTCTGTGCACACTTTGGGCTAATTAGACCTGGACCTACAGTTTAACGTAAAAATAAACTGCTGGTCCCGGTCTAATTAGCTTTTAACTTTCTTTGGTAACAGATTCCGAACCACTAACAAACATTCTTGCCACCTTCAGGATTCATACCTGGCGCTTGTGGTACCAAAGACCAGAGAGCTAACCAATTAACCATCAGGCCGAAGACATTTTAGGAGAAACTGCCTGCATTTGCATGTGGTATTGTAGGAAACCTTAAACACTCCCATCAGGCAGTCTGACTATCGATACCAGATGCTTTACACACATTGTCACCAAGCCTGCTCGTTGCTGAAAACAGTGACTATAGCAATTCAAACCTCAGCCATGCATGCTACTAGAGCACATTGCCACTGGGCCATATCTCTATAATTGTTGAATATTACAATTTGCTTGGCCAGCTTATCCAAAATTGTCCCTTGTACCATTAAACCATACTTATCACTATATAACCTTAGCGGCCTGATGGCCAATTGGCTAGCTCTCTGGCCTTTGGTATCCCAGGCTTCAGGTTCGAATCCTGGCGGCGGCATGGATGTTTGTGAGGGGTTTGGAATCCGCTTAAAATTGTAGCTCCCGGTCTGTTTAACCTAAAGTGTGCACAACATGACCGTAGAGCGACAAATTAAACCTATAACACTGGATGTGTTACATGCTTACCGTCCCAGTAGCGAAGGATCTTAGGTCAAAGAGCACATCAGGTCCTCAGAGAACAACCATTTGATATGCTTTTATTTATTTGTTTTTTATTATTTTTTAAAATTTGTTTAAGAAGCCCACAAGACGCGACGAGTTGCAAACAATTGGTGAGATAAGTGAGAGGATAAGTGGGACACTTGAGATGGGCGGCGCCACGTGGGCAGCGCGCGACACCTCTCGAGGGACCACCTGCCACGCTTAATGAGTCCTCTTCGAACAGGTGGAACTGATAACGAAGGCGCGGGATGCCTCTGGATTTTGGAATGACCCTTTAGGCGCGAACACGATGTTGTTCTGTTTTGAGTTGTGTTGTGTCTCCAAAAATGCGTGATTGACAACAATTTTTTTAATTAGTTCATGTTTTACCAGACTCGTAAAATGTTTTCGTTCGATTTCATTCCTTGACAATCAATAAAAAAATAGAACATTGAATATTTAATGTCAAGGAAAAAAAATAGAACAATGTATATTTAATGTCAAGAAAGAAGAAAACAATTAATATTTAATGTTCATATTCATGTTCTACCAGATTTGCAGCAACTCATAAAATGTTGTCGTTTGATTTCCTCTTTGACAATAAATAAAAAAATAGAACATTGAATATTTATTGTCAAGAAAAATAGAACCTTTAATATCAACGAAACGAGACAGAACAATGAATATTTAATGTTAAGGGGAAAAAATAGAGCACTGAACAATCAAAATTGAAAATTCCATGCCAAGAAAAAATAGAGCATTGAATTCTGGTATGAGTTGTGTTGAGTCTCCTCCAAAAATGCGTGACTGACAAAGACAACAACAATTTTTTTAATTAGTTCATGTATTACCAGATTTGCATCAACTCATCAAATTTTTTCGTTTTAATTCCACCTTGACAGTAAATAAAAAAATAGAACATTGAAAATTCAATGTCAATAAAAAAATAAAACATTAAATATTCAATATCAAGAAAAATAGAACATTGAATATTTAATGTCAAGAAAGAAGAGAACAATTATTTTTAATTAGTTCATGTTTTACCAGATTTACATACTCATAAAATGTTGTCGTTTGATTTGCACCTTGACAGTAAATATAAAAAAATAGAACATTAAATATTTAATGTCAAGGAAAAAATAGAATCTTGAATATTTAATGTCAAAAAACAAGATAAAACAATGAATATTTAATGTTAAGAAGAAAAAAAAGCATTGAAGAATCAAATAGAACATTGAAAATTCAATGTCAAGAAAAAAGTAGAACATTGAATATTCAATGTCAAGAAAAATGGAATATTAAAAATACAATCTCAAGAAAAAAATAGAACATTGAATAGGAAAATAGAGCATTGAATTCTGGTATGAGTTGTGTTGTGTCTCCTCCAAAAATGCGTGACTGACAACAACAACCATTTTTTTAATTAGTTCATGTTTTACCAGATTTGCATCAACTCGTAAAACGTTTTCGTTTGAATTCCTCCTTGACAGTAAATAAAAAAATAGAACATTGGATATTTAATGTTTTAAAAAAAATAGAACATTGAATAGTAGAATAAACCATTGAATATTTAATGTCAAGAAAAAGTAGAATAGTCTTTAAAATTCAGCAATGAATATTCAATTTTGACTTATACTGTCAAACAAAATTATGCAACAAAATATTATACAAAATATATTAATTATTATTACAAAATATTTCCAAAGTCATCAAAATATAGTAAACACACCACACTCTATAAAACATGAATTCCTTTATCAATATGATCAAAATTTATTTACTGTTCCATTTACAAATTTTATTGTTATCAGAAAATCTTCTGTTCGGCAAGACACAGAAATTTCTTGGAAAAATATATAATACTCGTAAAAGAACAATTATCAATTTCCTTTTACATTTGTTACTTCTGAAAAAAATAGAAAATAAAATAAAATACAATACAATACAAAAAAAGTTTCAACATTTTTATAATATTATAATTTCAAAAATAAATAAATACCATAAAAATTTCAATGTCTAAAGGATGTTTATGATTTCATGTTTTTCTGTGAATTGGACAAGCATCATATACGCAACAATGTTAATGCTACTTGTTTAACAACTTGTTAACATTTAATTTATTTAACGATTTGTTTATTGAAACAATTTGTTCAAATCATTGTTTATATTTTGTTTTTTAAAAATCGCCAAAAAATTAGCAATCAACGATCCTGAAACAAGAAAATATATTTCCTATTTTGTACTTGTTTTAAAGATTGGAGGAAAAAAACAACAACAACATAAAAATAATTTTGCTTTTCTGTTTTCTTCGGGTTATTTTTCTTCTTTCTTATTCTACTTCAGGCTGAAAGCTGTCGAGAACTGTTTCCGATTCTGACTGTTTCACCCCTGACAGCTTCATCTTCCGTCTCTTGTGAGGCCTGTCAAGAACGTCGCTGGGGAGATCGGACAGAAAGGGTTTTGGGGTGGCACAAAAAATTATCGTTTGAGAAATCCTGCAAGATGGGAATAAAATTTTTTTAAAAAAAACTGCAACTGTGAGGTGGTACATCCAGAAGATGTCGAGGTACACTGGAAGGGTGTCGGGGTACAATGGCGCCACGGTTGCCAGTGACAAATTGGCTGGAAGACACTCCATCAAAAAGTGTCATCTGGATCTTCGGGGGACCCCGGGCCCGCGTCTTCATTTGGGAGAGATTTGTTTCACTCCTGTTTCCGGTCCTACTATCTCCCATCGGAAGGGGGCGGCATCTCTTGCACGAGTTACATTTGTCAACGGACGTGGATTTATCTCTTTCGTCTTCGTGATTGGATGACATGGCTCTGAGATAACGTGGTGCAGCATTTCTGCAAGTAACGAACTGTAGTATCTGAGATCTGTACTGGTAGTAACAAATGTTTACAAGCAGTTGCAGTGTTTTTTTACGCCTTTTTGGTTTTTGATAAAATGATTAGGGGTCTCCAGTTAAGATCATTGGTTCCTTCCAAGGACCACTTGGGGTCCATAAGTTTAGTTCGAAGGTGGATTTAGATGAGTCTGATAGGGTGTGAGAGCTAAGCTTTACTTTTAATGATTTTTTTGAAAAGAGATAATTTTTTAATTAATTTTTTTTATATGAATGAGAATTAGGTATATAATATGGCATATGTGTACATATCTATTATATGTGTATGCATCAAATATCCTACCTGAGGGAAATATTCCCATTCAAGTCAATTTTTGTCATAGTTACTTTATAGCTAGTAAAATGAATAATAGTAAAATTTGTAATTACTTGTTATTTTTTTTTTTTTTTTTTTTTTTTGTTATACAACAATGGTAAAATGTACGACTTATGTAAATGTTCCGCTTATGTACAAAATTCGATTTAATATATGCATTTGGACATTTTCTGGTAAAATATTTTTAGGAATAAAATACTATAGTTTGGAAATTTATTGAGATTGAAATTAAAAGTATAATTTTAAAAATAATTATTTATTTTTAAAAATGTGTTTTAATCTATTCTATTGTCACTCTACACAATTCAGTAGAATATTTTGTACTGCGATACAAGCTCTCCTATTTAATGTCCAATAAATATTTCATATTCAATCAATTAAATATGAATGTGAACTTATTTTCTTTACCATAGCCATTTTTATAAACGTAATTACACGTCCTTTCTCCTCCATTCAATATTAATTACGTCCTTCTCTTCTCTGTCGTTCATAAAAGAATTAGCTAATTTAAAGTAGTAATAATATATTTTTTATTTCGTGCTATGCTACCCAATTCCCTGAAAATATGGAAATATTCTGCAGTTAGTTGTAGTTGTTTTATATTCGCAAGTAATTTGCTTCCATCATTATTTGCTTTCGATAAAACACAGTTTTTCATGCTTAATAAACATTACCTTAATAAAATTATTAGCACTAACTTAATAATAATTCGCATTGTTTTCTGAGTAAATTTAAAACAATGTTTCCTTCCGATTAAAAGATCACATATCAAATACTTTAAGTCCACAGTAATTTGCTTCTGATGAGAGAGAAGATATCGCTGTAGCTCTGGGCTGATTGCGATAGATATTGAAGATAATTGCGGTCTCGAACCCTGGTCATATTTTTCGCCCAGTAGCCTTATCTGATTGGAATGTGTAAGCAGTTTTTCACCCGCTAATGTTTGTTTTTCCAAAAATGAGCTTCCTGTAGGTTACAGCAACTTGTAGGGTCTTTATTTCTATACGTCATAGCACTTCAGAACGTTCTTATGGCCAGAAGTCATTAAGACCTTGAATCGCCAATGCCATTAAGGGAGAGAAATTAATGGATTTTTTCATAGAGGAAGAGAAAGGTCGCGGTATTTCATCCAGGTAATAGTAATTGAAATATATTGTCCGTTATTTGATATTCCGGTAGCTTAAGTGAAAAAACCATGACCTCTAAGTCACTTTTCTAATTCGTGTTATGATTGTAAATATTCGCTTTTTAATAAAATCATATGAAATCTATTCTATTTTTGAAAACAAAGAAATTGATTAATCGATTGAAATGATTTTATTTTTTTGAATGCCAGATGTTTCATGCAAAAAATAAGTTTAATTTTCCTTTGTTCTGACAGATATCAATAAAATAAAATGATTTATATTTTATAGAGTTCTGTTTATTATTATTGGTATATTTGCTGTCAATATATGCGAGCATGTAAGCATTCTTTCTTAATATTCATAAGTATTAATAATAATATACTATATTTCTTAATATTCATAAGTATAATTTCTTAACATTCGTAAATACACAATAAAATGTACACTAACATTATCTGTATCTGTATATAACTATTATATCTGTCTACACTCGCTAACATTATATCTAATTTATTTGCTTTTTTTGGTTATTTTCTCTCAATGTAAGACAGTTTTGCAATCACAATGATGTCGTTGGGACTCAGCCTCAGTGTCCTGCAGAGCGGGATGAACGCCCTTCTGACTTGGCTCCGAGTCGCAAAAAAAGGATGGCAGTGCTTTCCGGGAGGACTTTTAAGCATTTGAGTAACTACCAACTACCTAGCATTTGAGCATCGTATGATTTGCATTTTTCATAGTTCTGTTTATTATTATCGGTATATTTGTTGTGAATATATGCAAGCAATCTTGTGACTCATCCTCACTGTCCTTCAACGTGGGACGAACACCCCATGAGTAGTCTACTCATGGTTGGAAGGAAAGGGGGGCAACTAATCTTGTGATTTAGCACCCGTAGGTAGAAGTCTGACTTGGATTTGAGTTGCTGAAGAAGGAAGGCAGTGTCTTCAGGGAGGACTTATAGGGAAGAATTGAGTATCGCATGGGAAGAAAATCCAGGAAACTCTTCCCCAGGTAGTCCTACTAACGAGGCCGAGATGCTGAACATCCCAAATGCCATCGATTCCTCTCATTTTTTTAACAGTTTCTATAACAAAGCCGCCATTGGATTGAACCTCAACCCTAATATGCTCACTATCAGGCCACGTTACCACTGAGCCAACAGTTGGGAGCAATCTCAACGGAAAATAGCTTAGTGCCCTTAATATGCATATTTTTTTCCCACGTATGTATTTTTTTTCGAAGCGGATTTCCTTTACCACTAACGATTTTTAAATAGAATGAGGATTAAATCAGAAATTATTATATCGCTATATTATATGATATGATATTTATTATGATATGATAATACTATTATTATATGATATTTCCCTGTTGGATTTTAGAGAGGACCACTTTTCATATGTGAGTCACAATGAAGAAAACCCGTAAACTCTCAACTTAATTGTTCATTTGAGGCTCTTACATATTACACAAATGCCATCGTTTCTTATGATATTTAAATGTAGTGACTATACCATACACCAACGGCTATGCTGCGCCAAATAACGGTATATGCCTTCTATGAGATAACCTAATAATGTATGTTACCAATGAGCCATGAAGCAGACATTTTTCGAATTAGAATATTTAGTTTTTTTATTATTATTGGACAAGGGTTTGAATATGTTCCATGTTTTTTCCTTTCAACTAAGTCTGGTGTACTAAAAGAGTAACACTTAAAGTAAACGGACACCCCCTCCCCATCCGAGTTTTAGATAGAAATCATTAGTTTGTCAATGTTTTAATTGATGTCATGGATTCCTCCTGATATACCGCGGCCTGATGGCCAATTGGCAAACGCTTTGGCCGTTTGTACCGGAGGCTTCAGGTTCGAATCATGGATGTTTATTGGTGGTTCGGAATCCACGTTAAACTATAGATCCCGGTCTGTTTAGCCTAAAATGTGCACAAGATAACCGTAGAGCGACAAACCAAACCTCAAAACAATGAATTCAAGTGAAAAAGTTAAGGATTATTTCTAGACGAATCCTTATTGTCAATTACTACTTATTTAAAAAGAAAGAATAAATATCTGGTTAAAATAAATTTAACAGCAAGATCAAAACGGATCACAAAGTATTGTTTTAAATAGATGGGAAAACCTCTTGCTGACTATAGGTTGTAAACATCTGACAGCAGCGCTCTCTCCCCCACAACCCGAAGGCCCGAAAACCACTTCCTCCAAGACGATTCGGCTCGTTGGGGACGAAGAGCGGGTGTGGTCCGAGGACCGGTTCTTAATGACACCTTCTCGCGTGGGAAATCGAAACAGAAGAAGCACCTTCTCTGTCGTGTCTTCCTGTTCGGCAAAGAGGTGGCCAACGACTGATCTACTGGGTATTGAAACATTTCGACACACGCACGGAGTCATTTAACATCAACCCATTAATTTATTCAATTCCTTCTATTAGCTCACACTCTCCCTATGTATATCTTGTTCAAATTTTCAATCGTTCATAAAATACTTTTTATTCATCCATTCCAGTTCAAATACATTTTTTTTTTTTGAACTTGTAGTGAATGACACTAGATGTTATTACAGTTTTTTCAAAAATATTAATGCAGTAATTAAATTTAATTAATTCATTTTAGGTTTTTTTTTTTTTTTTTTTTTTTTTACATTTAAGTGGCATGTATCTACCCATAGAGGGCACCAGATAAACTTAAAAAAATGAATGAAAATTATTTATGAAGGGCTTTCTGCAATAGAGTAAAAGAAACAAATTTTAAACTTAAATTAAACTTAAATTTTTTTTATTTTTTATATTACTTGTTTATTCACTGAAACTAAGCTTGTCATGAATAAGATTCTTAATCACTTATTTTG
Organism: Caerostris darwini; assembly: GCA_021605075.1. Lineage (NCBI taxonomy): Eukaryota > Metazoa > Arthropoda > Arachnida > Araneae > Araneidae > Caerostris > Caerostris darwini. Next base: position 64,523 of record BPLQ01000204.1, read on the forward strand.
TCATAGACGTATCTTTTACTTCAAGCACACCCTCCGCCGAATTTAAGGTAGAAAGTAATGTCTCCTCAAAACACTGTATGGGGCTGAGAGATATGAAGATTGTTGTAGAATCTTTTATGGTATTGCTTATTTTCAAGAAAACATAAGTATCTAATTTAATACAGATTCAACAGCATTCTCTGTCGTGTCTTCCGTTCTGCAAGGAGGATCACCAGTGACTGACCTACTAGGACATGTGCTCCTTAGCCCACTCTAAACGGTTATCAATGTGAGCTTGTGTACACTTAGGATGATGTTTCCGTTTTTTGAAAATGAATTTTTTAGATCTTTTAATATAATTGTAAACTGTTTGTTTCGTCAATATGATTAAGTCCTGCTTGATTTCACTTTGAAACACTTCCTTTGAAACACTTCCTTTGTTCTTCTTAAGTACACAAACAAGTTTTCTTTCATCATGTGGTGTTAACTTTTTCGGTCTACCAGTCTTTTTTTTCTTTCCATTTTTATAAGAATTTCTGATAAAGTTTGAAATTGTATTGGGACTCACCTGCAACAATCGGGCAATCTCTCTGACACCTGTACCATCATTTTCATATGCGGAAATTTGGCCTTTTTGAAAATCGTTCAAAGATATTCCTTTAGGCATTTCTGAGAACGGAGAAACAGCGTAACTTTTAAACAAATTAGATTTCTTTTGACAGAAATGGATAAAACAAAGTACAAAATCACCATTTAACTAAAGAACAACTCACTAAATGAAATATATTAGCAAGTGTCTTTCTACTTTTTTTAAGCGTCGGAAATTATATATACTAATTTTATTATTAATATTAGTGGTAGATGTTTAATTTTTGCCTAAAATGAAAAAAAGGGCCATTAAACTAAATCTGCAAAAATATCTGGTAGTTAGGAGAAAATAAGAGATATTAATTGGCAAAAAAACACTGTCCTTCTATTTTTTTTATGCAGTGTAGTTAAAAATAGCTATTTTAAGCCTTTACGTGACCATAGATATATCTCATATAAATATAGAAAGATGTCAGATATAGATATAGATAGATATCAAATAAAATAAATTAAAAATTTTAAGATGTGTGAAAGAAGATTTGATATTTGAAAATAAAATAGATTGAAATGCGTGTGTTTTTTATGTACATTTATCATTATTTTCTCAAAACATATTCAAATTTTTTCGTTGTAAAAATTAATAAAATCATTCTCATTGTTGTCAATTATATGACATGTGAAATTCAAATATTAATTGCAGTTTGATGTTATCTTTGCATTTTTTTTCTGATCAAAAAAGTATCTTCTTCAATTCGGCATTAGAAAAACACATAATCAAACATTCATGTAATATGTTTCATGTATCAAGTATAATGGGTCTTTTTATTTTATTTGCCTATTTGAAAAGAAGGCTTTATTATTTATTTGTTTGTATATCTGAAAATGATGCGGTTGGATTCAATTGTTGGGCACTTCTACCTGCAGTCAATCGTCAATAATGCCGTGTTGAAATATCACTTTATCGAAAATCAACATATCTGCTGTTCTATCGGGAAATTTGAGCAGAAGTGTTGATTTTCGTTCAAGTGATATTTAAACACGGAATTATTGACGATTGACTGCAGGTAGAAGTGCCCAACAATTGAACCCAACCGCATCATTTTCAGATATACAAACAAATAAATAATAAAGCCTTCTTTTCAAATAGGCAAATAAAATAAAAAGACCCATTATACTTGATACATGAAACATATTACATGAATGTTTGATTATAGGCTTTTTTAATGACAACTGTTTGGTTATTAACTTTTTAAAACAAACTGAAACTTTTTAATGGTAAACTGCTCGCCAGTGACTTCAACACTTCTGCTGAAATTCCCCGGTAGAACAGAGGATATGTAGCAGCTCGAACATTATCCAGACTGCAGCACGTGCCACATTTGCTTGTATAATTTGGATCAAACATCGCCAAGAGTGACATCTGAAGGATTTTCAACTTTCTATTATAGCCTAGCAAAATGACTTTCCATTCCCACGAATACATCATGTCCATTTAAGACCTATACAAGAGAAATGACGATTAGGTTTTTCTTGTTGTATTCTAAGCCAGACTCTCTATCCACTTTTGTGCCTGAAGATAAAACCATCCGAGAAACCACCATTTCCCGCCGCCACAGATATTGAGAAACTCCACTTCTTCGACTGAGTGAAGGATGGATGAAGACAGGCGAAGGCGAAAGTTCAAGGAAGATCACCTTCATCAGCACGGGGGAGGGACCAGAGAGAGATTCGGCTCAACCCATCAAATCCTCTAATGATTCCAGGAAGTTGCTTCGTGTTTATTAATAAGTCTCTTTGGGCAGGGCAGCCTGAACTGAGTGACTGAGAAATTTGCATCAAGTTATTTATTTGCAGTATCCTGGCGATAATCTGGGCCATCCATTCAATTATTTCGGGGTTTTTTTTTAAGGAAAATGTTTTGGGATTATCTGTTATATTTTAGGGAATTAATTTTGTTTTGAGTATTAGTGAAATAAATGAAAATCGGGTAAGAATAATTCTTTATTTGTTAAGTAAAGCTATACTTAAAATCATCCATTAATATCAAATAACTATTGCCAAAAATTCAACTTACATTAGAACCAGGACTAAGTTGTTGGATACGATATAGAGCATGGTTATTGCGTTTACATAATTGTCAATCACAGTTACAATTACAATAATATATCATCATCATCATCAGTAGTACAACAGCCCAAGGTTGGTCATGGCTTTCTTTTGAAGAGATTTCCATGCATTCCTCTGGGTGACAATGGTCTTCTTAACCTTCAGAATAGCAAAATCGTTTTCAACTGCGTCTATCCATCACAACTTGGGTCGTCCTCTTCGTATTTGTTCCTGAGGCTTTGGCAAAACAAGTTTTTTTACAGGATTTAAATCATTCATTCTAAATACGTGATCAGCCCAGGTTAATCTATTGACCTTAATAAATTTCATAATATCTGGGTCTATATAGCATTTATAAATTATTGCGTTGTATAGTCTTCTCCAACAATCATTTTCCATAACACCTCCAAAAATAGCCCTTCAAATCTTCCACTCAAATATACCCAAATGGGCCTCTTCAGATGTAGCCAAAGAAAATAATATAGTATATATATATATATATGTATCAAACAAATATATAATTTATGTAGAAATATTTTATCAGAATATTTTATGTAGAATATATATATTTTTTTTGTGGGACATAAGGACAAAAGTTACAAAAACCCCTACAAGACATTTAAAATTGGATTCACGCAAACTAGTCATAGTATACCTAAATGAGCAGGAAATCAGGCTTCTGGTTGGCTAACATTCCATACGTTCTTAGTATTTGGTTGGAATCCAGCTTAATTTTCATGTCGATTTTCCTTGTTTCTGAAAGTAGGTACAACATTATTTTAGTATATTTCTTCTCTTGTACATCAGTGGTACACGTGTTTCACTTAATAAACCACGAACAGACCATTAAAGTAAGACACAGACTTCCTGAAGGACTTTTAAGGAAAGCTAGCCCGAATTTATGTGTCGTATGAGATAAACCCAGAAAACTCACCAGGGCAGCCTGACTGCTGATGCGTGAACACTAATTTAAATAATCTTTCGTTCATTTTAGAATTCTATTAGAATTTAACTTATCAATTGGTAATAGTTTAATAATCGAACAAGTGATAATTTTCCATGAAATGACTAATTGTTTTAATACTCGTAATTTTTTTTTTACTGAATGATAAAAATACAGGACCAGCCACTTTAGCAGAAATTTACGGAAAGTAATTAGTTATGGGTAAAAAATATGGGTTATCGAAAATATTTTTAAATCACGCGAGGCTCATGTCTGCACTCATTTTCAGAAACAAAAAATTGGCATAATATCCCTTTCATTTGAAAAATTAACAGCCATAGCACTCTAGCTCTCAAAAACTATCCTTGAAACGTAAGTTGTAGACGTAAAAATAATTCAAAAATTCAAATGCTACATTAAAAAATTAAATCAATTAAATTAATGAAAATTAAATAATTTAAGGCTGCAACAGGACCAAAACGACAAGGACTCTAGCCACTATAAGTGTTGTAAAACTATGCCATCAAAGCATTATGATTCTATGAAGTTTAAGAAGAATTTTGGGTTTACTAAAACAAGAAATTTTAGAATAAATTAAAGCGAGTAAATCTTTAATTTAACAAGTTTAAAATAGGGGACTGAATGGCCGAGTGGCTGGCTCTCGGTACCACAGGTTTCGGGTTGTTTGCAATGGTTCGGTGGCACTTTAAGCCGTAGATACCGGTCTAACATGATCGTAGAGCGTTACGAGGGTATTGTTAATACGCGTCCATAGCTTATCTTTAAGATACACGCACCTCCTGGGTAGTGCTAAGTGAGTAACGCTTATGCAGCGCTTGCCCTAAGGCATCCAAGACAATTGTCTAAGTGTTTGCCAGCTGCATTAGAACAAAAACATTTTAAAATACAATGGTGGAACTTTTTTTTTTCTGCATAATTTCGCCAGCATAATTTTGGGTTTTGAAAACATCAGCATAAATTGGCAACCCTACAAATGAGACCAGAAATATGAAGAAAAAAAATAACAATACATAGATTAAAAACAATGAATAACTAATGTGTAGCCTCCGGCCATCACATTTCATGGATTTGGGTTCAGCAAGGCAACGTGGAAGACAAGAATCTTTCGAAGGAAGCATGGCTACAAATTAACATTCTCACTGCCATTCCTTCGTTCTTAAAGGTTAAGGTTCCTTTCCTTGATTTTCTTTCAGTTAACTCAGGGGTGTTCGAATGCAGTGAGCGTTTCCTGAAAGAAAAAGAAATAGAGATTCGTGCAGTAGGTGTCATAAATTAGCAGAGGAAAAAAAAGAAGAGAAGATCGAACTGGGTATAGGTGAAGTGCTTCCTGAATAATTATGAAAATCGAAAGAGCAGCTTGCGCTTTACGCGTGTCTCTCGGGTTTTCCAGTTTTTCTTTCGCTTCTTTCGTGATACTACTGTGCCCAAAAAGTAAGAACCAATTATGCCAACTTTTTTTCCAATCCTCAATGCATGCTAAGAAGTCATCGGCAGGGATGGCCTTCAAAGCGCACTCCGATTCAACTTGAATCTCTTCAATCGACTCAAAATGATGTTCCCGGAGTGGACTTTTGAATTTAAGAAATAGCCAGAAGCCACCCGGTGTGAATACGGTGGCTGTGGAACGATATGGATTTCATTTTTGGCGAAAAAGTCACGAAGAATCAATGCAGTGTGAGTTGGTGCATTCAGTGTTTTCTGTACCAATCGAGATTTGACGCGTTTGAGGGGCCAAAATGGAATTGACCTATCCTTTTGAAATTCCAACATCATCAGCAATGTCTCTAATTGTAAACCACCAAATCTTTAATTTTTTGGACGTGAACTTCGTCGTTTGATGTTGATGGTCGAAGGGAATAAAAAATAATAATAATAAATCGGGCTCTTCGTCTTCAAAGCGTTCTCTACCTTCTTTAAACTGTTTATACAACTTCTAAACATTTCTTCCCGATAGAGGATTGCTCACCGAATGCCTTCTTCAACATTCTATACGTTTCCGCAAACAAAATTGAATGCAAGTTCTTTGCTCAATAAATTCAGACATTTCAAAAATCGCCGGAATCAGTTTTAGCGTCTCACAAAGCCAAGCTTAACTTAAACACTAATGAATACTTTGCCGTCAAATTTCACACAGATATCAAGGACAGTGCCAGAAACTAAAAAATTGAAATACCATAATCCCCGGGAATTTTAAATTGAAAGCGGGTCTTACTTTTTGGACAGCACAGTATATTAGCTTTTTAAGACTTTGAAATCGAACACCTTATCTAAAAGTTTATATATATATACCAATTTTTTTTTGTATAAATAATTTTTTTATATTTTTAACATTGGTAGTAAACCATATAAAAAATGTTTACATGCTAGAAATTATGGTTTGCAGAAGTTCGCCATTAGTAAGACCACTTATTAGGAATGCTCACCGAATGCCTTCTGCAGCATTCTATACGTTTCCGTAAAAAAAATTTTAACGCAGGTTCTTTGCTCAATGAATGCAGACATTTCAAAAATCGCCGGAATCCGCTTTAGCGTCTCACAAAGCCAAGCATAACTCAAGCACTCATGAATATTTTAACGTCAAATTTCACACACATGTCAAGGACAGTAGCAGCAACCTAAAAAAGAAAAAAATTGAAATTCCATAAGCCCTGGTAATTTTAAATTGAAAACGGGTCTTACTTTTTGGACACAATAGTATGGAAAGAGAAATGAAATTTCCAAACGAATCAGTGAAAACCTTTATGTAACAGATTACAATGGTACTTCGGTTCTTAATGCATACCAGGATCCTTGGCAGAAGGATTGCGAAGACAAAGAGAAACTTAATTCCCAATTGAAATTAATAATGTAATAGCTTACAATGGTACTTCGGCACACGTCCTTAATGCATACCAGGGTCCTTGGCAGAAGGAATGCGAAGACAAAAAGAAACAAAGTTTTCAAGCAGATAAGTGAAGAACATTATGTGATAAATTACAATGATACTTCGGTATATAGCTTTAATGCAATGCAAAAAGCAAAGATATTAAAAGCAAAAAGTAACGAAATTTCCAATTGAATAAATGAAGCATATCATGTAACAGATTACAATGGTACTTCGGTACACGTCCTTAATGCATACCAGGGTCCTTGGCAGAAATAATGCGAAGTCAAAGTGAAACGAAATTCCCAACTGAATGAATGAAGCATATCATGTAATAGCTTACAATGGAGTTATACAAGTTTGGAGCAGTTTCCTTCAAAAACTCTCAGTAAAAGATCATTACATATTCCTATAATAATGGGTCTCAGGTTTGACGCGGTAAACTTTCACTAAAGAAATTGACTAACGCCGCGAGAAGCTCATACTACCTGTCGCAATCTCACACGAGTCACTTCGTTTCTGAAACCAATAGCTGCAAATGTAGCCATCATTGGATTCATACCTGATCGCTCCTAGCATATCCGCAAGTTGATTAATAACTGACAAACAAAAACAACGCTACATTTGTTTTTCTACAATGGCTACATTTGTAGCTATTGGTTTCAGAAACGAAGTGACTCGTGTGAGATTGTGACAGGTAGTATGAGTTTCTAGAGACGTTAGTCAATCTCTTTAGTGAAAGTTTACTGCGTCAAAACTAAAGTAGAAAATGTATATATATATTGCGCATAAACAAAATGTTTTGGTCAAAAGTATTTCATATATTACGTATTAAAAAATCCATCTATATTTCAAGAACCCTTTACTTTCAGTCACACAGGCAACAGATGACGTCTGTAAACACAATTCTTTCTGTATTTGACGAGTATTGCAGTAACAGACGCAACAAGAAATGATCCATCACAAATAATGGACAACAAAATGCTAAATAGGTAACGGTCCATCTCTTCTTGAGAACCCAGTCCTTGAACTTGGGGATACCAGCTGTCCTTCCTGCTGGAACATCATTACGAAAGGGTGAATAAGTTAATGAAGTCCCCTTTGTTTTAGTGGCATAACTTGGCGCAGATATGCTTATGTGGCGTGGACATGCCCCATATCAATACATTGTGTTGGCGGCACCTGGAATTTGATTGGTACTTGATAACCGGAGCACGTGTCCGATATTAAATTCGACCGCCCGCACCCAGTTCGCGATAAATCAGGGGCAAAAAAAGAAAACAAAAGCGAAAGAGTCCATCTTCTCGCCCTTGTGTTGTCTTTTGTTTCGTGCTGGGATGTTTGATGGAGTGTCCGAACGTGGCTTGGCATTCGAAATAACCGCCTTGAATTTTATTTAAAACTGTCTCCTCTGAAATCAACGCACATAAAATTCACATCCTCAGCAAGAGGTTTTTCCGTAGTAGATTTCCGTAGTAAGTGATATTCCGTGGTAGATTGTTTGGCTTTGGGTGGTCATTTAGATTTCCATCAATTATATGTGCGGAAGAAGTTGACTTCAATTATTCCACCAATTAATTGTGCACACTTTGACTTTTTTTCAATGCATTTGTGCATTTAATTAACTTCTTATGATATCGCGCAGCGTGTGGATTATAGCTATTCTGATAGATTAGCGTTAGCACCACTGTAATTTTGAAGGCCAACTCAATTCCTTCAAAATAAACAGCCCATAATGGCCCTAGCCTCCCATATTACCATTATGGGCTATTCATTTAAACCATATACATTAGGACCATATACAGTAGAGGAAACAAGTGCAGGACAGACAGGAAGGTGGGATGAATCCATGTCCTCTTCCAGATTGTAGTACCTGCATTTTGGGTTTTCAAATATTCTCCTTTGGAAAAGGTTATTGGCCAAACAATCATGGCCTGTCAGGAGTCTGAAATGAACCACTTTTTAAACCGATCAAGGATGTCCAATGCTCTAATAGCCCCTTGAAATTTTCAAATTCTTCCCAACATTCACGCTAAAAGTTATCATTAGTATTCTAAGACCTTCCGAAAGGACTCCAGGATTCCTAGGAGAAACTCCAGGGTTCATATAATTTCTAAATTCTAACATTAATATAATTCCTTGGAAAAATTCCAGGATTCCAAGAAGATACTCCTGCTCAAAGCAAAAAGTATCCTACTCACTTAATTGACGCTTCAAATTCTGGCGTTGGCAGGAGAATTTTGGCAACGGTTCGCTCAACAAATTCCTCTCATCCAGTAATTTCTTGAAATTTTATACTCTTTTCTACAATCATGCTAAAAAAGACTGTTAGAGTAGAGATCCAAGACCTTGCCAAAAAAAAAAAAAGCCATTATGTTCTTTTTAGTTTTATTCTTTAATTACTCTTTTATGTTTGGAGATAGTGAATTGAATCTTAGCCAAGAAAACACGATAAAGTATTGAAGAAATAGCTTTATTGGAAAAATGTGATTCACTAGAAGAACCTGTGCTATTATTACATTTATTTCACAACTGACTTTAATAACTTTAAATGCTTTTAAGATCATCTGCAAGCTGTAAAAGCGTATTAACTCATTATCTCTCTAGAGTATTTAAAAATTTTGCCAAGATAAGCTTCTTAACATATTAATATTAATTTTAAGGGGCTTTTTTCAGTGAAGATTACTGAAATACAATTTTATTCAGCGTTGATGATTCCAATTCAAATAACTACTGATGCTTTATTGTAAAAAACTACAAATTTGTATACTGGGATTCTTTGAGAACATGTGGGTTTAATTAGGGGTTTAAAGACATTTTGAAAATCACTGAACTTGGTTCTAAGGAGACAAAAAAATATTTATTTTTAATTAAATATTGAATCACTTTCTAATTAGAATATGTTAAATAAATTACAGTAATGCTTTTGGTAATTAATTGAAATATCAAGTAGTTAACAATTAATAACAATTAAGGCAATGCAAATAATTAGCAATTAATGAAATAGTTAATAATTAATTTCCTATCATAACTTTTGTTTTTATCTAAAATATCGTTTACTTTCATTAACAGTTGGATACTTGTATAGTTATTAGCTATGTCTACCAAATAAAAAAAAATATTCTGATTCGTTTAGACGTCTAACGTGACATTGTTATGTTCTCAAATAACTCATTACACTTAATTGATATCGTTTAAATGTCAAAATAAACGACAGTACTAATCGCAATGGAAATTTAAATTTAATTTTTTTTTCATGCAAAACACTTAAATCAGGGCTGCCGAATCCATGGCTCGTGTTCTTATGAATATCTTCCGTTATTCAAATTTAAATTTCCTAAATATCTTAAGACTTTTATAAAATATAATAAAATATTTGAAATTTATAAAATATTTAAAAATATTCTAAAGGATTTTTTTTGTTTTATTTAAATATTGATCTACTGTTCCTGTTCGCTATTTTGTTCTATTACTTATTCGTTTATTGTTGCTTAATGATATGGTTTTTTTTTAATATTTTCCTTTTTTAATTATTATTTTAATTTATTTTATGTATTTATTTATTTTATTTCTGTATTTTATTTATCTATTTATTTAATTTATTGAGAGTTCAAATTTTTTGACCTCTCTAATGTAAAAAAAAAAGTCAAAAAAAAAAAAAAAAAGAGCGATGCACTGACTTTAAGCTTACCGCATTATCATCATAGCCACACACAAAAAAAAGTTAAAAGTTATCTAATATGCATTTATTTTATTTTATTTATACACTCATTGCTACAAAAATTAGCGCAACAAGAAGGAATTCTTAGAATTTTACTATTGCGATTGAAATTTGACTTAGTGTTTGTAACGCAATTATATTATTAAATGATGTTTGAAAATAAAAAGAAGAACACATTTGTTGGAGGAGGATTCACAAAAAATTACAAGATCTGGTACTTCGTTGGGACACTTCTAGCTGAAATGCTTAATGAAATACAGAGGGTCACTGAGGCATATCGATTTCTCAGCTGAGTTGTTGCATCATCCACAGCTGCTAAATCAGCATCTCATTCCACAACTGCTGTCAGCGTGCCTCTAATGCTACCACATTTCTACGTTACCTAACTTGTCGACCACTTGATGATCTAACGCATTTTCCCCAAAATTTTGAATCGGTGTCAAATCTGTAAATTTAGACGGCAAGGTAGTGTGGCATTATTCCTAGTCAATCCTGTGACACTCTTGCCGTAAGTGGTCAACTGTTATACAGCTTGGCACAACCGTACAGCTGTTTGTTATGAAGCCATCGAGAGGGCATCAAGTGTAATGCATGTGAAGACGACAGGAAATCAAAGATTATCATAAAATCAAGATTGATACTTTTGCTTATTTGTTGCTATGGATATTTAGTTTAGTACTTTAGCTTATTTATTGACTTTTTTATTACTCCATAACTGTCAATAAATCGGCATATTTTATGTGCTGGCTCAGAAGGGTTTTTTCCCCCTTTCAAGGAAGCTAAAGTATTACTGACCTTTTAAAAACATTGGTTGCGCATTGACTTCCATTTATATACTACTGTGTCCAAAAAGTAAGATCCATTTTCAATTTAAAATTCTCGGAGCTTATGGAATTTCAATTTTTTTTTCTTTTTTAGGTTGCTGGCCCTGTCCTTGACATCTGTGTGAAATTGGACGTCAAAATATTCATGAGTGTTTGAGTTACGCTTGGCTTTGTGAGACACTAACACTGATTCCGGAGATTTTTGAAATGTCTGAATGAATTGAGCAAAGAACTTGCATTACATTTTGTTTGCGGAAACGTATAGAATGTTGCAGAAGGCATTCGGTGAGCATTCCTATATCGGAAAGAAATGTCTAGAAGTGGTAAAAACAGTTCAAAGAAGGCAGAGAACGCGTTGAAGACGAAGAGCCCTCTGAACGATCAACTTCAACCGACAAAGCTCACGTGCAAAAAATAAAAAAATTGGTGCTTGCAAACCGTCGATTGGTACCGAAAACACTGAATGCGCCATTCACACTGCATTGATTTTTCGTGACTTTTTCGCCAAAAATGAAACCCATATCGTTCCACAACCAACGTATTCACACCGTGCGACTTAGCATGCATTCTAGCTATTCCCTAAACTCAAAAGACCACTCCGGGAAACGCCGTTTTGAGTCGATTGAAGAGATTCAACGTGAATAGGAGCGCGCTTTGAAGGCCATCCCTGCCGGTGACTTTATAGCATGTATTGAGGATTGGAATAGAAGTTGGCATAAGTGCATTGTGTCCGGAGTTGATTACGTTGAAGGCGACGAAATAAATTTGGAAGAATAAATAAAGAGTTTTTGAAAAAAAAAAATTGTCTCATGTTTTGGGGACAGTAGTATGTGCTGCCTTAGAAGGGTTTTTTCCCCTTTCAAGGAAGCTAAAATATTACTGACCTTTTTCAAAACACTGGCTGCGTACTTATATAAACTGATACAAAAATATCTATTCTTAAAAATCTAATTTTTTTAAAGTTAAAAACCACAACTCATAATAGAAATCATTTTGGACCAAGAATTAATTCGGTTCTTAAAAATATTCCCGGCACTCCATCTTACCTACTGACTTTCCTCCTCGACTGACGAAGCCGCCCGCTGCGAAAACGATCACCGTTCCACCGACCCTGGGGAGTGGACAGTTCTGATTATCGTTTGGCATTCCGCCAGAGAGTAACTAGTGTGATGCGGGTGATGGGGGCAAGGTCCTTCCTCCTCCCCTCCCTTGCAAATGGAACGGCGTGCGACAGATGGAAATGCGATCTGCGGCAAATCACTTCATTAAAAAAGAAGAAAAAAAGAACGATTCTTTGTTTCACGTTTGGCGCCAAATCTCCGCGAAGGTCTGCCGGGGAAATGGGAAGACGAATTTAATGTTCTTCGTGACTTGGAGAAATAAACAAATAAATGCATGTCAGGAGTGTCGTTGTCAATCGGATGATGAGGACTTCATTTGTCTCTTCTTGTGTTCTTCTTGTAACTTCCTTATGTTCTCTTTGTCGCATTCGTGGAGGTATAAGAACTTTGAACTGAGCGTTACGCTACCTTGACTTAAAAGATTCTTTATTGTTACATTTTATTTCACTGTCACCCGCTATCTTCAGTGATTCTCTTGCTTCCTTAGTTTGTTCGAGTTGTAGTTTTCTAATTTTTCTTTGCTTATTATTTTTCTTTTATCATGTGTGAACATGATTTGTCCTAGTTCCTAAGATGTTGTCCTAGGGTTCGTGGCGCAATCCAAAAAGTGCAGTTTTGCAAATTTTGGAATTTTGTATTCCAAATTTTACAAATTTGAGAAAATCCAAATTTGCAAATTTTGGCGGAAAAATGGTATTTTGGGCTTCATGGATATCGTTAATCCTCAGGAATTTTATGGAGAATTTGACTTTTGCTTGACGTGTTTTCTAGTATGGTTTTGAAGCACTTTTCACGCTTTGGCTTGGGTATCCATTTGTATATCCAATGGCCATAAGTACCCGTAGTGCGTTGAATCAATTCCGTCCTCTTGAAGTTTCACATTTATCCCTTTTGGCATTTTCCCATGCCTATTGAGCTGTAGAGTGCTCCTCATTGTATTTTGAATACTTATTCTTCATTTATACCTAGAATATTCAAACTTTGATGTATTCTTTTGGGTATTATATGTGACAACGTTTCTTGTAGAATTCTTCATTTATGAGTAGAATATTCAAACTTTGATACATTCTTTTGCTATTGAATGTGGAACGCTTCACATGCTTCATGTAGAATTTGAAATACTTCATTCTTTATTTGCGACGACATTTATCTTATTTTTGTATGTTCTTTTAGAGATTCTTGAATAATTCATTCTTCATGAAGTTATTGATCTAATTATTTAACATTGCCATATTCATATGGCTATTTGAATCATTTTTGTAGTATTCCAATCCATTGCTTCCTGTATCTCGTGCATTATTAAACATTGGCATATTCCTGAGTTTATTCGTCCGTTCTCCAATGTTCACACATCATAAGTTGAAATTTGCCGAGCAGATTAAATTTTTTTTTTTTTTTTACTATTATTATCATTATTTCGCCTTTACTGATCCAATGAGGGAAACTGTAGAAACCAGCTTATTATTCAATTCACCTTTCATTCCCCGAGTACATAATCTTTAGAAGACAGTTAGTATTCATCTTTTCTACCTCCTCGGACACTGTATCATCTCTATCGTTGCTATAGAGATTCTTCGTTCTTTCATTTATCTTCGCTGCAACCTGCTATCATCAGTGTTTTTCTTACTTTGTTCCAATTGTAACTATCTAACTTTCCTTCGTTAAAATTTTGGATACGAGATTCGGGCTCCTAATTATACCTGTCTAATTTAATTTATATTAATTATTTTTATTATTTTAGCAATATTTTGTTTATTTTTCATTCAAAATTTTTAAAAGCTTATTATTTTTACCCGTCTTAATTGATGTTTAATTCATAAATGTAATTTTTAACGTTTTGACTATGTGGCGGTCTTAGGGATATATTTACCCTATAGGTACTCCGTAAAAGGTATATCCGTATCCGTATGCGTTGTTCCTTGAAATTTTCTTCTATTATTATTGCATCTTTACATAGAGTCCGAGAATGAAAATAACCTGAAAGCTAACTATAGATAAAAAAAGAACTCATGAGAATGAATGTAAATTGAATTACAATTCTTTAGTATCACTAATTTGATCAGTAAACATGAAATAATAGAAGAAAATATTGACGCTATAGAAACCACTTTCCTTGGTCGAGAATCATGAAAAGAAAATTTTAATTCGCAATTAGTGTTCATGTTTTCCTCATTCTCATCTACTGCTCTATTTATTTCTTCTTTTTTTTAATGGGGTTTTTTTATTATTATTATTATTCTCTTTCCAATTTCCTTTTTTTTTTTTTTTTTTAATTTTATCAATTCTAGGGTGTTTTCATTGCGGAAAATCATCAACATAATCATTCTTTTCTTTCTTTCTTTTTTTCCCCCCGCTTTTATTATCGAGCATTTTTTTCATAAGGGGAAAAAATTAAAAGTTTTTAAAGATTTTTTTTTGTATATTGCTCCTTTCCTGTTATTTCTATTCGGAAACTATTTTTTATAATAAATTTCATTGATCTTTCAATAGAAATTATAGTAATATGCTGAAGTTATGTAATAGATGCTTGTTTATACCGAATTCGTGTAAATCGAAGTACAACTTTGCATTGATACATGTGTAAATTTTGTTTACTTGGGGCCAACGACTGATAAAATTGCTAGTTTTGAAGAAAAGCATTTAATGTAATGACAGTTCTTTATACAATCTGTATTTTCAGTATTAAAATCCTTATAGAAGCGGAAATGGAGAAAAAAAATTATTGGGAATTCTTACAATGTTCATCATTTACGGTATTGTATTATTTCTGGAATACGTTTCGGTACTTTTCCAGGAGCACATTTCCCCAAAATCAGATTTAACACACCAGCAATTTCGAAAATAATACAAATAGTTTTCAAAAAAAAAAAAATTGCTCATTTAAATTAAAAATATATTTTTTTAAACTAAAGAAGTATAAACTAAAGAAATAAAAACGCGCTATATTTATCGGTATTTGGCAATTTATCGAAGACGCCCGCCTAACGGAAATCTGGTAAAGGATTTTTTTTTTTTTTTTTTTTTTTTTTTTTTTTTTTTTTTTTTTTTTGCGAGAATTGCTTTTTCTTTAATAAGACTACTCCCCACTCAACCCCACCCCAAAATAGAAAAAAGTTAGTTTTAAAAGAAGTTCTAAAAATTATCGGCTTATACATGGGACTATACGGTATATGAAATAAATCTCTTTATATACAATATTTTATTTGTTTCTGCTGCGGAATGTCGATTGCAAAATAGTCAAAATATTTTTTGATTGACATGTTTTACTGTATTCAGCGATCTCCACCTAAACCAGCGAATAAATTATTTCAGTTATAATGGTAAATAGCACCATAAGAAATGTAATTGAACCGCTGGTTTCCTGGAAAATATGAAATGAATTGATTTAAGCCGCATTCACACCAAGGCGTGAAGAGGCCTTTGCCGCTCGTGAATGTGGTTGGTGTGAATGTGGTTTTGATATATATATATATATATATACATATATATCTCTTTTTAAAATTTCATTTTAAGTATATAAAACCTACTGCATTATATATAATATATATTTTTTCTTCATTGGGTTCATTCATTCATTGTGTAAATAATCTTTTAGAATAAGATAACGGCATAAACACATTTTCGAAAAAATAAATAATGACACACGTAATTTCTGCAATCAGCAGTTCAAATAATTTAAACAATTAGATGTGTGTACAGATTACTTTCGTATCATCTTGCCTGACGATTCAATGTGTTGTTAAAATTTAAAATGAATAAACAAATAAGTAATAAAATAAAAAACTAACTTAAAACAAAAACTTCAACTTAAAAAAAAAAATTAGAAAAGCATTTTAGAAACCATGTAAAAAATATTGCGCATCAATCGATGAAATGTTTGTCCAATTAAAATATTATTAGGTAGGAAAATGATAAATTAGCCATCATTGATAACCAACAAATTACTGATTCGTTAAAAACATGCTTAACAGTTAAGAAAACATCAAAATAAGGCTATGCATTGAGCGATACAACCGTATAAAGAACCAACTGAACAAAAATTCACAAATAAATAAAAATATCTGTAATAATAAATTTTTAATTTTATTTAAATAATATTCCGTTTTTTTCCAATTTTTAGACATTTCTCATTTCAAAGATTTAAACTTCTTGATAATCTCGGAAATTAGGAAGATAAAAACATTACGTTATTTTTATTTAAATATTTATCCGCTTTTTCCAATTTTTAGTTTTCTAAGTCACTCTCTCATTTCTAAGATTTAAAATTTCTTGATCATCTCGGAAATTAGAAAGAAAAAAATGTTACGTTATAGTTACAGTAACTTACGTTATGTTACGTTAACACAGAAAAGTTACGTTATTTTTTACTTTTATGCACTACGTTAAACACTGCATTATTTTTCTAGGTGGAAATATTTAGATTGCGAGTAATTTACTAATCTTTTGGCTTAACGACTCCTGTTAGAATTTGTATATCTTATATACAACCTGAAATACATTTATTTTTGTATCTTTTTCAAACATGATCCACACCCTAATATAGAAGTGACATTTCGCATCCTGGATATATTCTATATATGAAAACGTTTTCCGAATTCAGAAAGAGATTTTTGAAAGAAAGAAATGCGACGAGCCGCCCAAGAACAAAAAAGAATAAAAAAAGTATCGTTTGGCGAAAAAAAGAATTAAAAAAAAAAAAAAAAGAACAGAACAGAACGCAGAAGTGTGCAATGAAAAGGACTTAATCACTCTCGAGTGCCCCGAGGCTCCGCATCCCGTTACGATTTCCTCCTTCTCCACCAAACGATCCGCGGCCCTCCCTCCCTCTGGCCCGTCCCTCCCCTTTCTTCTTCTTCTTCTCCTTCTTCTTTACGGAACAGAGTCCTTATCGTTTGGGTCCTCTCTCTTTTTTTTTTTTTTTTTTTTCCCTCCACCCCATCTGTTGCCTTCTTACCAATCCAGATCCAAGGTTGGACGAAAACGACACGAGGGAAAAAAAGAATGCGGGGGGGAAGGAAGGAAGAAAAAAGAAGAGAGAGAGAGAGAGGAAGAAGGGAGGGGGGGTTGGGAGCCACGCGCCGGGGATTGTGATGGCACGAGCAACAAAGACGAGGGAGGGGCCAAGTATTCATGAGAGCCCGGCTCGCTTTTTAACGGTGGGCCGTCCCCGGACCCGGCATTCAGTCGCAGAGCCCAGCGCGGAACGCATCGCACCTTTGCGCTCCTGTCCTCTACCCCTTACAGCAGACGACGCTGCTCCGTACCTGTCCGGATATTTGTTCGACAGACTGTAGTTCTCGGTGATTCCATACGCACGCTGTGAAAATAACCACAACTGGAACACTATATTGCTGATTATATCTATCTATATATATATAATTTGTGTTTTCAATTCGTGGACATATTTTTTTGACTGTCAAGATTTCAATTCGTGAACATATTTTTTTGACTGTCAAGATTTCAATTCGTGAACATATTTTTTTGACTGTCAAGATTTCGTTGGAATTGCTGTTGACATTTGGATGGTAATGACTTAATAACTTTTGGATTGGAAATAATTGCGGATTTTAAGACTAAACATATCTTTATCTATATCTATATATAAACAAGATAGATAAATTTTTTTGGAGATTACAGAAGTTCAAGTATTTATCATTGGACTAATTTTAGTGACGAATTTGGTGAGAAAGTATTGAAATATAAAACAATTAAAACACTTGGAATTGATTGAAAGATTTCTTCTGCGATATATCTACAGCAGATCTTAGAAATATAATTTTCAGACACCTTTATTGGATCCACTTACACACACCGTCATCGATCTTTCTTGGTGGAACCAGTACGCCAACAATGCATTTTGCTTCTTAAACTGCGCAGTGCCAAAGACCGCCAACATGACATCCCTCACCCTTCTTGGGGGTCCACTAGACCCCACCCAGCTGTCCACCTCCACCACAACCTACCTCCTGACCACGGCGTCCCAGACGACGACCACTGCCTCCTCTACGCCCAGCACCACAGGGGCGCAACAGCAGCATCAGCGCCCCAAGATCGCCCCGAAGCGAGCACAGGGTTGCGTGGTGAAGCGGCGAGGGCAGGCGGCCGCCCCCGCGGTTGCGCGGCGCAACGAGCGCGAGCGCAACCGGGTGCGCCAGGTGAACATGGGGTTCGCGACCCTACGCCAGCACGTGCCCAACGGGGCCAAGAGCAAGAAGATGAGCAAGGTGGAGACACTGCGCTCAGCGGTGCAGTACATCAAGCAGCTGCAGCGGCTGCTGAACAACGATGGTACGCCCCTGGACGACGAGAACAGCGCCCCGTTCGAGGAGCAGCACTTCCAGGGGTTGCTGGGCGGCTCGCCCGACCCCTCCCTGGGCAGCGACGCCTCCTCCCCCTACGACAGCCTCAGTCCCGAAGACGAAGAACTGCTCGACTTCACCACGTGGCTTTCCTAACGCACGTGAGTATTCATCCTCTTAATAACTATTTCTCCTCTTAATTCTAAGTATTTAATCCAATCTGCCCATAAGAAAAACATACAGTCTACTATGTGAAGTGCCCTACTTTAAAGTGTAGATTAATTTTGTTTGTTTTGTTTTACAGTATTATATTGTGTATTTTTGACCTAAGAAATTCAATTAAAAAATCATTATTACCTTCCAAAATAATTTAAAAAAAATAAATATTAGCATTCCATATAAAAAATTATATTAATATTCCCTGCTATATTAATGTTCCGTATAATTCCATGTCAAAAAGTTATTCTCAAAAATAATTAAATGAATAATAAATAAAATAACAAATGATAATTATTTTGCTTGTTTTAATAAATAATATAATATGTCCAAAATAAAAATAGCATGTCTTATTAACGGAGTTAAAATCAAACTAAAAAAAAAAAAAAAAAAAACTTTTTTTATGATTTTTAAATTGAATACATTTTTAACTATAAATTAATATACATATAGAATCAACACGTAGATTTAGAATAGCTTTTCAATTAAGCTGGAAGAATTTTTAAGCAAGATCGAATCAATTTGTTTCCTTTTTTAAAAAGCACAATACTCACCTTTGAAGTCGAACTTTGGTTAGTACTCTAACTCATGAGTTAGGTTATTAACTTAAAATAACTGCTGTGATTTTTACAAACAGAAAGGATACCACCTTTCTTACGAATTGATGTACTTATTAACAAATTGATAAACATTTTTATTTAGCGGATTTTAATTCTATTTAATATAGAGCGCGAATAAGTACTTTTAGTAAAAGCAAAATCGTTGAGATCCTTGAATGTTTCAAATGAACAAACTGATAATAGGTGTAACATGTCTAAAACCAATAAATGTATTTGCTTATCTTGCTTATAAATCCCAAGTTACCGATAAACTCTGAAGATATAGATTGTTTTTACATTTCGAGCTGTTTTAAGATTAGAAGTTCTTTGATTTGATGGTGTTCTTAAACACGTTTATTCACACTTAACGTATGCTCTATTGATGCACAAAAATTTACTTGTATAATATTTATGACAAATGTTTTTAATCAAATTTCGTTCACAAATTTCTGTAATTAATTCCCTATTCACCTGAATATGATATTTAACTTCCTTCTCACTTGATTTTATCAAGTTTTAAAGTGAATATGAATTAGATATGTTTTATCATAGAACTTTTTTTGCAACTCAGATTAAATAATTAAGAATGTTAATTAAGAATAATAATAATGTTAATAATAATAATAATAATAATTAAGTATTAGATATGGACTTTTAATCTTAGTTTTATAAAACTACGAATAAAACTGCATACATGCATTACATACTACCCGATAAAAAAAAGTTAAGCTCCAAAATCTATAAATATAATATTATAATATATTTTTAGCTTCTAGTTTTAACATATATGCAATAACAGAGTAAACAGTATCAAATTATACTTTATGTAAGCATAATATAAAATCGTTGTTTTCTTTTGGGCTTTATTAATCCTCAGTTAACAATAAATAATTAATTAACTAATCAAAATTAATATAAAAATAATATAGATTTAAATTGTCAGTACATTCATTTCGTTTAATTTTTGTTTGATTACTTCCGTAAGTCAAAGAAAACATATAATTTCATCAATAACAAGAATTCAAAAAAATCCTTCATTTAAAATTGTCAATAAAATACATCATATGTTTTACGAATACTGTTTAAATATTTAACTTGATTTAAACGGCGTATTACGAAACGGTGAACTCGTAAAAATCCTTCATTTAAAATGATCAATAAACAACATCATATGTTTTACGAATACTGTTCTTTAATTTAAAAAAAATATTTCTTTCTTTATTTGTTTTGTCGTGAACCCATAAGCGAGGAAAGGAATTGAATCACAATGGTTGATTTGAAATTCATCTCATACATGGCGTTTTTTACCAGTCCACTGCTAATGATTTATTAAGTCATCACAATTGATTCCTGTAATTTTGTTGTGGTTTTGTTGGCTTACGTGACCTAACTGACAAGTCTCGACACAGTCTGTGTGGTATTGTATGGCACGCGTTAAGTAACCATCCTTTGAAGAATGTCATTTGTGAGGTCTGTAAAGGGTTATTATTCTCATTGCAGAATTAACAAAAGATAAATAAGGTTTGTTAATGTTACTTGCTTTCTTCACTTATATTTTGCGATGTTATTAAGCGAAAGGTTTTGATGCATATGAAATGAAGAAGACAGAATAAATTAAAGGAAACATTTTCTGTAATATAATGAACTTATGGGTCAAAACTGGTGTAGAATAAAATGTTCAGTGTTTACAATGGTACTTCCTTAATTTTAAATGATATAAATAACAATTAAAATGTCCCTATCCAAATAATTTAATTCATATCGGCAACTCTGCCTTATAATGATATTGATATAGACATTATATCTTATAATGAAAATATTTAAATAGGTTAAAAGAAAATTAGATATATTAATAATTATAATAAAACTCCCGAATAGATAACGATTAATATATCTATCGGTATAACGATGGATATAAAAAAATATTTCAATTGCATCATTTTGATTTCTTAATTATTGTTCTTCTGTTGAATAATACTGAATCAATCATGAGAAAAACTGGTGAAACTAATTTATGAGATAAAGAGCATTTTAAATGGCATAACGTTATAAAGATTCTCAAATGTTCAAAGTTTGTTCCACTTCATTGTGACAAATTAGATTATTTTAAAAATAATAAAATAATTATTTTAATAAATTCATCATCATCATCACTAGCGCAACAGCCCCATGGTAGGCCAAGGCCGTCTGCCTATTGGCAGATTTTTAGACAAGAGAATATTTTTCTTATTGTTAATTCTATGTCCAACTTTTTACAGCCATATTAGACCGGGACCTACGGCTTAAAGCGAATTCTGAACCACTACAAACATCCATGGCACTGCCAAGGACTCGAACCTGAAACCTGTGACACCGAGCGCCAGAGCACTATTCACTTAAATGAATTAAGTTTTTAAAAAACAGTAGATATACGAAACCTAATCTGTAATAAAGATTTAAACACATACACAGATTTAAAGATCAATTTGCCGTAACGCAATAAAGTGATTTCGCAATATCTATCAGCATTACAAGTAATAAGCATGAAATTAAAGCAAAATAAAATAGTCTCATAATAAGATAAAAAAAATTTTAAAAAATATTTTAAAGTGCTCTGTAGGGTACGGTGGCACGTGATATGGAGTCTCCTGTTTTGGCAAAGGATTTCAGTATCTAATACTGAAATTCGTGATGACATTATGACCTACACTGACCTTGGAGACAAAATTAGACAATCCCTTCGGATATCTTGGAGAAATAATTTAGATCACCTAATGGATTCTCTTGAAGCACGATTCATCAACCTTCATTGCAGTTTCAGCCTTGGCCTCGTTTAGTTCTTCTGTTTTAAATCTTTAAATATTGCGTGTAGCCCTCAAATAATAATAATAAAAAAAAAGTTATCTACTTTGGCGATTTAAATACCTGGCTAAAGTGCTTGTGTTCGTTAGATCCAAAAGGTTTCGAAGCTATTTATTAAAATATTCACGTTGCTTCTTGCTCGTTCGTCGAGGGCTTTAAACAAATGGATTTAAATCATCGACAATGCATAATATAGGCCATACTAACTCGCACCAACTTCGTTCCGACAGTTTTTTGCCCATCAAGCATATACCGGCTAAATACCCTTGATACAATAAATACAGCTTGTTTGGGACTGAATCCTATCTTGTCTCACTTACCAGGAGACACTCCAAACCATAATCTTTTCTTTATTATTATTTGTTTCAAATATTCATTGCATGTCTTAGATTTAAGCATTTCCCCTCGTATCTTAATTTGCGGCCCGATGGCCAATTGGCTATCGCTATCGCCTCCGGTACCACAGGCTTCAGGTTTGAATTCCGGCGGAGTAATGGATGTTTGTGAGTGGTACGAAATCCACTTTAAATTCAAGGTGAAACTATAGGTCCCGGTCTAATTAGCCTAAAGTGTGCACAAGATGACCTAGAAAGATAAACCAAACCAAATCCTGTCTTAGTTAGGCTTGTTGTTACTGTTTATGCAGTCTGATAGTGATAGTTTACTTTCGTTATGCAGTATTTAATTTTATTAACTCTAACGATCTTAGATAATGTATATAACGTATATGGGAACATTCTATACCTGTTACACTGTACCATCATTATCATCATAATCATTGGCGCAACAGCCCCATGTCAGGCCATGGCCATTTTCCTACTGGCAGATTGCGAGATGAGAGATGTTTTTCTTTTTACCGGACAGGGTTGTCAGCTTTGCGTACGCTGTTCAACAGCCATCGGGACTTGCGGTTTAAACTGGATTCCTAACCATTACAAACATCCATGGCACTGACGAGATTGGAACCCGAAGCCTGAGGCACCCAGCGCCAGACACTGTACCATAACTACAGAAAATAATGACTTATAGACAGACATTCTAACAAGTAACTCGTGTGTATTGGATGGTGTATTAGAGAAATTCCGCAAAACTAAACGCATGCAGTCCGTCTGCTGGTGAGAGAACCTTTTGTCACAGTCTCCATCGAGTATACTCATTTTTTTTTTCTCATTTTTTTCCCATGTCACCAACTGAAGGGAAAGGATGTCTTAAAGGCAAAAAATTCGATTAATATTAAATTTTTTTTTTAAAAACTATTCAATCCTATAAGAAACAACGAACAGTAAAAGTAAAGGCAAGTGGATTTGTTTTTATTTTATATCATCCAAGTAAAGTTGTGTATTTTTCACTTCTATGTTCACGACATTTTTTTTTCTTTTCTTTTGCCGCCAAAGGGTTCTCTCTCTTCCAGCTTATTTCTCAAATTTATCTCCCGACCACTTGACACTCTGAGATACGGCCAGAACTCGAAAGAATTATCTCAGAATCCAGTTTTCAGTGATTGCAAGCCGTATTACCCTTCGCGAACAACACATTTAACTCTTGTGATTTAGTGTGAAATCAAATAATTCACCATGTGTTATATGTAACGAAAAATAAGACCACAATAATACAAATGTTAAATTTATGTTTAAATAAGAAAGCTTTTTTTTTAAATCTGTTATGTTTCTATTTCTGAAAGAAAAGTGCTACGAACTATTTTAGGTGGTATCAATGACAATTGAAATTGGCGAAGAAGATACAATTTTGAACTTTACAAACTTTTTAGAGATATTGACATTCTAAAATTTATTAAACTGAACAGAATGAGACGGGCCGGTCATCTCATGAGAATGGAAAGTGATAGAGCTGCTTTGAGGGTTTTCAATGCAACCCCTTTTGGACAACGACCAAGGGGAAGACCGAAAAAGAGATGAGTCGACTGTTTAGACTCTGACTTGAATGTTATTAAGATCAAAAGGTGGAGGTCCACGGCCAAGAGGAGAACAGCCTGGCTGGATCTTTTAAAGAAGGCCAAGGCCCACAACGGGCTGTCGAGCCAGTTATGATGATGATGTTTCTATGTTAGCTACAAACAAAATTTTGGAATAGAAAAATATTACTATCAACAAAAAAAATGCTGAATGTTATAATCTTATGATATTCCAAATAAAATTGCTTGAACTACAGAAAACAGCTTTTCGTCGTAAAGGGGTTTAGACAAGAATTCCCCCCAGTGCGACCCCCTGCCCCTCCCTTAAAAAATAATAATAAAAAAAACATAAAAAAAGGGGGGTATGTGCAAAAAAATCCCGACAAGGTGGATCATTTTCTGGGTGTGGAGCCCGACCCAAGGGATTCGACCCCCTTCCACTCCACAATGAGGTCAACCCCACCCCGCTCTCTTCACTTCCAAACTATTATTGCGTGCGTACCTGTAATTCTAGCGGAATTGTGCCACGTAACATTGTTCCATCCTCATTTTATCATCGCTGTTTGGTGTTTAATGAAAAATTGTTAATCTCCCGTGAATAATACAAAAACGTTAATGAAATTGAAGAATTTACTCTATTTGGTACAGTGGTAGCGCGATACAAGTCTTTAAACCATTCCAGATCCTTAAATGCGTACTAAATAAATGTTTCCTCACCAAAAATAAGCGGCCTGATGGCCAATTGACTAACGCTCTGGTCTTTGGTACCACAGGCTTCAGGTGCGAATCCTGGCTGTGGCATGGATTTTAGTGTTTTGGAATCCAGGCCGTGTAGGTCCCGGTCTAATTAGCCTAAAGGGACTAATTAGCCTAAAATGACCGTAGAGCGACAAACCAATTACCAGAAATAAAGGGAAAATAATGAATTCCTTCCCATGAAAGGAAGCGTTATTGTTATATTACTTTACTTACTTTTCTTTGACGAAATACTTACACGTAATTTAAATATCGCTTATGACTAAAATACAAAAGCAATTGATTTACAATATACATAAATGAAATTTCATCACTTTTATTTTTCTATTTTCTCTACTTGCACTTGGTTGAGGAGGATAACCAAATTTGGTATTGACTAAAAACCAAATAAACTCAATCAAAATTCATTTAAAATTCAAATTCGGAAATGTGACAATGTCTAATCGTAGTAGACAGGGTTGTGAAGGTTTGTTCGGGCTTTATTAGGATGATACGTTCATCATCCATCCAACAATTTTATGCAAGAGGACTCATATTTCAAACGAATGTCGTATACGAAACTAAAGGGTTAACTCCCAAACAACACGCTTGTCAAGTTGGACTTATCCTTATTATTATTCTCTTGTGGCAGAAAAGTCTTGACCCATTTTTATAAAAAGTTCATTTAGTGTAGCATTTAAAACAGACGGCTCCAAAGTTTTATTTGTCTATGTGACTACAATGATACAAATGATGTAATGATATAATAGTCTGATGATATGAAGTTGACAATCCGATTCTCGCCATGTTCTTTGTTTGCCTTATCTAGAGAACTGGTGTTTACGATATTTATTTTAATTTTTTCATTTATGTTATATCAGTGATATTTATTTTAATTATTTCACTTGTATTAAATTAGTTCTGTAAATGTAGTTTGGGACTGAAAATATTCATAAATATAGGGCGTGATTTTGAATCTCTTGTGTGGTTTAAAAATTACTTTATTATTACTTTTTATTTATATATTTTTATTTCATTATTTTATTTATTTATTTTTTCAAAACTGGGAAGGACTTTTTGAGCACCCTTTATTTAAAGTTTATCCTTGCAAGTTTTAAAGCGACAAATCAAAGAAGAATTCTCTTCTTAAAAACTTGTGATAAATAGCTACATTACAAGCATAAATAAAGCGAAGAATTTTTTTAAAGTCTGTTACCTAAAATAAAACATCTAACAGTTGCATTATAGATCTAATTCGAAATTCTCTCTCTGATATTTGATATCTACAAGTATTAGACGTTATCTATCTTTTAATTATAAAAAAAAAATAAAATAGGAATTAAATAAAAAATTGAAATCAGATATTTAATTTAAAAAATTGACTAAAGCATCAAGTTTATCAACTGTATGTTTTTGATTGGGGAAAAAAAAGTTTTTTTTCGGTCGGCTTTTAAAATATTTCTTTAAAACGCAGAAAATTGATAATTATTGATTGTTATGCAATAATTAATTCAAATTACTACAAATTATCCAATTATTTCAATTCACTACAAAACTACTCATTTAAATATAAGAAGATATTATCGCAATTTTATCTCAAACCTCGTAAATTTTACACGAAAAAGGTAAATGATTTAAATTCATCAAATATGTTAATTATTATTTTTTTCTCAGAGTGAAAAGATTTGAAATTCAGTTCGTAATCTATTACATGAAACGTTACTTATGAATTTCTACATTGAAGGCCAAAAGATAAATCACAATTGCAAATGTGAGAACTCAAATTCTATTTTTTTCCTTGTAAATTTGTAGATTTGTTAACAACCATAAAAACATGGAAAAATAATTCTTTTTTCTCGGTTTAGCGTTGTTTATCTCATCCATCAAAAAAAGTACCCTTTTTTTTTTCCAGCACCACATTCTTTTACAATGTTGCCACCGATGCATTTTAAAAAGAATAATTAAACTGAAAAATAAAATAAAAAATAGTTTTCGAAGTATTGGGATTGTTTTTCTGGCATTCCTCATCCATATTAACTTTATGTTTTCTTTTTTCTTCTAACTTTTGATAGAGGCACGAGCCATTTCTTATCATTATTCATGAATTCATATTTTCGAACTCATTTTCAAACGCACAGCGTATGTTTGCCCTGAAGCATTTTTTGCTATCCTCATTTGTATTCTTTTATGGTAGCTTCCATTTAAAACATTTTGTGCAGTTTTTTTTAAAACTTCAAAAACTTTAAACGTCTTTTTAGAGATAGAGATAAGCCTAGTTTGTATCTCATTGGAATTTTATGGACTTCTACATACAGAATCTTAATAAGGAACAGTTTCTATTTAAGGCTGCATTGAAATTCTTGCACACGCTTGATGGAACCCTTATCTGAAATTATTTTTTATCGTTTTAAATGCATGTATGTATCATTTAACTTTGGGCTTTTTAATTATTCAACCATCCAGTTATGATTTTTGTTGGAAAAAAATATTTCTTTAGAAATCTGATAACGTTTGTATTCGGCCGCAGTGAAATTGACTGTGAGTGACAAGCGTAAAGCAACGAAAAAAAAAAGAATAGGGAAGTTTGTTAGATAATACTTAATTACCATGAAACCACGTAAAACACTTCCTTAATTTGATAAAAAGATTTCATACATAATGTCATATTTTACAAGGAACAAAAAATATTCAACTGGAGAAATGTTTGACTCGAAACATAAAATTGGTTATGGTAAATTTGGACATAGAATGGCAGAAGCAGTAATTTGGTTATGGTAGAATATGGACATAGAATGGCACTAGCAATAATTTGGATATGGTAGAATTTTGGTTGTACATTGTATTTGGATGTATTCAGAAATTAAAGATTTTGTTTCAATATATTTATCTTGGTAATCATGTTCGAGGAAATAAAAGA
The DNA here is from genome assembly GCA_021605075.1 of Caerostris darwini. Classification (NCBI taxonomy): domain Eukaryota; kingdom Metazoa; phylum Arthropoda; class Arachnida; order Araneae; family Araneidae; genus Caerostris; species Caerostris darwini. The sequence continues at coordinate 92,208 of BPLQ01000204.1, forward strand.
AATCTAAAACAGAACAACATCATTAATTTTTTTTACAGAAGATATTCCTAGTTAAAGTTTAAATACTGGGATTCCCAAAGAGTTCTCTTAAAGTTACAATGCCCTGTTATTTCTTTTAAAGTTACAATGGCATATTTTATATATTTTGAATCTAGCTTTATGAGATGTGCTTGGCAAAATTTAATAGATCTGAATTTCTAATTTGGCTCCATTCAAGGGTACGATCTAATTATCCTAAATTGTGCACAAAATGACGGTAGAGCGACAAACCAAACCAAACCGTTCAAGAGTATGTGAACCAACAAATCTTACTCTTTACGTAAAGGTTTCACAGAGCTGAATTAAGGTTATTTATGTAATAGACATTTTTGGAACCATAAATATTCTATAAACTCTGTAGTGCAGATAGTTTTTTTTTCCATGCATAAACTTTCCAGATTCTGTAGAAGGTCTGCGTTTTCTAGAGCATAACATTCTTTGTTGGTGTTTGGCTTCACACCTTTGAATCCACACTTTAGCCTCCATTCATGCTGCCTGAAGTAACCTCGGATGACCCGAGAGGAGGCAGAAATGAAACAATGCCGACGACAGGAAGAATGAGAAGACACGGCATAATGGGCACTTTCTGCATGAGACAAGACCCTCCGTTGGGCTCTCACATAAAGTCCGCCGGGCACATAATGGGCAAGGGATCTTCATAACTCAGTGCTTGAGTGAAAAGAAGACGCTAATCTCTTTTCTGCAAAGCCTCGGCATCAATGGCGGATGATCCAGATTAGTTTACGAGCTATCTCTTTTCCAACTTCCGCATGACAACTTACCGAACTCTTACCCCCTTCTGGTCTCAGAAAGCACTACTCCCCCCTCGATCGGAGACCATTTTTCCTTCTTAATCTGCCCTCCAGGGGAAAAGAGCGTGACGTGGTCCAGAGGATTTCTTTTCCAGGAAAGGTTTTAAATTTTCATTAAACTCTTTCGTCACCCGCCTTTGTTGAGGGGCCTTCTTTTGAAATCGGGCAATGCATGCAGGGGCAGGATCCCACAAAGCGCAGGCCCCCCTCCCCCCTTCTTGATGACGCCTTTGTCGACGCTGACAGGATCAAGTTTTCAGACGAGATTTGGGGATGGAGGGGGGAAAAAGATAGAAATTAAAAAGCATTGGGGAAAAATCCAAAAAGGGCTCATGTTCTTCGAAGAAGAGTTTTTGGCGAAGGAAACAACCTCCTGTTGCAGCATGCAGCCCCCACCACGCCTTGTAGAACTGCGAGTTTGCAAAGTTTTGATGTGGTGGATGGCCATGGTACGGCTTCCACAGAACAATTTCTCTTGATTATTTTTGTTTTGGTGAATTCTTGGAGTGGAAATAAAAACCTCTCAAGATCGTTTGGCGGAAGTTCCCATTTTCCCTTTCTCTCTCTTTTTTTATTTTATTATTTCAGTCTTTTCTTTTTCTGTTCGAAGGGCTCATGTTCTTCGAAAAAGAGTTTTTGGCGATGGAAACAACCTTCTGTTGCAGAACAGCAGTACCACGCCTTGCCAAACTGCGAGTCTGCAAAGTTTTGCTGTAGTGGATGGACATGGTACGTCTTCGACAGAGCAATTTCTCTCGATTATTTTCGTTTGGTGAATTCTTGAAGTGGAAATAAAACCCTCTCAAGATCGTTTGGGCGGAAGTTCCATTTTCCCTTTCTCTCTCTTTTTTTTTTATTTCGGTTTCTTTTCTTTTTTCTAATGCCGGACCGGAAGCGGACAGGTTTCTTTCTCGAGACACACATACGCATGCGTGAGTACACACCCAAAGCAGCACCCCTCCACAAAGAATCCCTGTAGTATAACCTAGAGGATTCGGATTTAATAATAACGAAAGAAAGAAGAAAAAAAAAAAAAAAGACTAGAAAAAGAACGATAAGGGAGGATAAAAAAAAAGAAAAAAGTTCCTTTTTAAAAAAAGGAGAAGAATCGCAGCTTGGATGAACTTTCTTTTGAAGGCTGATGCGAAGGGAGAGAGATATAAAGCAAAATAAACAGAAAAAAAGTGGAAGGCGCGGCCCTGGTACAATGGGACTGGGGAGGGGTATCGAGTACTGGGAGGGGACGGCAGGGCTTTGTACCGCGGTACAAGTGTGGTGGATGGGCATTGTCGGGCAGGTAGAAAAGCACCTCTACCTTCGCGGCCGTAACCACCTATTCAGAGGGGCTCCCTTTCAAAATTTCCATTATTGCGACGCTTTTCATTCCGAAGATCGAGAGGTGATCGCCTTTGCTCGAATCCACCAAATAATTATAAAGTATAATTTAGAACGGTTGTGGGATCCAGAATATGAAGTTCGGTTCAGAATATGAACTAATACAAGCCTCGATTCAGATTCAGAAACCAGTCTCAATCAGGTCAAGGAATGGTTTTTTTATAGCACGTTCGATACCAACGACAACTGTACTCGTAAATTTGCTTGTATCAATTTCGAATCAAACTTATCTTGACAGAGTATGGTAGTTGGTTTACCGAACTCTGAAATATACGATTATACTATCAATGACGTATTGTATAGATTTTAAATATATTTTTGTGAGGTGTTCTTGTTAAAGCTTAAAAGATCTGGATTTCTAAACTTGACTTCATCCAAATGTATATGAACCAATAATCTTACTTGTTTCGATATGGGATCTAAAATGTTCCACGAATATTTCACAGTAAGGAATCTAGCATGATTGGCATTTTGGGAACTTTAAAAATCCAATAAGCTATGTTGTAGTTTTTAAAATCCAATGTTTTTTAGTAAAAATAGTTCCACTTTGAATAGTAAAAATAGTTTTTTTTTATGCATAAAGTTTTGCAGATTTTGTACAAGCTTTGTATTTTCTGTAGACAACATTCTTTATTGGTGTTTGTATCAATTAAGAGTATTGTGTACTAAATACAAGTTTGATCAATGTATGGACAAAAGGAAAATAATTTTAGCTATAATCTTACCACAACAGTTTAATTTTGCTGTTAAAATCGTGTTTTTATATTTAAAAAAATCTATTCATAAGAGTTATTTTTTAAAATCTTTTTTAAATGTTGATGAACTTGGGTAAGTAAATCTTGACTTCACAATGTTCTTCCTCCGAGTTATCGCTACAGATTGATGAATTAAATTAGTAATCATTTTCAGATTCAAACAATGCCATCAGCTATAGTGGCAGAAAATTTCTAATTAAACCTAAATATTATTGGGTTTTATAATTCGTTGTATTTTTTTAATCATTTAAATATTTGTGACACTAGTTACTATAAGACTTGATGAACTGAATGTCGAACGTCACTGATTCCGAGCTCAAATTGGATTGGGAACTACCAGTTGTAATGGGAGATGATTTGTGGTTGGAGTATGTATAGGCGGCAGTAGAAAGTGGAATTGGAAAGTTGTGAGAAAAATATAATTAAATATAAATTAGTAGTTATGTAGAGCTTTTGCTGTTGATGATGATAAATTATTCTTTAACTTGATTTAATTTTTTAAGGTAGTAAATTGTTCATTGAATTATAAATTCGAATTTATCTTTTCAATTAGCACTCAACTTATACTAACATAAAAATCATTTTAACATGAAAAATGAATTGTTTATTTATCGTTTTTAATGAGAAGCTATTAATGTCGACAATTACAAATAAAAAGTTTAACTTTAAATGTTGACAAATTTCTGTCAGCATTTAAATTGTTAAACTTTTTAATGTTGACAAAATTTGTGTTTATATATACACGATACTTTCATTTTCAAACTGATGAAAGTTGATGTAATGATGACAGTAAAATGATATCAAAAAGTTATAGTTAGTTATTATCTTGCATCATTTACAGTTAAGAAAATCACCACTAAAAGATACAAAACATGTTATTTTATGTGTTCATTTCAATGGGCCTGGGGTGACTTCGGGTATAGATTGTTAGGCTTCCTAACTGAAATCCAAACACGGAAAGTGTTGTCGACCTTAAAGTTTGTCTAGGACATGCATGATAAATCCATAGACCGCTAGTCTGACGCATGTGAGCTGAGAGCGAGAAGTTCCTAAATATCATTTTTTGAGGGGATTATTTCTAATTGTGGTATCACCTAATATCTGTAGAGGCAATGGAAATTATCTTTTCTTTTTAAATTTGAATCTGACACAAATGGACATGTCATCTTCACTTCCATTACCACTTCTTTAAAATTGTTATTAAATGTTATATCCTTTCTATCTCTCGAAGTAAAAAATGACATTAAAGAAAAAAAAAATTACAAATAAGTATTATTTCACCTAAACTTTGTAGAAGCAATAACAACCGTCTTTCTATGTTAAGTATGAATGTAATACCTAATGGCATATCATCCTTTTCGATTAAAAATTGCCATTAAATACCTTTCAGTTGGTATTTAGTGACATTTTTTAAAATTGTAAATTATTTATTAATATTTTTTTAAATTGCCATTAAAGAAGGAAAAATTATCATTATATTTCTCTACGTAAAAAAGTATCTTTAAAGAAGGTAAAAGTTGCCATTAAATTGAATTGAAATTAAATTTTAGTGAAGGTAAAATGTTTCATTAAATATCTTCTCATATTTTAAAAGTAAAGACAATGACAATTCTACTTCCATGTTAAGTCTGAATCGGGCGAAAGTGAATATGTGATCACCATCATCATTTTCACTTAAAAATTGCCATTAAGATAATGAAAATCGCTTCTATGTTAGTGTTATTTTTGTTTTGTATGTCTGTTTTGTTTGATTGTGTCTGCAGATCAGTATTTAATGAATTCCGTTTTCTTTTAGGTTGGTGCCAGTCATCTCTGTTGCCAAATGAAAGAAGCTCCGATTTCCTTGTGATACAGAACTGAAGAAATCGCGCTTAACAATCAGAGGACTTTGAAAGGACTATTGAGAAGTACAACAGCAATGATTCCAAGACATGGTCATTTGGCTCGGAAAAAAAAAGCAGCACATTTTCAAATTTCGACAGCCATAATATTTAATAAGAACTTGTCCAAATCAGAATCCTAAATTCAAAAGTTGATCTTGCTCGTAAATTAGCAATCTTTGAAACATGGCAGATTAGGAACCACTACTCCTGCATTATATATCCTTATATTTTAAATCATGTAATAAAATACTAAAACTTATATAAGTAAAATTTGGAGAATTGAAAATTATTCTAAAAAAAGGACGACTTTATGAAAAAGAAAATGAAAATTATTCTAATAACTTGGCTCAAAATTTAAAAAAAAAAAAAAAAAATGCACGGGAAAAAAAATGGAAATGGATGCTTCAAATGAATTAAAGATTCCTAGAATTAAAAATTAAAGATTTTTAGAATTAAAAATTCCATTAATTAAATTCCATTAAATTAAAATTAAAATTCCATTAATTAAATTCCTTTAAATTAAAATTAAAATTCCATTGATTAAATTCCATTAAATTAAAATTAAAATTCCATTCCTTAGAAATTAAAATTCCATTTCTTAGAAATTAAAATTCCTTCCAGTTAGAATGGATCAAAATTCAAAATGGAAATTGGGCTTATAATGAGTGATCGATGAATCTTGGAATCGTTGCTGGTACTGCTGTGTTTCTGTTTCCATCCACTAACTTCCATGAAGCCTTTTTTCGGGGGGTCCAGGATCCCCGGATCTGCGGCCCAGGGCCCTCGCTGGCCAGCCATGCACAAAACTCTTCGAATCCCCTCAAAAACCGTTCTTTTTCACCGTGGTCGCACTTCCGGTCCTCAGCCGGAAGTTCGTGCGACTTTCATTCCACATCGGAGGATTTCCTGAAGCGAACCACAAAGAACAAAACACAGAATGGAGGAACAGTTCTCTCTCTCTTTTTTATTCTATTCCATTCCCTACTTCTCCACCACCCCTGTGGAAATCGAAAAGATCATTCAAGAAAAATTAACTCGATCTTTGATTCGAACTTTAAAAAAAAAGTGGGATTCTGCCTGTCTTCAGAAAGAAGAAGTCTGTTGTAAAGAAAAACTCTTGTCGAATTCAAGTTGCGACTTTTCCAATGAGGAAAAAAAAAAATTATGAGCTTAATTTATATATATATATATTTTTTATTATTATTATTATTATTTTTTACTGTTCTTAAAACACAGTTGAATGTTTTTGAATAATATTTGCTCACTTTTATCTGTTCACTATGTTTACATGACCAAATCGTGTACTTGCAGTCAATTATCGCTCATTGCATACAGTGTGTTTGTTCCCTGTTAAATCTTCCAGTCCATGTATTGTTGTTAATCAATGTGGTGTTGTTTGGCTTTAAAAATGAAATATTCAAGGATATTGTTTAATTGCTCTTCATATTCATTCGGTATGTTTCAATGATCCAAGAACAAAAAATTATTATTTTTTTTTTTAAACCCTCAATAATAAATGTTATTTTTTAATCAGTGAATATTATAGTTTCTTAATATACAGTAACCCCTCATTATTTTACGCATCTCGGGAGATTTAAGAAAAAGTGATATGTAAACCATGAGGTTCCTAATGATGATAATTCGAGGTAACAGTATTTTTTTTCCTTTCGAATGTAAGGTACTTTCACTTATCATTCGCTTCTAGAATTGCAGAAAAGCAGTAGATTCAACGTTACACAGATGCAACTCAGGTGGTTGTTCCCTTATTGCTCCAAAACAACCCTAAAGGTGGCATCTGTGTTTCACAAAATCTTTCTGGAGCGCAAGTAGTAGCAGTTAACTTTGAAATCTATCGTTTTAATTTATAAAAGAATAAATAAATAATCTTACCTGTTATACATATTCTATTGATGTTAACATTATGTTAGCTTTTATTGCTGTACATGTTTGCTTTACTATACTTTTTTTTTTTTTTTTTTTTTCTTCATATTAAATCGCCAAATATCCAATTGCGCATAATAACGAGGGATTCCTGTAATTCTATAATGTCATTTTCTTATAGATTGTTATCAAGTTCCCCTGGACCCTTTTTTTTTTTTTTTTTTTTTTTAAAGTGTCCAGGGAAAAGTTTTTATTTTTTTAAAAAAATTTCAAATCTGAATTTCTCCAAAATCTCGCTGCTGATCGATTATGATAAGAATGATTATATTTTTAAATTTGAAAAATAATTTTTATTATTTACAGAAAAAGATCAAATGATATAATTAATCACTTTTCATAATTAATTCATTTTTCATAATTCAGGAAAATCTTAATATATAAGAATAATGAATAAGAATAATCAATAAAATATAAGATATTTAAAAAATATATATATTATAAAAAATAAGTTAAAGATAAGATATTTTATTAAAAAAAAGAAAATATTTTATTTTTGATTAAGATGTATAAAATATAGTTAATATTTTATATATCTTAATTTCTATACCTATTTTAATGTTACAATGATATACTTATGTATATGTATGACAAAATTGACAGAATATATATATATTCTGTCATTTTTGAATTACATTTTGCAATTTATTCAAATTTTGTTTTAACTACTAAAGAAAAAAATACATTTATATTTTTTATACCACAACCTTAGAAAAGAAATATATGTATAGAGATTTACTATTATTGAGAAATTTTTATTGATACAAATTATGCAATACAATTCAAATTATAGCATAGTTCAATAAAATAATACACACTACGTTATATATTTTAATATTTATATAAAAAAATATATTGTGACGATTATAAAATGGTGAAAAATCGTCATGAAAATGAAAAATAAACATATATTAAGATGTATATTAATTTAAATTTAGATACTTTCTGTTGTTAATAGTATACGAGTGTATGATGTAGATAGAATTGGTTTTTTATGTTGGTTAGTCATGTTAGGAAAAATGAAAGTCTTTAAGGTGGCAGGAATTGTATTATATGAAATGTGATACCTCAAAGTATTTAAATACTTTTATAATTATTAGAAAATCCATTTTGTAGTGATGGATTACTATTTTACTAATTTAGAAAGTAGTGTTGAAATTCATCTGAATTAAGTATTAAAAATTTTATATAACGGTTGATTTTTCATTGACGGGTTTTATAAAAAAAAAAAAACATACATATTTATTGAGGAAATACTTATTACCGTTAAAGTTTAAAATTTATGTGAATCGATTGCAAATTAGAATACATTTTCGCCTGACGTAAACATTCCATTTTATTTTAAATGTCTAGTCTTAACTATCACAGCCACTAGCAGCTCAAAGGAATGACTTTTAATCTTATAAGTATTGCATTTCCATACATTTTTTATGAGCAGATCGCTTAAAACATTACAAAATGTAGCACAATTTTCGCTTGGATTGGATTAAACATTCTTGTGTATATTTTTCATGTGTGTACAAATTTAAATCATTTGCTTTGTTCGTACATTTTTACAATTGATACATTTTTTGAAAACTTTTTTTTTTATGTTTCATATACAGTAGAACCTCTGTAAGTTGAACTTCAAGGGAGATGCCGAATAATTCGAGTTACAGAGTTTTCGACTTATGAAGGATTTCGACTTACGCGGATTTTGTAAGGAAATACTCGACTTGTAGAGGTTTAGATTCTTTCTAACTTATTTTGAGTTAGAATATTTCATAGAATTGGTTATTCTATTTACTGTATACTCATACATTGTTTTCTAAGAAACAATGACGTGCATTGTCGATAAATCCTTAAAGTCGATAACTTATTTTTCTTCGAGCTACAGGGGTAATTAGTTTCAAAATGGCTTGTGGGGATTGACTCATTATTTCGACTTATAGAGGGTTGAAATTTAGAATCATGGAGGTTTTAGGGCTTGAGGGGAAGGGAACAAAAAAAAATGTCGAGTTTTGGAGGTTTTCGACTTAAAGAGATTCTACTGTATTTTTACTTCATAATACGTATCTTAATATTAAAAATCATCGAAAAATTTATGAAATTCATTTAAAATTGTTTGTAATTCATTTGTTTTCCCATGAAAAATGAAAATGTTTTTTGATGTTATGATGTTATTTTACTTGTTTAATAAGACATAATATACGTTCAAATAGTCATTGGTACTATTTTATATAAGAGATAAATCAAAAATATATGCAAAACCGGTTTGAAAAATGATTACTATTTGCAATTAGCCATTGTTATGTATTATTGCTATTATATTCACATTTAATATTTCTACAGGGTAATTATAAAATTGTTATGCAGTTATACTTAATGCAAACCGTCCAATGCAATGCCATACTTATTTTCATAATAGATTTTACGTAAATGTTGACCAACTTCATCTGCCATTCCTATTCGTGTAAATTCTCATGTGAAGTGTTTCTTTTGTGTTTTCATCATATTTTCGATTTTGAGAAATAGAAATATTTCGTTATGTACGTTCCAGCACAACTTTAGAATGCCAGTGTGTTTGAAAGATATTATTTTTTTTGTAAAAAAGAAAACATATGTATAAATAAATTTTTTTATATTGTTTTAAACCTGTGTTATTTATTTATTTATTTATCTTGTTTGTTTATAAACCATGGTTATGGATTTAATTTCATACATTTTAGGTGATTTTTATTTCCTTTTTGGATGAACAGAAATCATATTAATTCTTTTTAAAAAAAGTAAACGACAAAAAGTTTATTGTACTCTTCAAAAAATTGTATCAATTTTATTTAGTTATTAATTCCTTATTTTTATAATGAAAAATAATTTAAAATTACTTATTCATTTTAGTAGTAATCTTCACCGTCTTAGTTTTTCAACAGACAATATTAACACATTGCATTCAACAAAAGAATTTAAATGATTTTAGGCAAATTTTTAAAAATTATTGACATTCTAAAAATTGTTAATATAGCCTCTACCGACATAATACATATACAAGATCTCTATCATATAATCTCTACCAGAAATTGCCATACTATCTCTACTATTCATTTATTTTAATTTAAAAACAGGGTGATTCAACAATCGTGAAACAAACTTAAAAAGTTAGTGTAACTTGCTAAAATATAATTTTTTTATAGGAATGTAGGGTTTGAAGTGACACATTGAGGAACAAAGGAATTCGCTTTCTTCAACTTTTTCTCTTACGAACACTTTTAAAGGAATCTCTTGCAACAGCAGCTACAGTGCCCCAACTGATACCCGTCACGTAACAACTCCTCTGATTGACAACCCCGACACGCACTCTATTTTATTGTTGCTTTGTGTTTGAAACTGTGTTTTATTTACAAGACTCCAGTTTCCTCAGTTGAGGATGTCGTTGTTCGACTGTCCTTTGCAGCTACGAAATTCCTGGCATCTTTGGAAAGGCTCACCAATCACTCCTTTAACCTTTCTGCGGCCTGATGGCCAATTGGCTAGCGCTCTGGCCATTGTTACCACAGGCTTCAGGTTTGAATGCTGGAAGGGGCATGGATGTTTGTGAGGGATTCGGAATCCACATTAAACTGTAGGTCCCGGTCTAATTACCCCAAAGTGTGCAAAAAATGACAGTTGAGCGACAAGCCAAACCAATCCTTCTACCCTAAAGCATGAATTACTTTTGGTAGTCCTAATTTTGAGCATTACAGAACATCACTTTTAGTCACCATAGATACGATCATTTATTGTAAACATTGAATCAAAGTACTTTGAAAAGATGTTGTGAATAAACAATGTTTTTTTGTTTCATGTCCCATTTTATGTGTTCGTGCATCAACGAGTCACTTTGACCTATACACAAAAAAAAAAAATTTATAACCCCTCAAAGTTTGTCCCATGGCCGTTAAATCACCCAGCATGTATCGAGATTTTAAGTAGCTAAAGGACACCACTTCTGATTTTTTTTTTTTTTTTTTTCAATTCTTTTTATCCATAATAAAGAATTGCACAATATTTCCACATCTTGGTAGTGGAATTTTTTTGGAAATAAAAATAAGAAATTATAAGAAATATCCCTTCATTATTAAATTTATTATTGCGCAGAGGTCAAGGATAACGGAAGTCAGTTCAATAATCAATTTATTATTTTTTTAATTGATTATTGAATAGTTTAAAAATAATGATACAGTAGTTTCAAAGAACTTGCAAAAACCTAAAGGATATCAACAAGAAAATAAATCTTATTTTCTAATGGTTCATATCATAACTTGACATATCATGACTTCATATCATAACGTTGACATTAACATTACATTAACGTTAATATGTAACATTATAATGGTAACATGCTCAGTTAACCTGCGGAAGAACATAGATTAGAATCTGCTGGTGGCATGATTTAAATTCATTATTTTTAGAAATGATGGGGCTTGGTATTGATTTTGCAGCAAACGCGAACATCTCCAATAACCAACCTGCTTGAAAGGAATTTTCCCCATAAGCAAATGTGTAGCAGTTACATAAATCATCAGATAAAGCACCATTTCGCTGTATTCTTTCCCATTCTTTGATCAATATTCGCAACGTCAAATATAAAAAAAAATTATTACATTACTCCCACTTTTTAGTATTTTATATTAGTTGTTCATTAAATCGACAAATCAGTAGCATCTATACAACTTGCAATTTCCGCATTAATACATCTATTAGGTCCCTAAAAATTACTACGTGATACAAATTTTCATTAAAGAAAATGAAGAAATAAGTAAAAAAAATAAAAAGCAACATTAAGCTACAGAAATTATAAGAGAGACTACATTTTTAAAATAAAAGTAAATCATAAAAACAATTAATCGCAATTAATTTATATTATGCTTTCTTCGTTATCCCTGCTCATCATTAAATTTTTTATCAACTATCCAAAATGAATAATTTTGACCTTAGCAAGACGATATGTACGATTTAATTTATTTTTTAATTCTTATTCACATTGTAGATTTCACATAACTGTAGATATATGGCAGATTAGGAAATTTTAGCAATGCACTCTGTTATCCAGTGTTTTAGTACTTTTATTATTAAAAATATAAGTACTAAACTAAATAAAAGTATCTGATTTTGTAGCTGCAAGTAGAGATCGGCTAAAAAATTCTCGACTCCTGAGTCGGATTTTTTGTACCTACTCCCGACTCCTAACACCAAACTGATTTTATGTACAATGATCTTTACTAATGGATTTAGAAAAAATATGTAAAAGAAATTCAATGACTTTGATTTAGATTATATACCTATAAAAACATTTCTTCCACAACAAAGTATTTTTTGAAATTTTACGGGTGCAGTATTTGCACTAAAAGAACATCCTTGTATTTTAAATTTGCTTACACACCATTCCCTCCCCTCCCCATAAATTCCATAAAAGTAACATCTTCAAATGAACAGGTATCAAAGTGTTATAGAATACTTATATAGTTTGTAGAATACTCATCAAAACAAAATTATACATTTTAAGCATTAAGAGGTTATATTTGTAACGCATTCAATATTCGTTCTTCTTAAAAATAAAATAGCTCCTATAAGATCTATCACTTAAGTCAGTGGATCCACTGACTTGGTATGTTGCTAGAACAGCTACTGTTCTTTGGTAGTGATTGTAATATTGAAGGATACAATTGAATGGCCTCATTAGTTCCTAAAATTCTGTGAAAATAATTATTTTTATAAAAGAGTCGGGAGTCGGATTTTTAAGCTGACTCCTTCAAAAATGATTGAACCCTGACCCCGACTCGCAAACTCTGTACATAAGGAGCAAATCTTTTACGACATCGTAATTCAACTTCTCAAATGTCAACTTTTTACTGTTGTTAGAAACTTAATCCGGCTTCGTGTAATGTTGCCACACTAGTGCTAACAAGACTTGTAATGAACAAAATGTGATGAACTTGTGTTGAACTAGACCAATGTAACTTTCAGAAAACATTTACTTGAACTATTTGGTTTTTCACTTCCAAGTCCTTTTCCTAATTTTCTATTATTATTATTATTATTTATTGTATTAGACCCCCATGATATTTTAAGGCCTTTTCGTCGAGTTTGAAAAAATGCTAGGAAATACAACTTTTAAATATCCTAGGATCTGGCCGGAGCTACCTGGTATTGGACTTTCAAATTGGAGGCCTTTACTATACTAGTTAAGCCAAACCGAAAGTTCTGCTTCTACTTTAGGAAAAGACACAATAAATCTGTATGTCGAAAAAATGCGTACCAACTGGATCGAAAAGAATAGCTCGAACTCAACAGATGTCATCCCTAGTAATGTTCGCTAAATTGTGGTGGCAAAATCTGGGTTCAATGTAGCCGGACCAGGAAGTGCACCCCTCTAAATGGGATACATATCTGCTTTAAATCCTTCGCCATTGTAGTAGCTGTTCGGCATTAAAAATAATACATCTTGATATCTATCTGGCTCTAAGTAAAGCTTAATTTTTGATATTATCTCTCAATTAATGTATAACTTTCTTTCTATCTTGTGAATAAAAGTTTGGACCTCTGGTCTTTCTTGAATTGTAAAAGTTTGGAAATTGTTGTACTTGTTTGATGTTCCACATAAAAGCGGTTTGAAGATTTGGAATTGTTATTATCTTAAATATAAACTTATTTAATTTCTTTAATATTTTAGTTAATTATATTGTATATATGTTTTATTTCAACTATTAGCTTTCTAAAGATTAGTTTCTTACCATTTTTTGAACTTTAAAACTTGATAAGCATATTTTTGTACTCATACGCCATGTGTGCACAGAAAGAGATACTCAAATACGAACCCATGAGTTTTAAATACTCTATGCAGATCTTCTTTTTCAAAAATCCAACAAATCCGATTAGCTGAAAGGTTTCAGATCTAAAACTTGAAAATAGACTTTCCAGACATTGTGTTACTGAAATGCTACTCCATTCTTCAGAATTCCACAAATACTCTATGCAGATCTCCTTTTCCAAGAATCCAACAGATCCGATTAGCTGAAAGATTTCAAATGAAAAAGGAAACTTGAAAATAGACTTTCCAGACGTGTGTTACTGAAATGCTACTCCATTCTTCAGAATTCCACAAATACTCTATGCAGATCTCCTTTTCCAAGAATCCAACAGATCCGATTAGCTGAAAGATTTCAAATGAAAAAGGAAACTTGAAAATAGACTTTCCAGACATTGTGTTACTGAAATGCTACTCCATTCTTCAGAATTCCACAAATACTCTATGCAGATCTCCTTTTCCAAGAATCCAACAGATCCGATTAGCTGAAAGATTTCAAATGAAAAAGGAAACTTGAAAATAGACTTTCCAGACCGTGGTACTGAAATGCTACTCCATTCTTCAGAATTCCACAGAACGAAATGCAAACACGATTTCTGTGTGCTCGCCTACAAATTACGACCGGAAATATTAGCGAGAGAGAAGTCGATCTCTCTCAGCAAACAGAGCAAACACCCTCTGCAAACTAACGATTTAGACGATGGACAAATCGACGACAGCATGAGAAAGAAAGAAGTAAAAAAAGCACCTATCTGTTGGAGATCGTGGCGAAATATCTGCCCGCTTTGCTTTTCCCACACAGAAGGCAGAAGGTGCTGTTTCATCCGTCGAACAAACATCTTGCTTTTTCTCCACCCAGGGGTTGTTTATTCCCTTTTCGACTCTTCCCCCCACCCCTAAGTGGTCACCAAGCGTGGGAGAGATGATGGATGGCCCCTCACCCACTGACCCTTTTCACAGGTAAAGGGTGACTGACCCTTCTCCCTAAAAATTGAGTCACCGGAAAGAAGATGTTAAGTTCTTGTTTTATTGCATTGTTATTTATCGCATTATTTATCAAATATATAGATGATATACATTTCATCAAATAAAAAGTTGTGAGTCGTCTGAATCGGTTTCAGTGCGCTTAAACATTCGTACAATTTTTTTATGAAATTCTTTATGTAATTACAGTCTATGAGGTTTTAATTGAGAAACAACAGATTCCATGATTAAAAAAATTGTGTCACTGTTTTCAAGTACCTTGTGCATATAATGTAAAATATCCGGCTCTAGAATGTTAGATATGTAGCAGACTTAAATTTAACCAGGGCAGTGTAGGGCATGCCGTACTATATTTACATTGTAACATCAGAATTTGAATGAATAACAGCAGAAAAGCCATCTTAGGATTCGCACTTTCTTGCCTTTCGGGTTTATTATTATTATTTTTATTATCAATGTTTGTCTACTGAATTCTTATTAGTCTTATATTTCGAGTGACTATTTCTTGGGAATGATTGTACTACAGATATTTATTTATTGATTTCGTATAATTGGTTTTCGAATCAATTTCTAATTGGTTTTCAAAAGGAATTCACTAGATTCCGAAACTTGACATTCTGTCCCTTAGTAGTAAATAGTATAGATATCCGAAATTAAAAAAAAAATGTGTTTTAATTCTTCAAAAAATTACTTTTCAAGACAAGAGTCGAGCATTGAAGAGTATATTCATTTTGAATCTCTGGCTCATCTCGAAAATATGCCAAGTATTATTCACATCACCATAAACATATTATCACATATTCGAGTGAAAATTCTATGCATTGTTAATTTTTGAAATACCTTGTTTAAAGCAAAGTTTCTTTTCCCATTCAAAAAAAAAAAAAAAAAAAAATCATCTCGTTTTTCACTAAAATCATGTATTAAGAAAGGCAATTTTTTTTCTTTTTTGCTTCTGAAAGTATTAAATAAAAAATTAAATATGATTGAGACATATGCTAGTATTAAAATGCTTTCTTGAAAAGATATGCGCATTTAAACTGTTTTATTTGATGCAGCGGTTTTATTTCTCTCATAATATTCAAGTTGTTGCCAAATTATTACCTGTCCTGATATTTTTACCACAGCCATTTTAAAACAAAAATTTCAGTTGTATTTTAGGAATTATAATATTTTAATTTAAGAAAAATCGTTGCCCAGTCACCCCAAATGAACCCCTCCCCTCCCAAATAAAGAACTCTGACCCAATCCTCCATAAACTACAACTGAAGACTCAAACTGGTCACCCCAGCGGGACATTTGGAATTAGAGTAAACACAATAAGCAATCGTTTCTTCTCACGAACCTATTTTAGGTTTAGCAAGAATACGAGTTTCTGTAGCGGAGATATTTTTGCGAGATTAATTCAAAACTGCTGTTATTACAAAGCAAACACGACATTTTGCTGAGAAAGCAATCCATTCTCGTATTTCGATCAGATAGTGTCCGGTGGGCAAACTGTGTGCTCGGGTGGTCTGTTTACATTTACCATGAAGCAGAGTGTGGACACCCGATCTGCTGTTGACCGGCAGTCAAAACATGAGCGATGGGTGCCCATTCTTCGTGGGCAAATTAGCCTCCCGCTTACACACTGTGTGCGAAGATGGTGGCGATAAATCGAAAGACAGTGGCTCTGCTTCGAGCACAAAGAGACTGTCGCTCAAATTGGTTTATCCCTGCGGGATGTTTCTAGATGGAATAATACAATGTCCAATCCTTTCTTCTCAATTGAGAATTTGATTTCCAGGTACGATTATGCAGGGATCTTCAGGCCTCTACTCACAAAATATTTCAGTGCGTGATAGGAGCTGCAGGTAAAAATATTTCCCAAATGCCCCATTACGTTCTGGAGTGTGATATGCAAAAGCAAAACAACATAATGAAAATAAATGCATTATTTTATGATACTTACTTAGTAAAAAATATTTAATATAAATGAACTATTATAATTGGTTACAACGACATTATTATTGGGAGCAATATTTGTACAATAATAATACAATATTCATTTAATACAATAAGTTATTAATATTTTATATTCTTTTTCAATTTTTTTAATAATACAATAAGTTTTAAAATACAATAAGTATAAATTTTATTTGTGGGTCACCTTCACATTGCTATCATAAATAACATCATTCTGGTCCTCGTCCGAAAACTCAGCCGACACATTTGCAATTTCATCATCTGTTAGAGCCACATTAGATTGGGATTTTCTATTTTGAAGGCGTGAAGCCGCGGGGAACCCTTTTTAATAACTTATAAAGCTATAAATTCGAAACAACATACCTTTACAAATAGCTTTTCAACCTTTACTCCACGCCAATATCTGCAGACACGCCTAACATAAATTGCCGCGTGAAATGCTAAGGCGTAGTTCTTCCCGCGCAAATGTGTGACTGACAACTGAAACATCACACTACGAGCTGGAGCATAATTAGCTCTTTAGCGTTGATGCTGTTGAATTATTTTTAGAACATTTCTCTCCTCAAACGAAAAAGAAAAACCGCCTACAAGATCATTGACTGTGTTTATTGTAACCGTCAGCGTGTGTGGATTGTGCATATTGTGTGGTGTATAAAATCAATTTGCATGGATCACTCAAGGATGCTTCAGGAAATAGCTCCATGAGTGATACGCTCAGCGCTTAAAGGATGTATCATTTTGTATAATTTGAATTTGATTACCGGAATTGAATGATTTACTTAATAAAAATATTGAAAGATGGAAACGTTTTCATTTATGCTGATTTTACACAAAACAGACGTCACATCATGCGCTGGCGCGATAAAGTGTTAAATTCCTAGCATGTATTTATTGCATGACAAAAATCCCCGACGCAATTTATTTCATCCTTTTTTATTAATCAAAGCAAATTCTTATACTTAAATGACCGTCTTACAACAGTAAGTTTAATGGAATGCCCGAAGATGGAACTTGTTGTTGGAAGCCCGCCTTGGCTCCGAATCGCTGAAGAAGGAGGGAAGTATTTTCCGGTAGGACTTTTAGGGGGCATGGACTATCCAGCATTTGCGTATAGTATGAAAGCAAACCCGGAAAACTTCCACCCAGTAGTCCCGTCACTCCCCGTTTCTGTGGTCGCTAATGTCCACCATTATTACTCCAAGGGGTTTCTGGCTGTGGGAATACCTGAAGTCTAGAGTGTATGCATTTAATCCACAAACTGCATCTTATTTGAAAGATGCCATCAGATATCAGGTTCAATAAAATCCTCTTGCCATGGTGCATGTTTCAGTGTTATACACCATCAGCAGCATGCATACTGCCATCGTATGTGTAAAGAAGGTCCCGTGGAAAATTTGTGAACACATTAAAATGTTTTGCTTTCTGCTAAATGTTTTGCCCTATCTGCAATTATTGGTTATTTTCACTTTTCTTCTTAGTCAGTCTAGCACAGACAATTTTCGTGTTACAGATACCGTTCCAAAGCTATTCATGGTTTTTCTTTGTGGAGACCACGTACCAATAAATAAAAAATAGGTTTTGCCATTTGAAATTTTAGAAATCATGTCACTGTAACTGCTGTTCTTCATACGATTCTTGAGCGCATACCTTAAACTGAAATTTCATACAGTTTCTATGAATGGTATGATATCTAGGGACTCATACATCAAGAAGGTATTTTTATAATCATCCTGTATATACTATTAAGCTGTAGGTCCCGATATAATTAGCCCAAAGTGTGCACAAAATGACCTTAGAGCGACAAACCAAATCCCAAACCCTGTATACTACTGTGCCCAAAAAGAAGACCAATTATTATTATTTTTTGAAAACTCTTTATTTCTTCTTCCAAATTTATTTAATCCCCTCCGAACACAATTCACTCCGATTGCACTTCGCCAATTTTTTTTCCAATCCTCAATACATGCTAAAAAGTCATCGGCAGGGATGGCCTTCAAAGCGCGCGACAATTCACGTCGAATCTCTTCAATCGACTCAAAACGGTGTCCTCGGAGTGGTCTTCTGAGGTAAACTCTGGTCTAAATTCCAACATCATCATCAAGGTCTCTAATTGTAAATAGACGGTTTGCAAGCACCCAATCTTTAAATTTTTGGACGTGAGCATCGTCGGTTGAGGTGGATGGTCGAACAGTGGTCTCTTCTTCTTCAACGCGTTGTCTGCCTTCTTTGAACTGTTTATACCACTTGTAAACATTTCTTTCCGATATAGGAATGCTCCTCGAATGCCTTCTGCAACATTCTATGCGTTTCCGCAAACAAAATTGAATGCAAGTTCCTTGCTTAATTCATTCAGACATTTCAAAAATTCTTTACAAGTATAACTCAAACACTAATGAATATTTTGACATCGAATTTCACACAGATATCAAGGACAGAGCTAGCAACCAAAAAAAGTGAAAAAAAAATTGAAATTCCATAAGCCCCGGGAATTTTAAATTGAAAATGGTTGTTACTTTTTGGACACAGTAGTATGGAAAGAGAAACGAAATTTCGAAACTGACGAGTGAAGAACATTATGTGATAGATTACAATGATACTTCGGTATAGGGTCTAATGAATATTTTGACGTCGAATTTCACACAGATGTCAAGGTCAGTGCCAGTAACCTAAAAAAGAAAAAATGAAAAATTGAAATTCCGTAAGCCTCTGGGAATTTTAAATTGAAAATTAGTCTTACTTATTGGGCACAGTAATATATTATTAAGTTGTAGGTCCCGGTCTAATTTGCTTAAAGTGTGCACAAAATGACGGTAGAGCAACAAACCAAACCCCAAACCCTTTATATACAAGTACTTTTATTTAACTATTTTGACCAGAGAAAACCATCAGACAATAGAGAGTTTTTGCATAACGTTTTTTTATAGTCCGATATTTTTCTTTCTAGTGCGCATGCTCATAGGAAACATACATTATTGGAGATATACATGCGCAATTTTCTATCAGTATGCGCGCTAGGGAGAAAAAAATATCGGACGATAAAAAAACGTTATGTAAAAACTTTCTAATGTTAGTTTTCATTTCCGTTAGTGTCAAATATATTTGTGGACAAATCAATAGTGGATGGGAGTGTCCAAAACGAGTCTGCATTTATTAAAAACGGACATGCCCAGCAGAGAATTCCTCCAGCGCCGTGAGAGAAGGCGCCGCGGCGCATTCACAAGCAGCGAGCGACCTTCGCGAAGTACCGTTCACTTGGATTGATTGCGTTCTGTTTTTGCTATCTGCTTCTGATGCTCCGCAGGCGAACAGATGGCCGACCGCAGCGAGGTGTCTGATTGGACGGGCGCAAAAACACAAGACCAGAATCGAAAACGAAACGAACCGAAAAAAGAAAGAAGAAGAAAAAGAAAGAAAAATCTTCTAAACGGGAGAAATTTGTGGGTCTCTTTACCTTGAAATTGGAAAAAGAAGTCTGGTTTTCTGAACTGTCCTTTAAAAAAATGCGCCGAAAAACCCATTTCTTCGAACGCGCCAGATGGTTTTCGCGCGTTTTTTTCCTTCCCCCTCTTCTGAAGTAATGACAATATTAGAAGGCGACGCTGTTGCCACTCTTTAGGTCATAATTGTACACTTTCAAACGATATTTATCAATACTACTCAAACTAACTTATCTGTAAAAAAATGGTAGTGTACATTTTTTTTTAAGTAAGTAAAAATGTAGAAAAAGAGTAAAAGTAATAGTAGAGTAGTAACTTACCTTTTTAAGTAGAGTAAAAGCACTTTTTAAGGGAAAAAAAAGGTATTCTACTTTTTTTTGAAGGGTGGGAATACCACTTTTTCGATCTTGTCATAATTTTTTTTCCCCTCTGAAGTAATAACAATTTTAAAAGGCGACGCTGTTGCCACTCTTTAGTTCATAACTGTACACTTCCATACGAAATTTGTCAATAGTCCTCAGTTTAACTTATGTGTAATGTTCTTTTTAAGGAAGTAAAAACGTAGAGTAGAGTAAAAGTATTAGTAGAATAAGTTAAAGAAGTAGAGCTACAGTAGTAAGTAAATTAAGTAAGTAAAATAGTAAAGAAAGTTACAAGTAGAATAGTGAAGTACCTTTTTAAATAGAGTGAAAGCTCTTTTTAAAAGAAAAAAAAATGCATTCGCAATAGGAACTACGGAAAAAAAAATACCACATTTCCAATTTAGTCATAAAGATTTTTTTTTAAAGGAAAAAAGCTGTTTACAGACGTTCGAACACTTAGTGTTTAAAATCTGTAATCACGTACACGAGTTATTTTTTTTATATATGACAGTAATGTTCTATTCATGGTTGTTTTAAAATAGGTGACAGATTTTTGGAAAGTTCACCTGTTTTGTATTCAATCGTTTCCTTCGGAAGTGTGAAAAAAAAAAAAAAAATCTTTGTACAGATTATTTTATAGTACTTTAGATATCTTCAATTTCTTTTTCTTAACACATTTGCATGAATATTAATAAATGATCTGAATAATACTCGAGAAAACCTTTTTGAAATTTGTAAGAATTATTTAAATCCTGACTTTCTAAAATCTTTCTTTTTTAAATATCTTATTTTCTATAATAAAGTTTTTTTTATAAAATTTGAAAAAAAAAAAAATTTTTTTTCCCTCTGTTCTTCATTGGTCATCATGATTAGATAAATCTTATGAATAAATAATTTGAAAATATGCTGGATTCTATGTGTATGTGGCTAATCCTCAGTGTCTGCAGTGCTGGATGAGCATCCCATGAGTAATCTACTCATGGATGGAGGAAAAGGGAGCAGTTTCTGTTGTGATGGAGCACCCGTAGGTAGAAGTCTGACACGGCTCTGTGACTCTCTACAATCATATGAGACTTAGGGCTTAAAGCGGATTTCTAACCACTACAAACATCCATGGTACAGCCGGGCACCGTGCTCCAGAATGCTAGACACTCGGCCATTCAGAACCATGATGCCATCTAGATGGCATTAATAAATCATCCATAATACATTCATTATCTAAAATATAAGTTCAACACTTCTGATTCGTAAAAAAATTAAATAAAATTTATTATAAATTAGAGTTTTAAATATATTTATATGAATGGTTTTTTTTCCATATTTTTAATACGGAAGAAAAAAAATGGTAAATAATGTATTAATCCGCCAACATCAAGATTCAAATCTTGGCGGTGGCATGGATATTTGTGAGTGATTCGAAATTCACTTTAAACTGTAGGTTCCCGTCTGTTTAGACTTCGGTGCGCACAAGATGACCGTAGAGAGACAAACCAAACCGCCGACATCTAAAAAAAAACGCAATCTGGTGGTTAGACGACTATGGGAGTCCAGTTTGCAACATGACAATCGAAACCGAGAAAGAAACTTTCGTGTCTATGTGCTTTAGAGTGGGCATGCGTGATGTCCTGATGTTGGACTTGAGCAAGAGGATAGGAGGTAAGTGTGAATGTTCTGTACGATTTTTCCCTAAATGTATTTATTCTGTGACTGTCGTGATGAAAGGTTGGTGCAGTGTAGAAGGTTTCTTGAGATTGCATCTTAAGTATAATGGAATCCGATAGATCTATGTTTTCATGGGGGCAAATGACAACAACATAATAAAATAAGGCGTTTTATTAATAAATAAATAAAACGGTTTCAAACGATTCCAAACATTCTAACTTGGTCAGCAAATCTAGTTTCTGAAGATAATCTCTAATTACAATGTATAAAAAAATGGCCTTTTTGTCATTTTCTTAGCGCTTCTTTCTATGTTTAACGCAGATTTATTCATGCAAATAAATGAATAAAACACAAAAATGAATAAAGCCCAAATAAAATGAATAAAACACAAAAATGAATAAAGCCCAAATAAAATGAATAAAACACAAAAATGAATAAAGTACAAATAAAATGAATAAAGCACAAATAAAATGAATAAAGCACATATAAAATGAATAAAGCACAAATAAAATGAATAAAGCACAAATAAAATGAATAAAGCACAAATAAAATGAATAAAGCACATATAAAATGAATAAAGCACATATAAAATGAATAAAGCACAAATAAAATGAATAAAGCACAAATAAAATGAATAAAGCACAAATAAAATGAATAAAACACAAATAAAATGAATAAAACCTACAAATACAAATATAGGAATAAAATAACCGAAATTATCACGATTATATGATAAAAATTCAATGAGATATGTAAAACTCTGGGAAACTTTCTATGGCTACTGAAACACTGCATGTTGTTTTCCAATGTTGAGCATTTCGACCACAAGTCATTTGCAACTACATCATCAAATATGCAGCATTTTCAGCATTATTCAGAATTATGAGTACTTCACAGAACACATTCAAAGGGTGATTTATGAGAGGTTCCCACTTCTTTGAATTTCTAGTATCTTCTAGTATTTTCTAAAGTAACGGATTTATCTATTCCTGGCATATACATGGAAGTATCCAGTACGTTATCACTTGTCAGATTTCGAACCAAGCTTGAGGAGAAGGGATGAGAGGAAGGTGGCAACCCTCCAGAAACCAGTGTTGAGAAATTCGTTCAAAATTGATCTTGTACAATATTCATTCACTTCATTCCAAGAACGAGTCATCTCAATTCTAGGTCCAGTGATCGGATCGTGTTGTACGGAAGCCATGTTAAAACGGAAGGCGAAGCCATTGGGAATCATTGTTGATAAGCCATTTAACTAAATGCACCAAGTCTTTCAGGAATCGAACTTAAATATCATATTTTTTCAAATAATGAAACATAATACATAATTTTAAAGTTTGTAAATTTAGTATTGTAATTAATAATATCATTAAGCAAGAAACATTTAAAATAATGAAGTCGTGAACTATTTAAAATAGAACGCTCTCAATCAGGAAAGTGAATGCAGATTCAGAAAAAGGAGCCTCTCACTTGCTTAGTTGTTTAATCTTTAAAATAAAACACTACGAAACCTCTTTGCATAAGAAATGCACGGTCATCATCGACAAACGAATACGAACAAAATTTAACACTCCGTTTTTGGCACATTGTCAGAAAGAGATAGTTTGTTGACTGCTTTATTTCGATTCGATGGGGAACAGAGACTTTGTTTCCAACAATCAAATTCAAATCTTTTAAAATGCAAGAACTTTTCTTTAACCTCTTAAAGTGTATTTGTGAAGAGCCGATTTAATTAAACATATTCTTACAAAGAAAAATATTATTTGAAAAAATTAAATTTGAAAGCATCAAAATTAAAATTTCATTAAGTTCATGACTATTTAATATCATCGCATCATTTAAATGCACGATGCATTCATTCATTCATTCATTCATGCATTCTGTTCATTGTATCAGTGATGCTTAATGTCAAAGCAGTTGAGTTGATTGAAGTGAAATGAATGAAGAATGCATAAATTCCGAGAATTAATTCGTTGATGGTCTTAGGAATTTGAGATAATCAAATTTGGAATATAGATTTTAGAATATGGAATTTGAATTTGAGAATTTGAAATATGGATTTCAGATATTCACGATAATATTATTACATAAATTTTATTTAACTGTTCCAAGTTTACTTGAAATTGTACTAGTTTCTTTTTTTTTTTTAATATTTTAAGCCAGTATTGTACATTTCAATTTAAATTTCAGTCTGTAAGAAAGAAAAAAAAGATGTCGAAGAATTATCTACCTCGGTGACCCAGAAATACCTCAATCCTTTTTTGTCAGCACTATTGTGATGTCGTGTTCAGTTTATTTGTTATTAGTGTTATGTGGATATCAAAATTTTTTAGGTGAAAATTAAAGTTTTTCAGAATTTTAAAACAATAAAAAATCTATATATCTGCGGTTAACAAGTTTTTGAATTAAAATGTAATAATAAGTACCTTGCAAACATTTAAAAAGTTACCTCAAAGCTGATCACGCTTTTAAACTTAGTGAATCATTAATGAATAAGTAAAATATTTAATTTAATTTTTCATTTAATCTATATTCAAAAAGTTTTCTTGGGGATATTGAGAAATCTTTGATTTTGACTTGTTATTTGATAGCAGAAAATTCGACCTAAAAAAAATATATATATATAAAAAATTTAAATAAAAATAAAATACCAGAACTTTGGTTCTGAGATCGCCTTTTTTTCGGGGGGAAATTATTAATTTTTACTTTTCTGTTAATCTAACTGATCCCACACTTTCAGCATATCACTATAGTTATATCCTTTTGCAATAGTTTTATGGCATAGACAACTAGTCCTTAATGCTACTGAATTTAAATTCATTTAACTTTCCAGTTGCCAAAGTTCGAACTCTTTCGAATACATATATTATTCTGAAAAAAATATCAAGATCTTGGAGTTTTTCAATTTCCTACCAATTAATAAGTACTTTTGTGTTCATTAAAAAAAAAAAGTCGTCTAGATTATTAGCAATTTTTTTATATGTTTGTTTAAAGTAATCCATTTGTGTCTACAGGAAATAAGCTAATTGGAGAGCAACTTTTCGGTTTTGTTTTAAGAAAAGTTACCTGGAAATTTATTTTAAAGTGGATAACATGAGCTTCGCTATTCGAGCGAACATTGCTGGAGTGACGGTACCAACGATATTCAGAATAGAATTTTTTTGTGTAAAAATTTCGAATTTTCAATAGCTTACGGTTAGAATGACATACAGTTAGTCATGGGGTAGACAAAAGGGGGGATGGAACACATCCTTCACTACAATACACCACAAGAGGTCGCGCGACTGCGGCCACCATCTGTCGCCCGTTACGCGCTCTGATTGGCTCGCAGGAAAAACGCGCGCACGCTCAACGTCCCTCCCCCCTCTTCTTCCACTCCGTCATTCTTTCTTCACTTCTCTTCTTGTCTCTTTTTTTATCGTTTTCAAAAAAAGGCATTGTCTCTTGCATCTTTGTAAAAAGAGATTTTTTGAAAGAAGGGGACACGGAGGGAGGGAGAGGGGTGGTGAAAAAAATTGTATAAAATATCGTTCGCTCATTTCCACCCTCAGTTCTTTTATCTCTTTTTGGACAAATTTTTTTTTTCGTCGCGCGTTCCGTTATGTGTCAGAACAAAAAGGGTGGGGCAGAGACAGGGTGGGGGGTGCACATGAGCTTGTGTTCGCGTGCTGACACGTGGGCCTGTATCTTTTCATTGCCACTTTTTTTTAGTGTCGTGCCATCACTGACGGATGTCCGAGTGTAATGGGTTGGAAAGGTGAAAAAGTCGCGCATCCGGAGCATACCTGGAAAGCGACACGCGCAACGGGTTGTCGCGAATAAAAATTGTCCAACACATAACTCTTAACTCGACATGAATTCGGGGAATTTACCACTATTTTTTATTTTTTAAAATACTAATTGCATAAAAGTACATTTGAGACCAAGACCAAGCTGTATAAGTGTATGCCAACTACATTAGAAAGAAAAAAAAACATTTGAGACCAATGACGTTGCAATGTTTCAAATGCAACAATTTTCATCACACTACTAATAACCGTGAGTTTAAGATTCGATGCTTAAAATGCTGAAAAGAACACTCCCTTAAGGATTGTACTATTGAATTGAAAATTTATGTTCCCAAATGTATTAGTTGCAACGCCATCAGTCATCTTGCAGCCTGGAGAGGCTGTCCCAAATTCCCGAAAATAGACAAGCAGTTTTTTCTAAGATCATCTCTTCTAGACAGACAACCATCTCATTCTTACCAACAACGCCAGCTTTGCTCCTATGCTAACAAATTCTCCAAATTCATCCACTCCTGCAATTGTGACTCAGAACCAACAGAGCGCATTACCCAGCATTCAAGATATAATTTATTCCCAAATGCAATTTGGATAAAGAATTAATGAAAGAATTTATTTCTTTATTTACTGACATCAAAAATACTCCTAATTTAATTAATTAAAATAAATTCCACTAAGAACAAAGCTGACAAATTGCAAATATTCGCAAATTATATGTGTTCTAATACTTCTACTTACTATTGGTTACAGATCTTTATACAAAGAATTACTATTGGAACGCTATTAATAATTAATAAGTAATTATGTTTTTTAATATATTAATTGTATACATGTATCTTACTCTTTTGTATATATATATATATATATATATATATATATATATATATATATATATATGACTTCTATCTAATCAATGGGCTAACAGCTTAAGAAACTTCTCCCATTCTCAAAACAGGAAATAGAGGTTGTTAAGCAACCAAGGTTCTCCGTCAATCTGGCAAATCGTCGTCGTAAAAGTGAACGAAGTTAATGATCTTTTTTATTTTATTTAAATAACAATTTATAGTTCTTCCTTTCCCAACCACCCCTAATTTCCTATTTTGTTTAATACATATATTTTTAATATATATTATTAACAAATTGTAAAACAACTTTAATATCAAGTCAAGCATTAAAGCTGGAATATTTGATTAAAGTTGTGTTACATTTTAATTCAAAATGATCTCAAAAATTATTTTATGCAAATTGAATGGCGAATTTTTGTTTCTTTGATTGACAGCACGTGAAAATGTGCTAATTTTACTAATAGTTAAGCGAAGACAAACTAGCAAATAATGTGTAATATATGAAATCCGTTACCCCGTGCAACGTTAGGGTTTCTACGATTTTCACAAACGAGTCCTTAAAATAGAAATGAAGTGCTAACAGCCTTTGTTTGTTTACTGTATCCGCATCGCGTGCATATAATGTCAACAGGTGAATGTTGAGCTCAGAGAGTGGAACACGTGCGCGGATCCGATCCTGTTTCTAGCATCTGAATGAGGATGCGGATGGAAGGCGTTGCCAGTTTTCTTTGTTCGGAATATGGCACGCATTTTGGAACAGCAATGTACACATGTTAGTGAAGGCATTGGGTATACGGGTATTGAAGCATACATGTATTTATTCGTTTCAATTTTAAACCAGTAAATATCTGTTGCATTGCATGTTGGGAGAAATCCACATTGCGAATTTTATAGACTTAAATTACAACCCGAGACCAGGGTTGGCCAACCCAAATGATCTTGAACGCCACTTTGGAAGTGCATCCTAACTCCTGGCTGCATATAAACTTATATATCCCCCATATTAGATTTAGACCCACTACAGACATTTTTTGGAGTGAAAAATTGAAACAGAAGGAGTTGAATGAAAAAAAAAAATGCAATCATTAAAAAACATTTTGTTTTATTAGTGCGATATTTGTTTCCCCATTCTTTCACTTAGCTTTTGCAACTCGATGCGCGCACATCATGAGTTCCCAGAATACAATTTCATTATTTTGAAAACATATAATAATAAACTCTACCGTAACTGTAATATCTGTATATAGTCTACTGCAATATCTGTTCTAGTATATTCGCAAGACTATTATTTTAAAATCAAAGTTAACTTTTTCTCATCATTTCGACAGTTAATTTTTAAATATATGAATGCAGAAATAATGTACTTTTTAATATACTGGTTTTCATTACTTTGGCCATTATAAAATAAATATATTTTGTAAAAATGTGATAATTTTCACGGGTCGGATAATTTTTATAAAATAAAAATGTTGATACCTTTTATAAAAAAATTTTCACGTGTCGGAGAGTTCAGAGGGTTGGCCACCTCTGCACGAGATGCATACTGAAAATCACCTCTATGTTCATAATCATGGCTTTGATGGGTCAGAAAGGGTGTACTAGTTCGTTACCATCCACTTAACAAAGCTGAATTCATCTTGGATAACATATTTTAAGAAATGATGTGTTGCTGCTATGATGATGTTTCAAAAAGTGCCGCAAATGGAAATCCATGGGGGCAGATCTGGCGATCGCGCGGTTGAGGCAATAGACCATGAATAATTAATTAGCCGAGGGAGGAGGTAGAGGAGCAGCTTTACAAAAGCAATAATTAGTGGTGTGCATGTTGCAAAAATGCTACAGTCATAAGAATGTTTTTACCTACCAACTTAGCACGACAAGGAAGTTGGTCGGCAGAACATTTCTTATAACGTTTTTGTAATTTTCATAACTATACTATGTAATTTTCATAACTTTATGATAAAACGCCACCTATCGGAAAACTTTTACACTATTTTTTATGCCAAAGACAAAAATCCAGATTTCTGGCAGGGATTTTTAGTGTCGCACAATACATGTGATTACACATCTAAGACCAAATGTTCGAATTATTGAACAATACAAAAATATTAATTTCTTGAAAAATAACGATACATATAATGTTCCATTCATTTTAAGATTATATTTGCTGCAATTTTTTTTTACAAGACATTGCTATATAATTAAAACGAGAATACATTTTTTATAAGCTAAAGTTAATGTATTAAAAGTATTTAATTTACACTTTTTATTTTATATTAATTAAATTTTTCTATAAAAAGGTAAAAGGCTAAATGGGAAAGTATTTTAAACGTATTTTTAGAAGAGAAATGTTTTTAGTGACTGAAGATTTGAATAACAGCAGTAACTTCATCTAAACTATTAATTCATCATAACTTCATGTAAACTACTTTATCTAACTTCATCTAAACTAAACTAGTTCTAACTTAAACTAATAATTTCATCTAAACTAAACTAGTTTGAACTCAAATAACTTCATCTAAACTAAACTAGTTGGAACTTAAACTAATAACTTCCTCTAAACTATTAGTTCATCACAACTTCATGTAAACTACTTCATCTTCATATAAACTAAACTAGTTGTAATTTCAACTAATAACTTCATCTAAACTAATTCATCTAACTTCATATAAACTAAACTAGTTATAATTCAACTAATAACTTCATCTAAACTATTAGCTCATCATAACTTCATCTAAACTAATTCATCTAACTTCATATAAACTAAACTAGTTATAATTTCAACTAATAACTTCATCTAAACTATTAGCTCATCATAACTTCATCTAAACTAATTCATCTAACTTCATATAAACTAAACTAGTTATAATTTCAACTAATAACTTCATCTAAACTATTAGCTCATCATAAGTTCATCTAAACTACTTCATCTAAAGTAAACTAGTTATAACTTCAACTAATGAATTCATCTAAATTACAGAGGAAACAAATGTGGGTTTTATACGTGGCGCTTACAAGAACAACTACATGATGACATCTTCCATCTTCGTGAGTCGTGAAGACGGTATAATTATAATACGACTCAATTTCTTTGGCGATCCACTATAATTAAATGCGCTTTTCCAAATTCGACGGCACTTTCACCTGCAGTGCTCATCACTGTGACGATGGAACGGAGCCCTGGAGCATGCAGACGTGAATGAAGGGTACCTGGCACAGTTCGGTCACTGCTTAACATACTTGAAGATAGAAAAAAATGCCTTGATTGATGTATAACTCAATCGGTCAGAATTATTTCTTCGCCACTCGAATGCGTGTCGCATTACATTGCACCGCCTTTGAAATAAGTAGGGGAAAAAAAAGTCCTCTTCTGACTTTCAACCTGGTCTCCAAGTGGATGATTAGATCGTTGTGAAAGATTATCACGTTTCAGTATGATTATACACTGTTTGCCCATCCCACATTCAACACCAGAAGTAACAAGGATTATTTGTAGTATATTAACCTTATTTATAACATAAATCAACACAATAATGACTGTGTTAAATTTATAGCTTCTGTTGACGTGGGAAAAATTCATTATGTTGTGTAGTATGTTCTGTTGTCCATCCTACATTCAACACCAGAAATAATAAGGATTATTTGTAGTATATTAAAGCCTTATTTATCACATAAAGTAAACAATGATGACACTGTTAAAATTATAGCTTCTTTTGACGTGGGAAAAATTCAATATATGTTGTGTAGCCACCATGAGTTACACTAACCAAGCTGGACGTTTCAGCATTGAATGAAAGAGGATTTGAAAGCATGCTTGGGAAATTTTAGCCTATAGTGGAAGGGCCTTTTTTTTTGTCCACACGTTTGCCAAAGTGCAGCCTGAGGGTTCTGTAGCTTGCTAATTATTGATAGATCACCCACCTGACATGTATGATGAATAACGCAAGTGGTGAAGGAAAGAATCATGAAAATAGAAAAAAAAAACCGCTCTGGAATTTCAATCTGACATGCATTGACACTATAATTAGGTTGTTAGGAAGGCTAATCACGTTTAGTATGATTATACATTGTTGGCCATCCGAAAAAATGATACAATAAAAGGAGAATTTTATTAATTACATAAATGTGCACAAGGATGACACTATTAAAATTATAGCTTTCATTTGAAGGGAAAAAAAGTCGGCACTTTATTTAGTCGCCATGAAGAATTGAACATTACTTTCGAAGAATTGCTGATCATTGGAGGGCCAACTTGTAAATTGCCAATTGTATTGCCTGTCAAAAACTGAATTCAACCAAATCCTTAAAACAAGGAAAATTTTGAGAAATAAATCCAATGACTTTTATATCAAGACAAGCAAAAGAAAATGGTACATTTTAATCTCTAAGATACTATGTTTGTAATACATTAAATCTTTTTTCCTCTTAACAATAAAATTACTTAAGTTCATCTTCCATTGTGGATACAAGGTGGCTTTGTATAATTCTCAATGCTGAAAAAAGTCTCTGAATACTTGGTATGTTACTAAATTAATTACATACTGTTACTTTCTTTGTTTTCTTTCTGTTACTTACTTTCTTTACTTGGTTGGTTTATTAGTTTTAGATACTTACTGTTACTTTCTTTGCTATTGGATGTATTGTTGAAGAACATCAATTGAATTAATTCAATTTTAACATAGCCTTCAGTTTAATATAAAAACCAAAAGTTTTGAAAAATAAAAAATATTTTTATAAAAGAATCGGGAGTCAAATTTTTAATTCCACTCCTGACATCTTTAAAAATGCTCGATTCCCGACTCCGACTCCCCAGTGCTCTTGACTACACCAGTAATCAATACTAGGTGAAAGCAGAAATAGAATTCAAGGTCACCCCAAATGGATGTTACTGGCCCACATAATTTGCATGTACTCTGCAATAATAATCATTTGCATGTTCTGCTGTGGTATAAAGCAAATTTCAAATCCATTGAATATTCTTACAATGGTGCAAAGTATGAATAATAGCCGTCAATGTGAAAAAAAAAATTTTTTCTACTTTCCTCACTTAAACCCTCCCACTTTTGCTTGGTGGTAAAATAACTCCGATACTAACAAATGTTTTTTACTCTACGTTTAATGCGCATTAAATGACTCAATAGTTATTACACAGCTTAGAGGGCATTTCCATTGGCAACTCGTTGTCAACTTTGACGAATCAGATTAATGTTCGAGAATGATTAAAAGTAGTATTTGCTGTCAATTATTCTCGATCGCTAAACAAAATATTTTTAGTAAAATACTAATACATAATTAATAATTAATATACAGTTAATAAAAATATTTTTGTTGTTATTAGTTAGAAGAAACAATATTTATAATTTATTGTTCTCTGAATACTTAAAAACAAGCCAGCATTTAAGTTCTTTAAGTGTTTTAAGCATTTAAATTCGCCAGCACTTAAGCATTTAATACAGATGTATATAAGTAATTTTCAGAATTTTCAAACTGTAATCTTTCAACTGTTTATCATCCTTCAACTGAAATTCTTACAACCGTTTACAATTCTGTAAAGTAATGCAAGAATTATCAATTAAGGCACCAAGACCGATACCGGTCCGTTGAATTAATTGATAATTATTAATGAACCAAGACCGGTTTTAATTTGACGCAAAAGTTAGCTACAAACTCATTTGGCGTGAATGAACTTGTAAACTTGACGTAAGTAAAGTAACTGCTGACACAAAAATCAACTACTGACATAAAAATAAACTGCTGGCATAAAAATCAATTCCGACTTAATAGAAATAAAGTTAAATAATGAAGATCGTTTATGTGTGTCAAGGTTTATTGCCACTGCTAAATGATATAAAACTGTTGCAGAATTATTATTAAGCATTAAATGATTATTTTATGATAAACTCTATGATTATCTTTATTGATACCTGAAATTGTCATTAAAAATTCAAAATTCATGTCATTCCTCATTGATAATAACAATATTATAATCCTCAGGCCCCAAGCTGCGTATTGACTGCAGTTTCTAGTAGAAACATAACTTCCACAACAACTTTTTTGCTACTAACTTCAACTACAACTAGCGGCCTGGTGGCCAAGTGGCTAGCGCTCTGGTCTTTGGTATCCCAGTCTTCAGGTTCGAATCCTGGCGGTGGCATGGATGTTTGTTGCTGGTTCGGAATCCACGTTAAACTGTAGGTCCCGGTCTGTTTAGCCCTCGTGCGCACAAGATGACCGTTGAGCGACAAACCAAACCAAACCTCAGCTACAACTCAATAAATAAAAATTAAAAATGTCTTGGAAAAAACTACTTTAAAAACTACTACTTTTAACATTTTCTTTGTAGATTTGTGCGACTCAATTCTATTCATTTTATATCATACGAAATTAATTACGGCTAGTATGAAACAGAAAGGGCGATGTTTACACATCATTCGCAGATCATATCGTAAACTAGAGTAGAAAAAAAATAATTCACAGACGAAAGAGCTGCCATGCGCAGTCACAAAAGCTTAATGCGAAATCGAATCGAAGGAAAAATGGTCGGACAGAGAGCATTTCTTTCTGTTTACACGACCATTACGAGGCTCTTTCTGCCGCGGAGTCAATCAAATCTTTATCGGTGCGCGCGAAGACATTCACAGAAACTAGTGGAGGGTTTCCTTCCCATAGGAACTGCACCCTGACGTACAAAGACGCTCTCCCAATGAAAGAGACCTTTTCATTTTTCCATATTCTGTTGACAACTCGTTCGACAGATGGACTAAAGAAAGGAATAGCTGCCCTGAAGAAGTTGGTTTCGTAGCCATAGTATAGAGCACATTATGTTTCGGAACTGGTAAATTTAGTTCATATCTGGAGGGATTTCTTGCATAGCGAGTTAAAGTTTCGGAAATTGATAGAGCTCTAAAACTTGTGCCTATGATTGGTACAGACACGATAAGTTTCTAAACCGGAAAAGGGGTTTTCCCATATTGTCAAGATAATATGGAAATATTTGGACTAAAGCAGAAAGTATTATGTTCAAGATTAGAGTGACTTGTACAGCGTGTTAGGATTAAAAAGAAGAGAGAGCCCAAAGCTACATAATGTGTCAGCAAGATAAGTTTGTAGACTGGAAATCGTTTTCTTACGATCGAGAGAATGTAAGTAGGGACGAATTCCATTTGTGATGTTCGTTCCAAATTAAGATGGCACAAAATTGTTTCAGGGCAGCAGGGTCCAAATTGTCATTTTAGTTAAGTCAGCAAGGGCTGTCTTTAACTACATACCGTAGCGAAAAACATATCATACGTTTCAATCTGAATAATTTACATTACTGTAAACCTTATAACTTAAAAATTAGTTTGCTTTTTCAATCAACTGCTTATTCTAATATCGTATACTACCCGTCAGTCGATATTATTTTGTTTTAAAAAAAAACTATCCTAAAACAACAAATATCCATCCAAACTACCATATGAAATAATTCATCATTGGTGCACCAACCCCCCATGGTGGGCCAAGGTCGTCTGGCCTACTGGCAGATTTCTTGACAGCAGATGTTTTCTTTTTACGGGGTAGGGTTGTCATCCCTACGCCTAACACCGATAGTCATATTAGACAGGAACCTAGAGTTTAAAGTGGATTCCGAACCACTACAAATATCCATAGCATCGCCAGGACTCGAAACCTGTGGCACCAAGCGCCAGAGCGTTAGACGCGGGTCCATCAGGTCCCATTTGAAATAAATAATATGATTTATTTTAAATTAAATCATAATCATTCAATTTTGATGCTCTACTTCAGAGAGAATATTCCTGAAAATTTTTGAATGGTGATGCCAAATTTAATTAATCAGAACTACCACCTGTAGAAACAACGGGGATGAAAATTAGCCCCAACAGAGTATCTGATGCTCTAATTTACGAACTTACATTGTCTTGTTTGCTTTCTAGCGTGTTCGTATGAAAAAAGATTACGGTTTGGTATGACATGAATATTAAGTGGCAAGCTTTGTTTTTATTATTTTCCACATATATAATAATTGTCCTTGTGTTTCATTTTGACTTCTAACATGATTCAATTATTTACGGATATTTCTTTTATATTTGATTTCGGTAAATTTAGTGTAGAATTTGTACTTTGCCATACAGTGAATACATTTGCGATACATATGTGTATTTTGCCATACATTGAATATATTTGCCATATATCTGTGTTACTTTGCCCTACATTGAATACATTTGTCATACATCTATGTACTAGGAAAAAAATTGCAGAGAATTGTCTTTATTAGTTCTTATAAGAGCAGTAATTTTAATTGATTGCCAGTTAAGTACTTTTACTTAGGAAGCCACCCAAAGAGATTTGCGAGAGATACCATGGTTCAATAAGTAATAATAGGGCATCTACATATCTTCTTCAATATCTTAATATCCCTCACCACTATTCGACATCAAGATTAATTCGTCGTCATTTTGATTTAGGTCCCTTTGAAAATTGTTTAATCATGAGAATAATTAATGGAATAATTTAACTGAATAAGTTATGCGAAATAAAAATTAAATTCTGAAACAGTTTTACATTGTAGTCGTTATATACATTATATATAATTAGTTAATCTATATTATAGTCAAGACAGAGCACACCCAGGGGAGTGGCTGACTGACTTGAACTCAAGTACATAAATGAAATGTGAGCACATATTTAAAAATTGTGGCCACTTCCCACTTATGCCCAAATGTTTTTTGTTAAATATTAACTATTTCAATGAATCAATGTTTTTCTTATCAATGTCAGTTTTATTATTGAGCCTGAATGTTTTCATTGACCTGGTTTATTAATGGTTCAATCTCATTAACTATTCATCGAAATAGTGAACATGATTTAAATGATGTCGTCGATGAGCTAGCAAAAGAGAAAAGTAGATTAATTAGTTAATGTTCTTTTGTTATGCATTTGAACCCAATGAGTGCAATGTAAAAATTATGAATGTTGTTGTTACTAATCCCCCTGGTGCAGGAAAACCTATACCAGGTCCAAAGAACCCCGTTGCAGGCGACTGGTCCATGGCAGAGGTTAATATGCAGCTTTACTTTAGCGAGGAACCACGAGGGTTCAAAACTATCGAACCACTACAAACATACATGGCACCGAGCGCCATGAGCGTCAGACACTCTGCCATTCAGGCCCAAAAAATTATTAATAAAATAATTATTAACATATGGAATTTCGACTTCCTTTTTCGATTCAGTTCACTTTCAATTAATGGTATGTTTATATGCCAACAATATTTTTTATTTCCGTTTGGTATATGTTTCTTTTTTTAAAACTCGATTTATTTATATCTATATTGTTTTTTGTTTTTTTTGGATATATTGTTATTGTTAGAGATATTATTTATCTTATATTATTCATAAACCTTCTGAATCGCTCTATAATGAAGCAGTATTTTAATAATAAATAATTCAATAATAAATTTATCTTTTATAAATGTTTTATATAATGCCAGCCATATTGAAAATTGTAAGTCCTCCAGAGCGACCCTCGATGGCCTGTTCATATTGTGCAACTTAGCTTGTTGTTGTGACTCACTGCAGTGTCGCAGCGCGGCACGGCCATCCCCTGAGTAGTCTACTCATGGTTGGAGGGAAAAGGGCCGGCTTCTGTTTTGATGGCGCACGCATAGGTAGAACTTTGGCATGGCTCCGAGCCGCTGAAGAAGGAGGGCAGTACCTCAAGGGAGGATTTTTAAGGGGAACTACACCCTTTTGCGTATCCTATGGGAGAAACTCGAAAACTTCCCAAAAGGTAGTCTGACTCACGAGACAAGATGCCGAACATCCCAATCGCCCTCGAGTTAGCTCCTCAGCTCTCATGTTCACCAGCGGCGCCATGTTCACCATGTGAGCCACGAGTCGGACATACTTAGCTTGTTCATCTAGGAGTCATGCTGGAATTAAATTGACTCCCAGATGAGTTATAGCCTGAGGGGATTTAAGATGTACTCTTGTATGTAAATAAGGCAGATTAATAATTAGTAATACGTAATACGTACGTGTTGTCTACGTCCATAAGACAAGAAGTAGTACAAAAGTAATAGCTTCTGAAACATGGAACCACAAACTATAGAATAAAAGAAAGTCATCACATCAACCCATAACTATTCTGTAAATTAGAATAGATGATTAGAACTTGAAGCAATTTTTACAAAAACATCACGCTTACTAATAGAGAATTACATATAAGTGTTGTACATACATTTTTTTATGTATAATTTTTATTATTATTATTTATTTATTTATTTATTTTTTTTGTAACGTAGAAAGATAAAACCACAAGTTAAAATAAAGCACTGTATTCTGTTGTTCTTCAACTTCTTAGTACTTTGTCCCGATTTCGATTGTGCTTGCGCACTGCTGCAGCTCTTACTGCCCTCATCCCCACATGGAGATGGGCGGAGACGTGCATGATTTACGGAGAGATATTTTCCGCGTCTCAAGACCAGTGGCAGTGTAAACACGGGCATAAATCACGGCAGATTTCCGCATGCGTGGCTCCCTGGTCTCGAGATGCAGAAAGGGAGGGGACAGGTATGCAGTGGGACGCATACAGAAAAAAAAGAGGAGTCCTTTGTCGTTATCTAAAACTGGGTGCGCTCTTAACAGACCACTTGTGCTTGGGTGCATTCCGACTGAAGACGATTCACGAAAACTCCAAAATGGGAAATCTGAAATAGTGCAATCCGTGGAGGGGAGAATTGTGCATTTATAAATAGGTATCGCTCTCTTTCTATAAAGAAATATAAATAAATAAAAATGTGTAAAGGGAAAAAAAAACCCGAAGCAAATTTTTATGTTTTATTGTAAGCAGGGTGATCAATTTGAAAATCAACAAATCTGTTGTCGAGAATGAGACTATGTCAATAAATATGTGTGTCTGAAAATTCTGCCGTTTGGCTTAAAGAGATTTGGTTTGGTTGGTCGCTGCATTATCACTTTGTACACACTTCAGGCTAATTAGTCCGGGATTCAAAGAGGAGAGAGTAACCACCTAGATATCATCTCTAACAGTGTTTGATTTAAATTATGGTGTTTGTGTGTAGTGTAATATAGAATTGCGTGTATGTAGAGTAGAAAAGACACTGTAATGAATTTGTAATGCTACATTTTCTACATACTTGCTCTTCCAGTAACGAGTAATTTGAGTAAATAGGCTCGATGTTTATTAGAAAACAATAAATTAACAGTTTTAGAGATAAAACTTGAAAATAAAAAGAATAGTTCTCAATATAAGTACACACACACACACACACATATATATAATATGTGGCAAGTTATAATATAATGTGTATAGCTTTTGTAGTATATAATATGTAGCAGGCCTAGAAGTAGCTGTAAAACAAATCACCCTGAATCTATTTACTTTATTTTATTGACATTTTAAAATGTTTGGAGTCCAGTTCTAGGAGGCGATGGGA
The DNA here is from genome assembly GCA_021605075.1 of Caerostris darwini. NCBI lineage: Eukaryota > Metazoa > Arthropoda > Arachnida > Araneae > Araneidae > Caerostris > Caerostris darwini. Next base: position 130,348 of record BPLQ01000204.1, read on the forward strand.
GGGAAAAGCACGCACCAAAGAGCTGCGAAAATTGTAAGGCGTCTGCCAATGACAGCGAATGAATTCAAAAGCAAGTAATTAAATATGTTCTGGTTAGTATCTTCCAGAGACTGGGGATTTAAGAGACGGAGAAAAATGTTAAGTCAGCGATTCATTATAAAAAGAACAAGAAGATTTTTGATTAAAAATGAGAAATTCAAGGTTCATAATGGTTAGTGAAAATAACTAAATATGTAATTGTAGATAGGGAATTCAGGAAGAATAAAACGAGTGTATAAATATAAACATTTCTTAAAAGCAGTATTGAATTATTATTAATGCCGTAATTCTTTGCCCAGTCCTGTAAAATTTACCAGTTATTTCAAAGAAAAGGCGAAAGTGACAATGCTTTTAACAAAATTAAAATCAATAATTTATGAATAATGCCAAGTGTTACATCTATAGCCGAGTGGCAAGGCATTTCTGAATAGCAAATTTAAAGAAAATAAAAAGCTTACTTCAAAAAGGAGTGTCATATAGTATGTGAGAAAGCACATAAAATTCACTCGAGGCAACCTGACTTTCGATGTGGAGCAGACACGCTATCACAGTCAACAACGTGTCTTTTTTTTTTCTTCTGAAAGCAGCGATTACAACTCACGTTACTAGAGGATTCTAATCTGAAGTCCCCCTGCAACCTAGCTCCATGTGTACAACTGGGCCACTAGTCGTATATGGTAAAGCATTGAAAGTCATTATTCTTACTAAAAAGTGTACAGAATGATAGCTTTGTATAGTTGTAATGTTTTTTGAAGAAGCATTAAAAGGAAAATATCGAAATATACACATGTATTAGTTAAACAATGCACTGATTAATTAAATCGTAACAGACAATACAGGAAAAGGCAGTCAAAAAGCATTTGGCAGAGAATTAAAGTACTTATTAAAATATATTTCAAGTGTGGAGATCATGTCTATCAGCACAATCTTCATGCCATTTGTTTCCAAAATATCAAATAAACGAGCTATGAGGGATTACATACGAGTAAATGAAGAAAGAGTGACAAGACGTTTCGATGCTTAAACTTATAGATGATGTCTAACAGTTTTACGAGTGCGATATGTTCAACATTCTCTGTTAACCCATTTATATTTGAAGTTAGAAAAAAACATGCAGACTGAATGAATCCATTTCAAACTATGCTGTTATTTCAAAGAAAAAGTCATGGCGATATCATTTTTATCTTAATATAAGAGATCTTCAAGAAGTCAAAGCAATCAGAACGAGAATTAAAGTGTTAAGCGAATTCAAAAATTATAGTAATTATTTTAAAACGAAGATCTGTTCATGTTGTACACTTTTTTTGCAAAATCTTATATGTGGCAGCAGTTATTGCAGTATCAAGAATAAGAATTTAATTTTAATAGAATTAAGATTAAATTTTATTATTTAATTTTAATAGAATAGAAGGATAAAAGAATAAAAATTTATAATCTCTATAGAATTCAACATTAATAGATGCATATCACTAGTCAATTCTTAAAAAATAGTTCCATCAAGAGGATAATGTAACTAAAATGCTGTGAAGTAATGATCGGGGGTAACCAACTTTTTTGACTACAAAAAAGGAAACATCTTTCTAAAGCCCTGTGTTATTTGAATTACAAAATTTCTCAATTTCTTAAAGTATTTTATTATTCCATGTTCGAGCACATTGAGAATAGAACTTGCACAACACACAAGCCGAATTACAACTATCCTAATTAGTATCTAAAAAATTCTAGCTTTTTTTTTTTTTAAATATTTAACATGAATGCCATTTTAAATTTACTTTCAATGCTTTTATATTAAAAGAAGCTGTTCTGTATATGAAGGTGAGTTTTTAATTGAATCTCGATTGTTTGAAAGAAAAAAATTGGTCATTTGCAAGACATACCGTCTTGGCCCTTCTTCTGAAACCAACCTTATCCAAATTTATTTAAAATATCGAAACCGTTGTGTCACTCCGCCGACGAATCCTCCGCGTGACCTTGAAATCTACCATCCTTCAGAATATGCAATTCAGATTTCCTTTGAGCAGGTTGCAAATTGTGCAAAGATTCTCACAGGACCACCCTTTTCTTCCTCCCCCCATGTTGCATTTTAAACGATTCCTCTGGTCCCTGGGTGTTTTTCCAGCTTTTGCAGCAGCATCCTCCTTGCCGATTTTTTGCTTAATCTTCTGCTGCCATCTCCTGGGCGACAATTTGTAGCCGAGGGTGCTGGGCCCTTTGTTCCAGGCTGGGCCATTGTTCCGGGCGGGGACCGATTCTGATCAACTGTCAATCAAGCCGCGCACAGGTTACACGTTAGGACTGTCACATAGTAAACTGTCGCTACAAAGGCGGTCTTTGTCGGTGGAAGATTATTTCGAAGTCCATGCTGATACGCGAGGATTAACCTTTTTTTTTTTCGATTCTGTGACGGTCAAAATATACAGTCTGTCAAATGAACCGTGGCAGGAAGTGGGCTGGAGGCGTCATCTTTTTGCCTGCTTAGGGTCGAAATTATGCACTGAGGGTTTTTTCGATGGTTGAGGTGTGTGAAGGCTTTAGGTTCCCATTCACTTCTGGAATTTTTTTTTCTTCATTCACTCTTATTCTCGTGAGCTTAAGATTTTCTTTTTCAACAAATAATATATCTTTTTCTAACTGAAAATTTATGTAACTTACAGTCATGTTTAATAATACCGTTTTCAGAAACAGCAATTCAAACGTAATTGGTCTCTTAGAGGTTGATTTGATTAATTTGAATCTCTTTGAGGTTGAATTAATGTAATTTACCAACAAGCAAGAATAATAAAAAGAGAAAGCATTTTATATATAATTAGATTATTTAAAAAAATACACAATAATCACGATAATACAAAATATTCACAATTAATTTTAACAGTTCACAAAATAACAGTTCTCAATGATTGCAATCAGTTAAGATAGCTTTCTTGGGCATTTAGAAAATCTGAGCATTGGTAAAAAAATTCCTCTTTTTCAAGGGTTACAAACGTTATACTTCTGCCTTTTCTACTTATAGATATCTGTCGTCTTATTTTTGTACTATATCTTATGCAGAGATATTTGTCTTAAATATCTCATCTGTTTATAACATTTTAACATGTTGAAAATTAAAAGCCATAAATCTCAGGCAACGATCCATTGCGACGTATCCGATATCTGAGGAACTCCACAGCCTAAATGACATTAAAAAACATTTCTTTTTTGCATTTATAAACTGCTTATCATTTTGAATCATCTTAAAAAAAGATGATAAATCGAAATCGGATGTTGTTTTTAATTATCCTATCTTACTTCATACTTACACCTTTAATGCCCTTTTGGACATTGTATCTCCTGCTTAATTTGAAGTATTAAGCAGAGGATACATTGGTTTTCAACTGCTTAATACTTCAAACAGATAAAACAATTTAATCCATGAAAGTAATTCATATCGAAACAGTGCATTCCTTTAACAACTGTTTTAACAAATTGTTAACGATTGTTAAAAATAATTATAGTTGTGAGTTGATGGAATACCTTAGTCGTGTAATGATCTCTAACTCCTGTCTTGAGCTGTAGAGGCAAGTTATGTTGATCAATTGCCCTTTGACTGTTTGTTAAGGAAAAATAAAAGTTTTTTTATAATAATTATTATTATTTAGTTAAATATAAGAGAGAAAGATGCATATTAAGTATTAAGTAGTAGAGGTATGTTATGTATTTTAAGTATTGTAGGAAGTATAGATTCATCCTTATAGCTGTTTTCAACTATGAATCAGATTTAATAGATTAATATCAATCAATATTAATAGATAGATCAATCAATATTAATATCGTGCAATGGCTTGGAAGCCACATCCTTGATGTAATGAAGTTAAAAAAGCACCACATGTTTAAGCGTTGAACATGTGACACATCTTCAACATATGTGACGAATCACAATATAGTACTAGTTATTTTAACAGTTGTGATTTAATGATATTTTAAATATGATTTATTAATTTTAAAAAAGGAACATTTCTCTGATAAAGTTAATTCCTGAAATTAGTGTTTTTTTTTTTTTTTTTTATTTCGACCTTAGGTACTACTTTGCAATAAATAAAAAATAAAATAATGAATAAACAAATAAAAATATAAATAAAAAATAAAAAACAGCCTTCTATAGCAACAATGTAAATTATGTTCGCAGTTAGAAATTATATAAGTGTTATATTTCAAAACACATATTGGTTAATTTAAAATGGTCATTGTTTCACATCTTAATATTCTGCATATTTTAATACTGAATTAAAAAAGCTGGGCTTCATATGAAAATAATACGAAAGAAAATTAAAAAAAAAAAAAAAAAAAAAAAAAAAAAAAACTGAAATCTTCTCGGCAAATTTCAACTTATCATGTGTGAACATTCGAGAACGGATGAATAAACTCAGGAATATGCCAATGTTGAATAATGCACGAGTATAGGAAGCAACTGATTGGAATACTGCAAGAATGACCAAATTCAAATAGCCACATGGATATAGCAATGTTGAATAGATCAAGAACTTCATGAAAAATGAATTGTTCTAGAATCCCTAAAAGAATATACAAAAGTAATATAAATGTCGTCATAAATGAGAAATAAGTATTCCAAAGTCTACTAGAAACGTTATCACATTCAATAGCCAAAAGAATATACAAAAGTAACATAAATGTATTCGTAAATGAAGAATGAAGTATTCTCAATTCTACAAGAAACACTATAACAATCAATACCCAAAAGAATAAATCAAAGGTTGAAAATTCTAGGCAAAAATGAAGAATGAAGTATTTCCAAATACAATAAAAAGCACTATGCAGCTCCAGAAGCATGGGAAAATGCCAAAAGTGATAAATATGAAACTTCAAGAAGAAGGAATCGATCAACGCACTATGAGTACTTATAGCTATTGGATACACAAATGCTTAAAATCCCAAGCCAAGACGTGAGTAGTGCTTCGAAGTCATACTACAAAACACTTCAAACAAAAGCCAAATTATCCAGAAAATTCCTTAAGACTAACGTTATTCATGTTATTTTCGGCCAAAATTTTAAATGGAGTTTTATTTGCTTGGCCCTCATTTTCGGATAACGACACGGACCCCTAACCAGGACAGCATCATGTTCACACATGATAATAAAATATCATTAGATTATCTATAATCATATATATCTATAACGTTTACCAATGAGAATAGTTTTTAGAATTAGCTGCGACAGTTTTCCCCTGTAGATGGGGAAGACTGGGTTTGACACACTGGCTTAAAATGTTGGTTGGGTTGAAATCTCCAGAGGAAAACGAACCCAAATTCAATTTTCGGATTTCTTCCTAATCCCAAAGAGGGATGGGGGGTTGTGAATTCCTTTCCCCCTTCGAACAACTTTTTCCAAGATTTCGGAATCGAGTGTTAATCTGGAAACGAAAACAGTCCCTGACCCCAAGTTAGAGGTTTTGTAGGTTACCTTGGACGTTATTATTTGATGCAGCGGATGCATTGGGCCCATCTTAATATTGACTTACCAGCATCGAATTTCGAGGCCTCCGGAAGGGATTTCTTCTCTTTCTCGTCTGCTCCACCCCCCTCTCTGCACCCCTCGAGGAATGGAAAGAAGAAAAAAGATCACCCCCTCCCTACCTTCTTTTTTTTTTATTATTCGGCTAACTCCTCGAGCTCTTTCCATTATGATGTTTACTCTGCTCAGGTAACTGGGCATGCGCAGTGGCGACAGATGGGTAGGGGGAAGCGTGCCCCTCAATTTTTTCTAGTTCACTGTAATCTGAGATGGGTGCTTTAAAAAAAAAAAAAAAAAAATTTCAGCAACCTGCATATAATTGTGAACTGGTTTTGTTTGGTTACTGTAACATAAACTCATGTTTGTGAAAATTGCAACTCCATGAAGAAATCGTCATAATTGAATGAAATTTAATACACAGTTGAGTGGTAGTGGTACAAATAAATGATTAAATGTTCAAAGCAAACCAGCAATAAGAAGAGATCGGAATCAGTATTTTGTGTAGCCACCACGCGCCGCAATAAGTGCTGCTTCACGACGTGGCATGGAGTCAAACAAATTTTGAATGTCTGCCTGAGGAAGAGCATTCCATATTGTTTGTATGCGCACCCAAAGTTCGTCTGCAGAAGCAACAGGACGAGGATCACGAGCGAGACGCCGACCAACGAAATCCCACACATGTTCAATCGGCGACATATCCGGGGAATACGTAGGCCATGGAAGAAGCTGTACCTGCCACGTTGCAAAGAAGGATTGAACAGTCCTAGCGATGTGAGGGCGGGCATTGTCCTGTTGAAATACAGCACCTGGTAAGCTTTGAAGGAAGGGAACAGCTTGGGGCTATAGAACTTCACTGATGTACCCGTTGCTGTTCAGATTGCCCACAATTCTTAGCAATTGAGATCGTCCATTATATGCTACGGAACCCCAGACCATAACTCCGGGTGTTCGTCCACTGTGGCGTTCGATAATGCACTCCGGAAGGTGGCGTTCACCGACATAGCGTCTGACACGAATGCGGCCATCATGGTACCACAAATTAAATCGGGATTCGTCAGAAAACACGACATGCTGCCAATCAGCACGCCAGTCTCTATTCTGAGCGGCCCATTGTAGCCGCATGCGGCGATGGTTTAGCGTGAGAGGGATCCTGTATAAAGGAGTCCTTGCGCGCAGTCCACGCTGCAGAAGACGTCGACGAATTGATGAAGCACACAATGAAACACCTGCAGCTATTGACCACTGTGCTGCCAATTGTCTAAAGGAAGCTGTACGGTCCGTCAGCGCCATGCAGACCAGGTGTCTATCATCGCGAGCTGACGTCACATTTCGGGGTCCACTCCCGGATTTCCGAGTTGTCCAACACTCGTCCGTCCACTGCTTCCAAAGACGCATCACTGTGCTGCTGTTACGCTGCACACAAGCGGCTACTGCACGATCAGACAATCCAGCTTCACGAAGGCCGATGATTCTCCCCCGTTTAAACTCTGTAAGTTCTTCAAATCTAGCTCTCTTTCGTCGAAGAGGCATAAGTAGCGATTGAGCTAATGTTTACCACTAGAAGATAACCACCGATAACCATACACGCCTCGCTACAGCCGTCTATTTATTCGGATCCATCCGCCGTTCAGAGGGCGCTGCTCAGCATACGCATACGCTACGGATTTGAAATTCTAATCATTTGCATATCATGCGTTAATTTGCATTTCCGGAAAATTTCAGCTCACTCGCATAAGTCCTTCATGGTGTTGCAATTTTCACAAACATGAGTATATAAATAATAGTAAAAAAGTTTTATAATAATAATAATATCAGATTAAAAAAAACTCTTATTTAAATTTTTTTTTATGTAAAATTATATTCTATATATATATTATTACTTATACTTTTAGCAATCACCGCAAAATTTCTAAAATACAATTCAATGAGCTATCCATGCAAACACAGAAGTAAAAACGGTAAAAATTTTAATAATTGAACTAGTAAATAATTATCGATATTAATATCATTGCATTATCAAAACAAAGTCATACAGTACTTGTCATGTTCAGAGTGCATAGCTGCTTGCATCTTTTATCAGTCAAACAGAATATGTAATATTTTTTCAGTCTTTTCTAGTACAAATATTGCTTATGATTATATACTTACTCATGTAGCATGGCACTGGTTAAGTACAGCATGGCAGTGACCATGCTAGTGACTGGTTGGTGTTACTAGTGCGGATACTGAAACATATATAGTAAATATTTACATTCTAGTATAATTGTTTAGATAACGCATGATTTAGTAATTTAAGTAGAAGATAGTCGTCTAAGCGATTACAACAAAGATAGTATTTTATGACTGCAGAAATGTTTGACTTTCTCTTAATAAAAGAAAACCGTTCACTTTGAAATATTACTAATGATATCAATACCATGTAAGGATGTCTTAATTTACCTTTTACATTGATAATGCAAGTTTATAATTCCCTCTATTTATCTAAATAATGCTCCAGATAATGTAATTTTTTTATCATTATTATAATTCCATCCGGTGGGATAGCATTCTCTATTGAATTCCTAATTACGACGCTCAATGGGTCTCGAATTTGTAACGATTCGTACGTAAGCGCAGATGTCCATACACCTTTTGATAAAACAATCTAGGCATAAATAACTACCAGTGCTGCAACAAATCATCGTTTTTTTTCCCCCTTCCCAAAAAAGAAGAATTTTCCAACCATTTATCTGACCCCGGCCTAATATACTAGTCCTGTTTCCTAAGTAAGTAGATGGGTAGTTTTGAATCGAATTCCATAATTTAATTTGCTATCCTCTGAGCCTTGCTAATGCGGAAGTAAAAACTTCAATAGTTGAATAAGTAAATAATTATCCATATTAATAGTGCTGCATTATTAAAACAAAACCATGTAAAACTTATCCTATTCAGAGTGCATAGCTGCCTGCATCTTATTATCAGTCAAACTGGATATGTGATAATTTTTCAATCTTTTTTAGTGTAAATATTGCTTATGATTCTGTATTTACTCATGTAGCATGGTACTGAATATGTGCAACATGGCAGTGACTATGTTAGTAACTGAATGGGGATATTACTATGGATACTGTAGCATATATTATGTACGGATATAGCGGAATGAATAGAGAAACATATACAGCAAATATTCGTATTCTAGTATAATTGCTAAGATAACGCATGATTTAGTAATTTAATTAAATGATAGTCATCTAAGCGATTACAACAAAGAAAGTTTTTATGACTGTATGGCTACTGCAGAAATGTTTGACTTTCTCTTAATAAAAGAAAACCGTTCACTTTGAAATATTACTAATGATATCAATAGCATGTAAGGATGTCTTAATTTACTATTTACATTGATAATGCAAGTTTATAATTCTCTCTGTTTATCTAAATAATGCACCGGATAATGTAATTTTTTTTTATCGTTACTATAATTCCATCCGGTGGGATAGCATTCTCTATTGAATTCCTAATTACGACGTTCAACTGGTTTCGAATTTGTAATGATTCGTACGTAAGCGCAGATGTCCATACATCTTTTGATAAAACAATCTAGGCATAAATAACTACTCGCGCTGCAACAAATCATCGTTTTTTTCCCCCTCTTCCCATAAAAGAAGAATTTTCCAACCATTTATCTGACTCCGGCCTAATATACTAGTCCTGATTTCTAAGTAGATGGGAGGACGTTGCTTTTATAACATTGTATCGGGAACGGAGGCCTACCTATTTGTGCATGCCAGGCCTTTGCTCTGCCTCGATAAGAAAAGACAGTCACCTGGCAATTAAACAGGTTCCTTTCGCTATCTGCTGCACTTTTTGTGGAAAAAAAAAAGTAAAAGAGAAAGAATTCAGGAAGATATCGCGATTTCGCAGAGCAGTATTCTGACACGCTCTGTCGCGTGCAAGGCAATCTCGTAGCAGGACACCTTTTGCGTTTTTTTTTTTTTTTTTTTTAGCAGGCAGGAATGTGTCCTGATGACGTGAAAGATACACCAAATGGTAAAATTTTTTGCCCAATTAACGTGTGTATGGAAGCAAGTCAGGTGGCTTCATCTTTTTTATTTATTTATTTACTTCTTTTTTTTTTTTTTTTTTTTTTCGTCGGACCTCATCATAAATTGCCAATGGCAATGCTCAATATAAAAATAAATAATAATCGGATTTTTTAAAAATTTTATTCATTTATTTAGTTTAATTTAAAAAAAAAAAATCCCCGGAAGTTTTGGAAACAGGTTTGTCGAAAAAATTCCTTTGAACACATTTTATCTTTCTGTTCGTTTGATTTTAAAACATTCATTAAAAATGGATGGCAATATTATTTATGAAGTTGTTCGTCTGGCGTTAACTCAAGGGGGTGATTGGTGGGGTTTACATAAGTGTCCATGTGTGCATGTGTCCAAACTTATGGTTACTTCCCACTTAGGCCCAATTGCGTTTTGTTAAATATTTAGTATTTCAATGAACCAATGTCCATTTAATCATTGCTCTGAATTTACAGATTGAGCCAGCTTTTTAGCTGATTTAGTTTTATTCAATATTCAAGGGGTGAAATAATGAAAATGATTTCAACGTTGCACGTTTTAATTATTACAATACTGTACAAGCAGTTTGGAATTCAGTGAAAAAAAATATAAACTGATAAGCTTCGTTGGACATTTATATTTCAATTTTCGCTTTCAACTGTAATAAATATTTCAATTTAAAATAAAGGAAGGTGTTTAATGTTTTAATTTTAAGGTGTCCAAACTTATGGTCACTTCCCACTTAGACCAAAATATATTTTGTTAAATCGTGAGTATTTCAATGAATCAGTGTCAATTTTAATCATTGCTCTTGAATTTACTGACTAAGCAGTATTTTTACCTTATTTAGTTTTATTAAATATCCATCGAAATATTGAAGTTGACTTAAACGATGTCATCGTTGAGTTGACAAAAAAGAAAATTAATTTAAATTTTAAATTATAATTTATTTACGTAATTTTTTAGAAATATAATTTTTATTTCATGTGCAACATTTTTTAACTTTAATGTTTTTTATGTATTTGAACCAATTAGTAAAATGCAAAAATTATGAATAAAACAATTGATATATTAAATTTCAACTTCTGATAACTTTTCTATTAATTGTAGCTTAATAGTACTTACTGGGTTTTTATAAACAATTAAGCTTTATTTATTGAATCCTCTTCTCCCTAAACAATATAAGTAATTAGTATGTACATTTGCTGTTGCATTTACAGATTTTCTTGTAGTCAGAAAACCTTCTGTCATTAATAGTGGAAAAACGCAGAAATTTCTCGGGAAAATATATATAATTGCAAAAGAACAATTACCGATTTCTTTCGCATTTGCTACTTCTGCAAAAAATAATGTTTCAACCTTTTTTATATTATTAGATTTTCAAACAATAAACAAAATAAATACCATAAAAATTTCAATGTCTATATACACTACAGGAGTATGTTTATATTTCAATATACACTACAGGAAGCTCGAAGAGCTATATAATCTACACTCGAAGAGCTATAAAATAGTAAAATGTCAAGTTATTCACATATTCATTAGTTTTCTGTTTTGGGATTTATGCACACACACGAAGGAAATACAAATTACAAAGGATCAGACGGCCAAACCTATCATTCATAAGATAACTGGTACTGCTATACCTCAGGGCTGTCTATCTGTCTTGATAGATAGCCCTGATGTATAGTGATGTATATAGATACTAGCTTCCATGTACTTTTTTTTTCCCAACCAGTATCTATCTTTTGTAGGACATGCTTGGCCCACTGATCTTTTGCCATTCATATTCGTTTGAAATATTTTGTTCACGCGTGATGAAGTGGCTGAGAGAGAGCGCTGAAAGTTGAGGGCTATTTTTCATTCTTTTCAGTTTTTGCCATTTTTAGCAGTTTATTGTCTGCACTGGGTGATTTAATGGCAATGCGGTTCTTGTAAATGTCTCAATCAAATTCCAGGATAGGATCCTTTGCTGGTGTTGTCGTAACCTGATGTGTGTATAACCTATATGATGACATATATAGCCAAGATATATAAGGCCAGATATAGACAAAGAATATGTTATTCTAGTCAGACAAGACATAGAAATTGTTGAATAAAATAATTTTCTAACATTTAAATTTTTTTTTTTTGTTTATTTATTAAATCTAGATTGTGCCCTCCGTTATAATTTTTCATCAGAATCTGAAATCTTTCAAAAAATTCACCAAATATAATTTTAAGTAAAAAAGACATGAGAGTGCAAGGTGATGACAGTGCATCTCTGATTCAATTAAACCATGCACAAATTCAACTTCTCTATCATTTTCAGAAAAAAACATCGCAGAAAATGAAATTGACATCTTTTAAAAAAGGTACTTATTGAAAAAGTCCCCATCGCTCCATTTAATTTAATGCAATACGGAACAAACAGTTCGGAATTCAGTGAAAACAATATAAATTTTACATTTACAGTAAATTTTATTCAAGGCATTCTTTGCATTCACAGTAAACTTTATTCTAGTAAATCGTATTCATAAAACATTCCAGTCTTAACACCTGAGTATTTATAAGAGGAATTCCTACAGCTAAGCATTGTTGGATATTTAAATTTTGACAACTTTCGTATTGAAGTGTAATCGATAATATTTCAATTTAAAACAAGAAAATCATGCGTATTTCATGTTTAATTTTACTAAAAAATATTCTGTTTAAGCCTTATTTGGAGAACCTTTCACACAGGACGCCCTAAAAAATTATTTTCAAAAAGGTATAACAACGTGAATATGACCATTTAAGAAAGGTTAAAAAAGAAACAGTTTTTTGCTGAAAATTCGTGGGGCAAAGAAAATTTTAATGAAATAAATTCCATTGTTATAATATATTCAAATCATGATCAATTAATATATTTATGAACTACATTTTTATTAATATTGATATCATAATCTTGCAACATAAATTTGCTGTAAGAACTGTCATTTTAACCTTGCCAATTTCCTGTTGCTCTTACTTAAAAACCACCTGCGTTTTTGAAAACAGGACAACATTGGTATGAACTTTTCTGAGAAGAAATTGTTTAAATAAATGCAGTATCAGTGACTTTGATTACTTAAATTGCATACATCTCAGGAATTATGGACACTGTGTTTAAAATTAATTTCAGAATTTTCACTTTCTAGACTTCTTCCAAGCATTTCGTACATGTATTTATGTATCAGTGTTCCCCAGTAAATGCTGTTCTGATCTTGAATAATTTATCTCTTTGTCCTCTGTTTAGGAGGAGTTTCAATATGAAACTCTTAAAGTACGACTCATGCTAATATGGTTTTATTGTACAATTTGATAGTTACCATGAATCAAATTATAATTAATGTGTAACAAATGCTGTTGTGACTTTTATTGTGTAAAATGATTGTGTTTCTAGTTCATTCCATGTCGGTTTTCTTTTAATTTTCGTATTGATATTGTATTCTTATTACACATAAGCATATATATATATATATATACTATTGTACCCAAAAAGAAGACCATTTTTTTTTTTTTTTTTTCAAATACTCTTTATTTATTCTTCCAAATTTATTTCATCACCTTCAAAGTAATCCCCTCCGGACGCAGTGCACTTATGCAAACTTTTTTGCCAATCCTCAGTGCATGCTAAAAAGTCATCGGCTGGGATGGCCTTCAAAGCGCGCGCCGATTCACGTTGAATCTCTTAAAATGACTCAAAATGGTGACCCCGGAGTGGTCTTTTGAGTTTAGGGAATAATAACTCCAACACTAATGAATATTTTGACGTCACATTTCACACAGATGCCAAGGACAATGCCAACAACCTAAAAAAAAAAAAAAAAAAAAAATTGAAATTCTATAAGCCCGGGAATTTTAAATTGAAATTTAGTCTTGCTTTTTGGACACAGTAGTATATATATATATAGATATAAAATCCCAAAAATCCTGCTTTTGTAAATACAGATCTTTCCTAACTCAGCAGTGAATTGTTTGGACAACGCTGTGTTGTTACTCGGGTGTGGTTACGCTTAGGCTAATTAATTATGATCCTGTTGTAAAAGCTAAACAACAAACATCTAAACTGCCAAACGCTATTCAATGGAGGCATCCCTCGCTTCCGGGACAGAGGTGCCTAATCCCTGCTGTGGACATTGTCTCGCATCCGCTCCGCCAGGTGTCGCTTTTCCTGTACTTCCTCGTCCACGCCCACTGGTCAATCTGCGTGGGCGGAGGAGTCGCGTGCCGGCATCCGGTGGTTCACCGGGGTGTCGCGTGGCAAGCACACGCGCACGTCCTTTGTCCTTTTTGTTTCCGGCTGTCACGCAGCAAGCAATGCGTGACAAAAAAAATCGTCACGTTCCCGGAATGAGGAATGCCCCCTTTGTTGTTTCCCGGCATGCCTTTTGAGCGTGGGGCCTAATTGGACAGGACGGGAGTTGGGTGTTGGTGCGTTCGGATGAAGTAACAGTATATGGGTAATCCGTTAGGCTTGAGAGGGTTCCAAAATGTTGACGTGGGGATTGAAAGGCAGATAACATTAATTTGATTGATATTGCCTTAATAGCATGGGGGAATATTATCTGTGTCCCTTTTGTAGCAATGAAACGTATCTCGATTGGAATGGCATATCCTGGATGGCTCTACCAGCGGGACGCCGTGTTCTTTTATGCTGTATGTTTTTATTTAGATAAATGAAACTGGCTTAAAGGATTGCATTTCATTTAATTCCTGGCCGAGGGAATTTAAATTAGATGCAAATTTTTAATGTTAAAACATCCCTCATGGCCTGCATACCGGAGAGTATTTGGAGTTGCCGCTCAACGATTACATCATATGGATTAAAACCTTAATAAACTTCCACCTGTTAGCCTCACTATCAAAGAACGTATTAAAACTTTGTAGCAATGAAACCTATCTCTACCCTCAAGAGATCGTGTTCTTTTATCCGATATAATTTTGCTTAGTGAATGGAACTGGCTTAAAGGATTGCATTTCATTTAATACCTGGTTGGAGGAATTTAAGTTAGATGCAAATTTTTAACTTTAAAACACCCCACATGGCCTGCATACCGGAGACTACTATGAGTTGCAGCTCAACGTTTACATGGCATATGGATTAAAACTTGAACAAGTTTCCACCTATTAACCTGACTATCAATACGAGACACTTTTTTATACTGTAATAATCGCCATCGAATCACCTAGCTTTTGGAAATAGTAATTGAAAACGATATCACAAATTGGTCTGAATCTGTACCACTTTGCAAGTTAGCTACATATGTTTACTCAGGAAACCAGGCAGTCTGACGACGTTTTCTTGTGATAAAATTATTTGAAGAATTTTTTTTTTTTTAAAGATTATTTGAGGATGTTTTTGTCATGCGTGGTGACAATATTCCTTTCAGCATTATAAATAAAATAAAATTTTCGACTGACGAACAAAATTGAATTTTTATTAAAAAAAAATTAGCCGTCATTAAAAAGAATGCATTAAGAATAACTGAAGATCCGGCAAACCGTAGCAAATAATGGAATGTGTTACATGACTTAATTATTCTTGTAAAACTGATTCCAAAAAAATATTTGATTGTTAGTTGTAGTTCAAAAAAGTTACATAGTTCACATCTTACTTACAAGGATGTCAATAAAAATAATTTATCGAACAAAATTTGTATTTCTTATTAAATATACAAAAATTGAACTACTGACAGAATAATGAGCTTTAAAGAGCTAAATTAGAAAACTTTTTTTTTATCATGTGTGAACATGATGTTGTCTTGGTTAAGGGTCCATGACGTTATTCGAAAATGAGAGCCAAGAAAATAAAACTCCATTATAAAGTTTGGCGGAAAATGGTACTTTGGGGCCCTTAACTCTTGAAATGTTTCATGAATAACGTTAGTCTTAAGGAATTTTCTGGAGAATTTGGCTTTTGTTGGAAGTGTTTTGTAATACGGTTTTGAATCCCTCTTCATGTTTTGGGTTGGGATTTGCATTTCCAATGACTGTAAGTACTCATAGTGCGTTGATCCATTCCTTCTTTGTGAAATTTCATATTTTTGACACTTCTGGCATTTTCCGGTGCCTATTGAGCTGTAATAAAAAAAGTATTCCAATCATAATGGTATTGTATTTGGAATACTTTTTTCTTCACTTATGCCTAGAATTTTCAAACTTTGATGTATTCATTTGGGTACTGTATGTGATAACGTTTTTTGTAGAATTGGGAATACTTCATTCTTCATTTACGACGACATTTATCTTACTTTTAGAGATTCTTGAACAATTCATTTTTCATGAAGTTCTTGGTCTATTCAACATTGCTGTATTCATGTGGTTATTTGAATTTGGCCATTCTTGCAGTATTCCAATCCATTGCTTCCTATATCTTGTGCATTATTGAACATTGTCATATTCCCGAGTTTATTCATCCGTTGTCGAATTTTCACACATGGCAAGTGGAAATGTGCCGAGCAGTTTTTAGTTTTTTTTAATTATTTTATATTTTTATTTTATTTTATTTATTTATTTATTTATTGTCTTCACAAAATCGATGTACTGTACTTATTTTCATTGTTAATATTTAACTCTGCCACCCAATATTAGTTAAACTGTTCAACAGCACAAGTGTTGTCGATATGGGCCTATCTTCATTTTCATCTTCAGGTGCACACTATGGATCCAAACGAATAGCCTCTATTTTGGAGAGGGAGAAGGAAAATAATATGGGAGAAGAATGTTTGAAAATGCCCCCTCTCCTCTATTGTTGCCCTGACAAAGCCCAGTGGACCAGCCACGCGCAAAACAGGAGGGGCCGGCCGGTGGAATGGCCGACCCCCGATGACCTCTGCCTTGCGTAACTGTAGCAGCATTCGGCCCAAACATTGCACAACGGGCCCCTTCAGTCCATTGTCTTCATTGTGGACAACAGGTGATTTAGGGGACGAAAAACTGAATGCCATAGTTCCCCTAGAGGTGAATTTTAAGCAGAGAGAAAGGGCATAGCAATAAATAAAAAAAAATAGACAAATCAGGATAAAAAAAAAAAAAAACAAGCATCATAGAATGTGTTTTAATCCTAAAAGACTTTGATTTTCGGTTTCTTGGTTTTTTTTTAGTGGAAAATTGTACATTGATAATAGTAAATTGTTATTTTATGTTTACAATAAAATAATAATAAATGCTTAAAAACATTCCACCAAAGGTTCGAATTTTGAAACATTCTTCTCCCATATTATTATTTTCCTTCTCCCTTTCAAAATAGAGGCTATCATATCTCTGCGAAGATTCTATTCGTTCAGATCCATATTGTGTACCTGAAGATGAAATGAAGATATGCCCATATCGCCAGTTTAATTAATATTTAGTGGCAGAATGAAATATCAATAAAAAAAATAGCCAAATCAGGATTAAAAAAAAGCATCATAAAAAGTGCTTTATGCGCTTAATCATAAAATACTTAGATTATCGGTTTTTTTTAGTTGAAAATTATACATTGGTAATAGTAAACTGATGGGCCTGAATGGCCGAGTGGCTAGCTCCCTGGCGCTCGATACCACAGGTTTCGGGTTCGAGTCCCGGAGATGACATAGATGCTTGTAGTGGTTGGGAATCCACTTTAAACCGTAGGTCCCGCTCTAACAGGATCGTAGAGTGTTGCGGGGACATTGTTACTCCGCGTCCGTGGCTTATATTCAAGTTACACGCGCCCCCTGGGTTGTACAAAGTGAGTAATATCGGTGCAGCGCTTGCCCTAAGGCATCAAAGACAATTGTCTAAGTGTTTGCCAACTCTAATTTAATCAAATTCCTGTTGTGCAAATATTTTAACTATATTAAGATGTGGAGGTATTGTGATTCTTAAAACCACCTAGGAACTCCGTAACCGGTACGCCCGTTGCCCGTTGCCCCTAAGTGTTTGCCAGCTGCATTAGAACAACAACAACAACAAAAAAAAATAACAATGAACTCTTATCTACGTTTACAAGAAAATAATAATAAATGTTTAAAAACATTCCACCACCAAACTTCTTTTTGCTACTTTAATTGTGTAATCCCTGTAAAATAATTTATAAACGGAAGCACATGACAATTGGAAAGTATAAAATGTAAAAGAAAGTCACAGTCGCATGCTCAATTTAAGGTGCTATGGTATATAATGTTGTTTATATGCCGGAGGACATATGTACGAATACGCTGAAAGAGTCCATTGCAGACGCTTATTTCTCAAATGAGGAGACTCGTTGGCAAGGGGGACAGGATATATAAACTCTCTCACTTCGGCAATTAAGTTCTTTGTGAGGTGAATTTTAAAGAAAGAGACAGAAAAGGTGTAGCAATAAAAAAAATAGCCAAATCATGGCGAAAAAAAGCGTCATAGAATGTGCTTTATGCGTTTAATGGCGTTTTTTTTAGTTGGAATTTATACATTGGTAATAATAATTTGTTGCTGTTAATGAATACTTTTATACATTATAGCGGCCTGATGGCCATTTGGCTGGCGCTCTGGCCTTTGGTACCACAGGCTCGAATCGTGGCAGAGGC
Organism: Caerostris darwini; assembly: GCA_021605075.1. Classification (NCBI taxonomy): domain Eukaryota; kingdom Metazoa; phylum Arthropoda; class Arachnida; order Araneae; family Araneidae; genus Caerostris; species Caerostris darwini. The sequence goes on from BPLQ01000204.1 coordinate 148,473, forward strand.
ATGGATGTTTGTGAGTGGGTTCGGATTCCACGTTAAACTGTAGGTCCCGGTCTAATTGGCACAGAGTGTGCAAAAAATGACTGTAGAGCGACAAACCAAACCTACTTTTATTCATTGCTTACAGACATCTTGAAAATATTTTTTTAAATAACCGATCATGTTCAGACCAAGATTTTTAAACAATGGAGAATTTTATGGAGATTTTTTTGGATGCTATTGCAATTATTCAATTAGTCTTTAAAACGTCGGCAAACATGAAAATTAAAATATATAGATGAATATTTTTTGTTAAAATAGGCAACAATTAACAAAAACATGCATTTTTTAACCTTATGGAAACACACCTAATCAAAAATTGACTTGCATAAATATAGACATATATATGTTATGCATTCAAGTAAAAGTATCATACTAATCTAAAGCATAGCTGAGGGACAGCCTATCGAGTCATTGACAGCAAAAATGCAAGAATCATGCTTTTTTTTTTTCTTCTCTCAAATGAGGAGACTCGTTTGGTAAATGGAACAGTACATGTAAACTCGCTCGCAATCAAGTTCTCTGTGAGTTGCCTTCTTTTCATTTGGCCCGCAAATGCATGCTGATATCCTTAAAAATATTCGTGGTAATATAAAGTTGTACACGAAATGTTACTAATATCACTAATTCATTGATGATTTTTCCCCCATCTCCTCATAGAAAAATTCCACCTCTAAAATTTTTTAAAATATATAAAAATATTATTAACATTATTTTAATATAAAAGACCTCATCGTTCTTCCATACTTGAGAAAAAGTAATTATAAAATATTATTTGTTCAACAATAATATTGTTTTAGCAAATATTATTTATTCAACAATAATATTTGTTTTAGTAAATATTATTTATTCAACAATAATATTTGTTTTAGTAAATATTAGTTATTCAACAATAATATTATTTGTTTTAGTAAATATTATTTATTCGACAGTAATATTATTTGTTCAACAATAATATTGTTTTAGTGAATATTATTTGTTTTAGTAAATATTATTTTTTCAACAATAATTTTATTTGTTTTAGTAAATATTATTTGTTCAGCATAATATTTTAATTAAAACAAATCAAAATTTCATTTGTTATTACGAATGATTAATTATTAAATACAATTTTCATCAAAACGAAGAACAAAGTATTTATTTATTTATTATTATTGAAACTTTGGTTGAAGCAATTGACAATTCTTTTTGCAAGGTGAATCTAATCAAAATTCCAATGAAGTCATTGTCACTATCATTAAATATCATTCATATTTAAATATTATTTACTATACTTTAATAAATGCAGTGTTTATAAAACATGGCTTTTGATTTTACACCTGCGTATAATTTGTAAAATTAATCATATATTCGGGGGGAATATCTTGTTAAGTAATGTAAAGCAAAATATTACTAATATGTGCAATATATTCTTAGATAAAAAAAATTTTATATCAGTAATAAGTATTCAATTTCATATTAAAATGTTCTGAATTATACTAAAAATTTTCTTTAATTTTAAAGATTGTTTTAATCAATATTTAATATTAATCGACCTTTCATAAAAGATATTCAAGTTTGTTTTTAGAATAAAAAATTTTTAATATCCCAGATAGGAAAATTTGAATTTTTTTTAAAAATATTTTTATTATTATTCTGATATCAAATATTTAATCTTCGACATAGTAAATCTTACTTAATCCACATAATATTTTTGATTTAACAGAGGCTTTCTCCCGTGAGATTGAATACTCGAACAGTGCCATCTAGTCTCGTAGCAGAGAACTAAAAACCGTTCTTAAATTACGTTTCGTTTACGTCGAAATAAAACAGCATGTTTCCTATTTTACAATTCTTAAATAATAATATAATCTTGAATTGTGTTATTATATATAGTTTGTTTAACACGCTTTTCCTGTTTTAACTTTAAAGGTGGTTCAAAAGTTCAAAAAAATATACACATTAATTTATGACAGTATACAATAATTTATAGTAATGCTTGATAATTTGCAATATTGTTTGCAAACTTGTAATTACTGTATGCTTTATTGTATGATTCATTTAAATTTAATTAAACAAAATAGTTTTGTACGTTAAGAAATCTGTAAAAGATTTTAATGGCATTAAATATCTGAAATAAAAAATTGCCTTCGTAAGTATTTCAAATACATTAATACATTACTTTAGAATTAGATTATTCACATTATAAGATAAAAGAAATTCTATTAAAATAATACTTACAACAATGTTCTACAATACGTAATTTGTTTGGTACCGTACATATATGACAGCAAAAAGGGAAATTTCTTTAAATTTTAACACCAGTGTACAGGGTGATTATACTCGTAATTACAGCAGTGTATAGGGTGATTATAAGTCCCACTTTCAAAATGCTGTGAAAAAAGAACCACTCATTGCAATGAGTTCAAATTTGAACTGAAGATACTTTAAGAAGGGGGAAAAGGTAAGGCATCAAAAAAAAAAAAAAAAAAAAAAAAAGTTTCACCGATTTTTCCCATCCAATTGCCTTGGTGCCAATTGCCAATTGCCCATCAACAGTGTCACAATTGTTGAATGACTTGGAAGTCATTTTTTTCATCAAAAAACCGAAACAATCAAGCACATTAAACACCACAGTTGGTTTAATGTGCAACTCATGCCAAATACGTTGTCATTTCGATTCAAAATATCTCTGGCAGCCGAATTCACTTTCTTTATGCCGCTTACAGCGCCATCTATTAATACACTTTGGAACTTTTTTAAATGCCGTACGTTTCTCCCTTCTTCAAGTATCTTCAGTTCAAATTTGATCTCATTGTGACGAGTGGTTCTTTTTTTATATCATTTTAAAAGTGGGACTTTAATTATAATTACCCTGTACATATATAAATGTGTGTGTTTGTGTTGGTTCGAGTTACCTAAGATTCCTAACTGAGGATTTCCATGTCTTCTACGGCGGAAATGGTGAGATGTGTAGTCCAAAAAATCCTTCAATTGGACCAGAATAGGTCAAGATGTGAATACCAGCTCCTCAGATGCCTGCTTCTCCAGAATGCCAGATGCCAACTTTGTCCAGAATGCACCATTACCGGAGATGTCAGCTCAGATGCCAGCTTCTCCGGTAATGGTGCATTCTGGACAAAGCTGAATTTGTTACATATCAGTCATTCTAGAAAGATTATAACTTCAGACCAAAATGCCTGGCAAATGAAAGACAACAACGTTTTTCTGTAATGTATACTGTACAATATATAAATATCTAACAACTGAAAGTATAATTACACTAACCAAAAAAATTTTTGATTGGAAACATCCGGGAAACCGATCGATATTCATTTCGCAACTATCCCCTCATTATAGGAAGGAAAAAAGAAGATTAAAAAGAAAGAAAGACCACGACTTCATCAAGATAACAACTGATGACCACGAAACATGACAATCTTGTTAGACAAGTCATGCAATATGATCTTGTTTAGAGGAAACCTTTTTTTTTTTTTTTTTTTTCATGCCAGTTTTTTTTTTCGCAGATGATAATACCTATTATATTATAAGTCAATTTGTTCTGAAACGTGTTTTGTTGATTACATATGTCAAAACTTTCATTTCCTATAACAAATAGTTCAAGATGTCTTTTTACTTTACTTTAACATCTTGATATTTTTCAAAATGCTTTTCATTGTGTTAGACAATGATTCTTCTGCAGAACAAACTGTTCCGTATAAATGAGATATCTAACAAGTAATAAAAAAAAAAAAAAAATAGAAATCTAATAATTTTAAAGTATATGCTCATTCGATTACCAGGAACAAGTAAGGTTTTAAAATAATAGTCGTTGCCATTAATGTGCTTTATCGTCAAACTCCAAAATTCCAAGCGTTACGAAGATTATTTATTTTATATAAGATTTTACTCACAACAAGAAATAAGCCAAGTTCAATGATTAATTGAATTGGTGTTGTATTGGAAGCGTTGAAGTGATAGGCCCGAAGAGAAAAAATTGTAAAAAAACTTAAATTGTAGAATAAAAATAATAGAAATTGTAAAAAATTAAAAAAAAAAATACTTGTGTCATATATGAACATTTAGTTCAGTTTATGCTCATTCAGGTATTAAATATCATATTTCCATACCAGGAACTTTAATTCGATTAACGCGTATGTTAAAATAGGCGTCCTTTCTCTATCAAGTCGTTGCCATTAGAGGACATGTGCTTTATCGTCAAACTCCAAAACTCCAAGCGTTGCGAAGATTATTTATTTTATATAAATTTTATTATATACATTTTTTTTATAAAATAAGAATAAAATTCACAACAAGAAATAAGCCAAGTTCAATGATAATATGAAATTAAGAGAAATTGGTGTTGTATTGGACAGGCGTTGAAGTGATAGGCCCGAAGAGAAAAAATTGTAAAAAAACTTAAATTGTAGAATAAAAATAATAGAAATTGTAAAAAATTAAAAAAAAAAATACTTGTGTCATATATGAACATTTAGTTTAGTTTATGGCCCGATTAAGATGTTAAAAATTGTCTATCAAAATGTGCTTTATCGTCAAACTCCAAAAAATACATTTTTTTATAAAATAAGAATAAAAATAATCAATGAAATTGTAAGAGAAATTGGTGTTGTATTGGACAGGCGTTGAAGTGATAAAAATTTAAAAAAAAAAAAAAAATACTTGTGTCATATATGAACATTTAGTTTAGTTTATGCTCATTCAGGTATTAAATATCATATTTCCATACCAGGAACTTTAATTCAATTAACGCGTATGATAAAATAGGTGCCCTTTCTCTAAAAAGTTGTTGTCATTTGAGGACATGTGCTTTATCGTTCAAACTCAAAAACTTCGTTTTAAGTTGAGATGATTTAGGGTCCTGATGTCCGAGTGGCCAGCACTCTGATGATCGGTACCACAGGTTTCGGGTTCTAGTCCCGGCGGTGGATGTTTGTAGTAATTCTGAATCCACTTTAAACTGTAGGTCCCTGTCTAATAGGATTGTAGAGTATTGTGGCAGTTGTGTTACTCGCGTACGTAGCATCTCTTCAAGCTACACGTGCCCCCTGGGTAGTGCTAAATGAGTAACGCCGGTGCAGCCTTTGCTTTTGGCATAAAGATTAACTGTTTAAATATTTGTCACCTGCATTAGAAAAAAAAGTTGCGATGATTATTAGATTAGGAATAAAATGCATAACATTTTTATTATCATGAATCCATGTTATAACCATGAATTTAATGATGCTCACTTGCAATTACAAATAGGCGCTAGGAAGATTTTGTTAAATTTTTTGTAGCTAATACCGTTAGTAGCTTTTCTCGTCAAAATAGTCGTGCTTCTAATTCATACCTTGTTTGCTGCCCTTTGGTTTTTGTGTTCACGTATTCTTTATAGAAGAGAGGGATTCACAGTAGAATTACGCCAAAATACTCGTTTTAATAGATGTATAGGTAGATGCTTTCTCAATTTTGTAATACAATTACCTTTATATAGAACTTAAGGAAAAATATAGAGCATGGCATAAATCACATGATGTAGCCCGAGCAACACTGAATGTGTCACTGTCAATGTCAGTGACGTCATCATGATCATTGTCAACAGCGATGACCAAAAGTACGACGAACTTCAGTAAATAAAAACTGAGGTTTAGAATGATATATTCGGGCAGTTTTAGGGTGAATCGGTACAAAGACTTTTATCGGATTACTTTCACCAGTAACAAGTTGAATCTACTCAATCACAATTACATTCTAGTCACGTAAGCAGTCTTAGTGGGGTGTGCCGGTTCGTTCGCCAGTTGATTTGGCCTTTTCTACGGTGGTCTTCTCAAAGCTAAATTCTGTGGAAGCCAGTGCTTCCGTACCTTTCGTTAATAATTAAGGCCGGGGCAATCAGGTTTTTCTTTCACTTTGGCTCTTCTCTAACAAGGAATTGTTTGAAAATTCTGTTGCATCTCTAGCCTTATCTTTTCATTATTAAAGATGAAGAAGTTTTGATGGTTCATTCAGTTTAGTTAATTTTTTTGCTGTATACTACTGTGCCCAAAAAGTAACGCCATTTTTTTTTTCGAAAACTCCTTATTTATCCTTCCAAATTTATTTCCTCGCCTTCAAAGTAATCCCCTCAGGACACAATGCACTTAGGCCAACTCTTTGTTCCAATCCTCAATGCATCCTAAAAAGTCATCGGCAGGGATGGCTTTCAAAGCGCGCGGCGTCTCACGTTGAATGTCTTCAATCGACGGTATCCCCGGAGTGGTCTTTTGAGTTTATGGAATAGCCAGTGCAAGTCGCACTGTGCTACATCAGGGGAATACGGTGGTTGTGGAACGATATGGATTTCATTTTTGGCGAAAGAGTAGCGAAGAATCAATGCAGTGTGAGCTGGCGCATTCTGTGTACCAATCGAGATTGGGCGCGTTTGAGGCCCAAAATGGAATGGACCGATCCTTTTGAAATTCCAACATCATCATCTTAAAAGTTATCGATCATCGACCGTTACCGATCCATCCATTGGAGATCTAATATATGGAGCTTGTTCCACTGGAACTTATTCATCTAGTCTAGTGGTTTCCAAAGTAGGATACGCAAAGTGACACAAAGTGATTTACAAAATGGGTATGCAAAAGATGTATTCTAAATGATAATTTGTTCGCAATTGGTGGATGGGATTGAAAACCGATCCATCCATTGGAGAGTTGATGATTGAGAGCTTGTTCATCTAGACAAGGGGTTTCCAAAGTAATGTAGCGAAGTGATATGAAGTTTCCAGTAGTAAGTATACTTGCGGGGTACACAAACGTATCATAATTGGTAATCTCTTCGCAATGGATGAAGGGGAATGAAATGAGTGCATGAACGATCTACCGATTGAGAAGATGATAATAGAGAAGTTGATCATCTAGACCAGTGGTTTCCAAGGAGACTGCGTAAAGTGATACTTTGGGGGAGGGAATCAAAGACATATTGTAATCGATCGATGAGATTGAAAACCGAATATCTAGATTGAACAAGTACAACAACGAATGCAATTTTAACATTTGATTATGCATACCTTTGTGAAGTAGCCTTTTGAGCAATGGCAACAATTAAAACCAAGTAAATAAGTTAAGTAACAAGTAACAAATAAGTTAGAACCAGATCTTCGAATTGTATTCACAAATGGCCTCCAACCAGATTTATATATATATATATATATGTATATATACATATTATATACAGAAAGATTATAAAAAAAATTTAGAATGCGGATATACTCGCTGTCATACATCCATTGGAGTTAGATCAGGGGAACTTGGCGGCTACGGAACCTGCGGGAGATTGAAATGGCGGGAGATAGTTCAGTCACCAAATTGTTGCATTAAGAAACGTCGAGAGAAGACCTCCCAAATAGGAAAGCTCCATCTTAAATCCGCACGACGTCATACAGAGCATATTGTTGTAAGGATACCTTAAATATAAAGTGTATGCATTTCATCCATAAACTGCATCTAATTTAAAAGATCCCATTAGACGACCGGTTCAACAAACTCCCCTTTGTCATGGTACATGTTTCAATGCTATCCACCATCTTTTGCATGCAAAGTATCATCGTGCGTGAAGGAGGTCAAGTTTAAAATTTGTGAAATACTACGTTAAAATGTTTTGCTTTCTGCTGCTTCGCTGTAATTGTTGGTTTTTTTCACTTTTGCTTTGTCTGTCGCGGGTGATTTTCTTATTAGTACCGTTCAAACGCAATGTATTGTTTTTCATTATGTATATAACATTAACTGTTACAGTTTAACTGTAATATAATTGTAACTGTTAGAGTTTAATTGTTGTTTTTCTTATTATTCTTGAGCACTTACCTCAGAATAACACCTAACTAATTCCTTGACACTACAACCCATGGTGAGCCAAGGCAGATTACGAGACAGAAGATATTTTCTTTTTACAGAGCAGGGTTGTCAGCCCTAGGCAATTAAAAAATAATATTGCCATTTCGTTTTGGTGAACTTGAGTGAACCAAAATATCAAAGTTATTAATAATCGCTCTCTAATTGATAGCAAATTCTCACTTTTACATCTGAAAAATTCCTTTACTAACAACGAATTTATGTCAGTGAGCGACTTTACAAATTTGCTGTTCTAACATGTAAGTCAAATCTAGATGTTTCTTAAAAATTTAAAAAGGAACTTTTAATAATTCAGATTACTTTGAAAAAAAATCTTAAAAACATCTAATGACGGTGGGAGTGATTTAAATCTTAATTATTTAATAGTTAAAGATTTTTTAATTAATAAAAGATTTTAATTTAATAATTAAATATTTGTTCGATAGTTATCATTACGTTTAAATATGGACAGCTTTGTTGTTGTTGTTGTTGTTTTTTCAGTCTCTTATACTGAACACTTGAATTTTGATTTCAATCCATGCTTGTTCTAGGGCAAGGTTGTCAGCCCTAGGCAATTTAAAAAATAATATAATATTTTATAGTGTTAATATAATATTGAATAAGGTAACAAAAATATTTCGAAACTTAAATAACGAATAAAATTGAACAGGGGGGGAAGCGGAAGTTAGAGGACACACTGTCATGAACTATTCTTGAGTACAACCTGCGATGTCGAAACCAAAAGATACTATATACTTCTTAACGTTTTCGTTTGTTATAATAACAAACTAAATGTACAATGTTTCAAAATGCAGCATTTTTATTCCAGATTAAAAAGCTCTTACTCGTGATTGTAATATGAGCAGATGTTGTGTTGAGACAAGTCGGCCGCCGTTATTAATACATAGTTTTTTATTTTCCGGGCAGCACCCTAATAACGCTACTTGGTGAGTGTCGACCTTCGCCGTTCGAAATTGGTGCAGAGGAACAGCGGGGAGCCTCCTAATCTCCGCGAGACGTGATCTGTTCCTTGACACTGGGCAAGAAAAAAGCAGACCAGACACTTTCCTCAGGTGAAAAAACAGCTCTGTGTCGGCATGTCTTTCAGATAACAAGGATAAAAATCCACGCGAACATAGCGCAAAAAGAACTTCCCCCTCCATTAACAACAGTAAACGGTTAAAAGGAGTGGAGGAATGGTGGGAATGGTGAAGCGACTGAAAATGTATCCTTTAAATCCACAATGGCTGTCCACGGGTTGGCTTAATACACTCCAGCCTCCGAATTTACCTTCAAACAATTGTGATAAAATAGAATTCAGTTTTTAATGGAAAAGGTGGTAAGCGATATAGATATCGACCGGTGATGAGCATGATAAATCTGTAGATCGGGTTCAAATAGGTGGTGTGGAAAGAAGAAATTCCCCCCTCAGATGCAGAACGTAGGGATATACTTTCAAAGTAAGGGTGCCACCTCATTACCAAAATCATCCACATCCATAAAATCATCTCAGTTGTAAGTATAGTTATGTGATGTGGTATGACGTTGAGGTGATTTTTAACAGATAGACAATATTTTACAAATGACTGTATGCAGAGTGTCTCAATGCCAAGTTTACAAACATTTAGGAGGAGTAGATATCTAGATAATTCTGAATTACAGAGGAATGTATGGTTGAAAGACTTTTCTGACGTGTAAAACATTAGGGATAGAACGATCCCACGTAAGTTGATGTGTAATTTATTAATGAATGTACATCAACGAAAGTAACATGACCATTAGTAACAAAAGTGAACTGGTCAACAGTAACACAGATGAAACGGTCAATTGTAACAAAAGTGAACTGGTCAACAATAACACTAACTGGTCAACAGCAACAGAGGTCAATGATAAAATCAAAGGAGTGTTCAAATTGTTGATCAAGAATTAAGCTTCTCATATACTTGATGCAAGGGATTCCGAATATTCTGGAAGATTCTAGGTCTGTCATGGATTTTCCAGATAACATCTGCGATGTACGCAGCCAGTTCCATTTTTTCAAATGCCAAGTAATTTATGGTCATTGTGTGGTAACCTGTGTCTTCTATAGTAGATCGAGCTTTATTCAAACTGCATTGAAAACGGCTTGTTTCATTGTATACGTATTGTGTCAGCTTAATTGCGTAGGTGCCTCCCTCAAGGGTGAAATCTGAACTTGGTGGAATCTGACTAAAATTACTAGATGAGAGAATTCGCATCCAAATCCTTGAGCTCAATAGAAGGGCATTCCGACCTCTAGATTTATCTCGTCTTTCCTCGGCATATACAATAGACTTTCGGTTCAGCAGAATCCAGAAACACATTTCTATAAAGACCAGACCAGACCAAAGAAACACATTTCAATAAAGACCAGACCAGACCAAAGGAACACATTTCCATAAAGACCAGACCAGACAAGACCAAAGGAACACATTTCCATAAAGACCAGACCAGACCAGACCAAATAAACACATTTCCATAAAGACCAGACCGAAGGAACACATTTCCATAAAGACCAGACCGAAGGAACACATTTCCATAAAGACCAGACCAGACCAGACCAAAGGAACACATTTCCATAAGGACCAGACCAGACCACAGGAATACATTTCCATAAAGACCAGACCAGACCAGACCGCAGGAATACATTTCCATAAAGACCAGACCAGAGCAAAGGAACACATTTCCATAAAGACCAGACCAGACTAAAGGAACACATTTCCATAAAGACCAGACCAGACAGGACCAAAAGAACACATTTTCATAAAGACCAGACCAGACCAAAGGAACACATTTCCATAAAGACCAGACCAGACCAAAGAAACACATTTCCATAAAGACCAGACCAAAACAAAGGAACACATTTCCATAAAGACCAGACCAGACCAAAGGAACACATTTTCATAAAGACCAGACCAGACCAAAGAAACACATTTCCATAAAGACCAGACCAAAACAAAGGAACATATTTCCATAAAGACCAGACCAAAGAAACACATTTCCATAAAGACCAGACCAGATCAGAGAAACACATTTCCATAAAGACCAAACCAGACCAAAGAAACACATTTCTATAAAGACCAAACCAGACCAAAGAAACACATTTCCATAAAGACCAGACCAGGCCAAAGAAACACATTTCCATAAAGATAACACCGCTTCAGATCCCCAATTGGGCCTCGAAAAATATTTAACTTAATCTGTGCTATTTCAATTCTTATTGCTAAACGGGGAATTAAAAAAAATTTAGTTTTATCTATAAGAAAGAAAAAGAACAAGAGAATCACAAAAACGAAGAAATAAAAACAAGAATCGAGCAAATATAAAAAGGAGAGAGGAAGGAAAGTAGAGAGAAAAAAAAATGGAAGGCAAGTCAAACTAATTTTTCTAACTGTAAATTTTAATCGTGCTCTGTGTCTGTTTAATTGTTCTTTTGCGAACGGCCGTGTCACCTGCTGCAGTTATGAGTGTCTAATCAAGGTGTCCTTGGGGAGGAGGCCGGCAGACGATATCAAATGGCTTCGCCCTTGCCCTTCCGTTCCCCCTTCCGGGAATAATTTGCATGATTCTCTTAAAACAACAACAAGTTGCACGAATTTTAAAGAGAACGCTTCTTTTTCTTCATTCTGGTGCCGCAAGAAGCAGATGTTCCAGAAATGATATTCCTCTTTTCTTTGCTATTGCAAATTGCGGAATATTTTGATGCAATACAAATCTAATTTAATTCTTTTCTTTTTCTCTTTCTCTCTTTTTTCCTTTTATTTTCATAATTTAAACAGAAAAAAAGTTTCTTCAATATTGAATACAGATCAGAACGTCTCTGGAACAAGAAAATGAATTATGTTAAGTAATATAGTAATTAAGTTTTAAAAATAAAAGTAAATACTTAATTAAGTATGGTGTATAAATGTTGATCTTGATAAATTTTGTAGCGCTATTGATTTTTTTTCTTTTTTTTACGATTAAACGAAAGAAAACTTAAGAAAAATGTTTTTGGAAAATGTACTTGAAAAAAAAAAAAAAAAAAAAAAAAAGAACAAAATAGAAATAACAGCACAGATATTTCTTTTCTGCAGTTTTTCTCGAAAGATATGGAAGTCAACCTTTATTAGAATTTGGAATGCCATGCACACAAATTTAATTTTAGAAGTATCGTGGTCTGATGACCAATTGGTTAGCTCTCTGGCCTTTGGAACTTTAGGTTCAAATCCTGGCTGTGGCAGGGATGTTTCTCAGTGGTTCGGAATCCACGTTAAACTATAGGTCCTGGTCAAATTAGCCCAGAGTGTGCACAAAGTGACCGTAGAGCGGCAAACCAAACCTCAGAAGTATCACTCCACTAAGCTATCGTAAATCTATCCCTGGCAAATTAAGTTTCCCTTCCTCGTCATGCTCTTTATAACATGGCAATAGTAAGAATTTTCCTTGCGAAATCTAAAATTAGGCCTTTAAAATAACCTGATCTAAGCAAAAAACAGCATTTTAAAGTTTAACTTAAATATTTTAAGTACTTATAATAAATCTTATTCTAAAGCTCTTCTACTTTTAGCAAACTCAAAATTTCTTTCATGGCACATAGAATCATTATCTTTTGATAGCATGGATCCACTTAATAGTCACTCTGTACCACTTAAATAATTGAAGTCCTTAACGTTTTTGTCTAGTTTAAGCAGATGCTTCAATTCTGCTTCAGTATTCTCACATTATAATAGCTATTATAGATATCTGCTTCCTCAATAACATTGAAAATTCAAAGATTTCTATAATTTTCGATTTAAAAACTAATACTTCAAGCAAAAACTCAAGATCTGGAGGGGAAAAAAACCAAAGTATTAGTTGCCATGGAGAATATAGGTTCCATTTATTCCGTGCAGCTCAAGTCGCTCACCGAATGCTGTGGTAGATAAGATTAAAAAAGTAAAAAGAAATAAAAACACTATTAAATTTTTTTTTCTTTTTCTTCCTTTCCTAAAACTGGTCTAGATAGGATCTCTAGTTGTTATTGTCGGAACTAATTGCAATTAGATGCTTTGAAAAAAAATAATATAAAAAAAAGATTTTATTTTACGTTTATATAAAAATGTCTTTTTTTTCTAACAAAACATAGAATATTACAAAAAATAAAAAGAAGAAAGATAAATTGGAATTCTTCAGATAGTTCCTTTGAGAGTTCTGACTAAATATCAGTGGGGAAATGCGAATGCAATTTACCATGTGTTGTATCTTGCTTAGTGGCTGATAACCTCTACGTACAGAACGTTACATATATTAATACACATATGGAAAACTACATAAATTTATATATATATAGACAACTACATACATTACTATACACATAGAAAGCTACATACGTTACTATACATATAGAAAGCTACATACATTACTATACATATAGAAAGCTACATACATTACTACACATATAGAACGCTACATATATTAATATACGTATGGGAAAGTGCATACATTTATATATATATATATATATATATACATAGAACGCTACATATATTAAAATACATATGGAAAACTACATACATTTATATACATATGGAACGCTACATATATTAATATACGCATGGGAAAGCTGCATGCATTTATATACGTATAGAAAGCTACATACATTTATATACATATAGAAAATTGAATAGCTCAAACTGCCATATATACTTTTTAAGTGTCGTGTCATGTCAAAAAAAATTGACATGCATTTGAAAACAACATTAGGAGTCCTGATGGTCGAGTGGTTACGCTTTGGCGCTCGGGGCCATAGGTTTATGGGTTCCAATTCCGGCGATGCCATAAATAGTGGTAATTTGTAGTAGCTGAGAATCCAACTTTAAACCCGTAGGTCCCATCTAGTTAGCCTCGTGTGCGTGTTTTGTTCAGATTAAATGACCCATGAACCGGCGCAGCTTCAACCATTCTGAAAATGTCATCTCTGTTGATCAAAATTTATTCTTCATGTTGCAGTAAATTTGGCGAATGAATGAATATTTTCACGGGACTAAACATTCAGCTTTTCCCCTAGCTCCCAATTTAACAAGCAATCAGCAACATTATTTAAAAAGAGAGCTTCTTCAAGTAAAGTTTTGGGAAATTACAGGAATAAATCTTTGTCTTTTACTATAACAACTTTAAAAGAAATGTAACATTTCTCAGGATAATAATTTAAAACCTGCAATAGCTTTTAACTTTAATAGATTTCATCGGTGGAAGTTCACAACTTTACATAAAAAAAATTGTAAAAATTAAACATATGTTGGAATAAATCAGACTTCCAATCCTACAGACAATTTGGATTATGCTTAAAAAGACGTTTTATAATAATCTCGCTTAAATTTAACTTTAATTTCTAAAAATTTTCAAATTTTTACTTTGATCTTAAATCTTTTTTTTGGGCATCGTCAACGGACCCCTAATTGTACCTATAGCTTTAGCTTTTTCGATCTCTTGCTTTAACTGTTTTCCAAGCAAGAGGTGTTTTTCCTAAATTTTAATTATCCTATCTTTTATTTTATTAATATTCCATAATTTAAGCAACTACATTTAATGCTAATTTTTTAACTAATTTAAGATGTGGAGGTAATTGTGGTTCCTAAAACCACCAAGGAACTCCGTAACAGGTACGCCCGTTGCCCGTTGCCCCTCGCTTAAATTTACTTACATTTCATTTTTCATATTGTTTTTTTATTTGATTTAAAGATCATTTTAATAGTATTATTTTATAATTATTATTGTCTCTCCATTTTTTATTTATATTTTTTAAATCAGATTCCTGTTTTACTGCTCCTTAATTTGTTCATTAGAAAAGAAGTAAAATGTCGGACAAGCTTGGCCCAAATTGTGACATAAACACCAACCAACCTGGAGACGAATGGAAAACACTATTGATGTACCATGCTCCTACCCTATGTGCGGCCTAGTGGCCAAGTGGCTAGCGTTCTGGCTATTGGTACCCCAGGCTTCAGGTTCTAATCCTGGCGGTGTTATGGATGTTTGTTAGTGGTTCGAAATTGGGGACTGATGGACGAGGGGCTAGTGCTCTGGCGCTAGGTACCACAGGTTTCGGGTTCGAATACCGAGCCATGGATGTTTGTACGGAATCCACTTTAAGCTGTAGGTCCCGGTCAAATATTCTCTTTAGAGCGTCACAGATCCCAATAAAACTTTTTCTCAACCACATCATTTCCAAACTTTAAAGGGGCAACTCAGCTCTAGGCACAGTGATGTGGTGTGGTGGTAGTAGTAGTAGTTCGAAATCCACTTTAAACTGTAGGTCTTGATCTGTTTAGCCTCATGTGCACAAGATCACCGTAGAGCGACAAATCAAATCTAACCTATGTAAACAGGAACTTTCCGTTCGTGTTGACTAGCTGGGCTTCGAACTTAGAAATACGATCAGAAATTCAGATCTAACCTTCGGAATATTCCAGAACACTTCTTTTAGTGCAAAAAGCGGTACTTTACAGATGAAAAGAAATCGTTCCATTCCATTCCAATTCGGCGTTCCTCTCGACAGAGAATGCCATTCACCTAGGGGCAACTCTCTCAATGCCGATGTACTCTTTCTACAATCTCCTCTCTCTTAATGCTAATTTCTAATTAGCGACCACCCATTAGCGTCTCTTTCGAGCTGAAATTCCACTATGTTTTTTTCCCCCATCTTCTGTGTAGAAATGTATGCATGTCGAGGGTCCAATCATTTATCATTACGGAATCATCATCTTCGATCAGCGGAGAGATCAATCTCGGATGCACCTTGATTTCTTCCTGTTGGCGTCCAACGGCAGGGCAGACACCGCCAATGCCACCTGATAAGGTCACCAATACCGCATTCGTCTCACGTGCCACTGATTTAAGCCAAAACAAACTGGTGGGGACGTGCCAGGGTGCGTGGCGATGACGCACGAGGGGTTGATGCCGGCAGGATGAAATAACGCTCGATGTAATGAACTGGGCAAGGTGGTCCCAAAATTCATGTAATTCTATGTAAATGGTAAAAAGTCATCAATATAGCCAATGTATTATATGCATTATTATCCCCCAACTACTATTTTTCAAAGCTGTTATGCTCCTGTAAAAGCTTTCAATTGGCTAGCGCTCTGGCTGTTGTTACCACAGGCTCCAGGTTAGAATCCTGGTGGTGGCATGGATGTTTGTGAGGGGTTCGGAATCCACTTTAAATTATAGGTCCCGGTTTGCTTAGCCCTCGTGTGCAGTAGAGGCAAACC
This sequence comes from Caerostris darwini, assembly GCA_021605075.1. Taxonomy (NCBI): domain Eukaryota; kingdom Metazoa; phylum Arthropoda; class Arachnida; order Araneae; family Araneidae; genus Caerostris; species Caerostris darwini. Next base: position 164,611 of record BPLQ01000204.1, read on the forward strand.
AAGTTCCATGTTTGTTCATAAATTTCCTCAGTTTGTTGACCACTTGATGAAAACCACGTATGTTAATCAACTTTGTTTTTAGCTGGTATGCAATTTGGAATGACGGAATAATTCTTACATATTATACAAACATAACATTGAACTATATTCTTTCAATATAGGATGACTTTAAAGACTACATTATCAGAAACGATGAATGAAATAATTGCTGTGGTTTTTTTTTTTCATTTAATTGCATACAATTTCGACTGTGGAAAAACATCAACTTTCTTTTTTTGAAATCTTGAGTCACATGCCTCACTTATATGCGCCACGGATAGTCCCCCGACGATTGACGACGGCAGAACATTGCTTTACGAGAAGACTTATAAAAGTAAGTATCATGCATTTGCGTGTCGTGTAGAAGAAAACTCGACAAACTCATAGCCGAAAGCAGAGAGTGCAACAAAAGCCATCAACGAAATCGAACCTGAGTCCGTTCTCCCCCTCGATAAGCTTTTTTATTAAAAAAGTCGCTTGAAAATAGGCACAAAACGGCAAAAGGTGTGTGCTAACAATGTCTTTATATAAAACAGTGAGTGGCAACTCTGATATGTGACGCGTGGCTGTTAAATTGGGATGCATTAGTAAACCTTATGATCTGAAGCTGGGAGAAAAATCTGTCGTTTTGATGTCAGCAATATCAACTTGTGGATTTGTCTAACCCATGGTTCGATTTGGTTTGTTGCTTTACGGTCATTTTGTGCATACCTTAGGCTAATTAGACCAGGACTTACAGTTTAACGTGGATTCCATAATCACTCATAAACATCGATGCCAAAGCCAGGATTCGAACCTGAAGCCTGTGGTACCAAAGACCAAACCACTAGACAATCAGGCCGGTTGACTTGAGAGAATTTTCAATATTGACACGCAAATGCCAGTCAGTTATGCTTAAAATTCCCCCGAAATACAATGCCTTTCCTTCATTGTCATCTGTAATGATGGCTGATTCGTGGCATACAAACGTGGAGCATGAGGTCCACCAAAAATGCCAAAAAATTAAAAAAATCCAAAGATGAGTATAATATATCCGCAAGTTGGAAGGCTTTTATGGATCCTGAATTCTTTATTATTTGGCACACCAATATTCGAACCTGAAGCCTGTGGTACAAACGGCCCTAACCCGTGGAATAGATTTCGTTTCGTTTGTCGCTATACGTTATTTGTGCACACTTTAGGCTAAACAGACCGTTACCTACAGTTTAAAGTGGATTCCGAACCACTACAAACATCCATAGCCCCGCCGGGACTCGAACCCGACACCTGTGGTACCGAGCGCCAGAGAGCTAGCCACTCGGCCATTCAGGCCCATGGAATAGAGGAGAAGATGGACTAAATTAAGAACTTTCCATTTTCTAATTTGAAAGAGATATCTCTCAATCACGGATTAATGTGTTATTTACCAAGCCCTGCGTTAATAAAATCAGACATTATTCTGTTATTGCTGCAATTACCTACCGTTGGCACGCGCCCTATGGCAGCTGGCGTCCGCCGACCGCCGTCTAATGCAATGGGAAAACGCAATTTAAATAACTGCGTGCATCTCCTCCCCCTTTGATTTATCGACCTACGGCCTTTTATTGCACGCACTGGGCTAATTAGACCAGGATCTACAGTTTAAAGGGGATTCCGAAACACTAAAAAACATCCATGCCACCTCTAGGACACCCGAGAGGAAGTACAGCGCAGTCAAGCGTTTCTGTTGCGAAACGTTTAGTTAACAATTTCTCACCCCAAGAAGAAATTTATTTAGATCAACCCCGTGGGGTCTAAAGACTCTGACCCGGAGATGAAATGTATTTAGCGCAGATTGCGCGTCGCCGAGTTTCGGGTTTTCAGCTCAGAAGCGGAGTCCTACTCCTGGACTCCTAGGAGGACTTCAAGATTAATATAATTTCTAAGATTCTAGGATTAATATAATTCCTTGGAATAACTCCGGGATTCCCTGAAGATTTTGTTTGGTTTGTAGCTCTACGGTCATTTTGTGCACACTTTAGGATAATTAGACAGGAACCTACAGTTTATCTGCCAAAGCCAGGATTCGAACCTGAGGCCTGTGATTCCAAAGGCAGAGATAGAATAAAGATGAAGGCACCCATGAAACAGAGATTACAGATTTACATTCCAAAGCTGCCCATGGAACAGAGACGAAGATTAATTAAATTAAGAACTTTCTCATTTCGAGTTTGAAGCAGATATCTCTTAATGCGTTATTTACCAAGCCCCGCGATGATAAAATCAGACATTATTCTGTTATTGCTGCAATTACCTACCGTTGGCACGAGCCCTATGGCAGCTGGCGTCCGCTGTCTCTAGTTTATCAACCAAGATCTCGTCCGGAGTGCAAATGACCCTGATCTCCGAAGAACGAGGACGGAATTTTTTTCCATAATCAACTCGCTTTTTCCTATTTTTTTCAAAAAAATGTCTTCTCCACTCCCGGTTTTTGGTATTCATCGGACATCATACCCTGAAGAATGATATCTGCGAGAGCTTTAAATTTAATCTGAAGTAGCACGCTGTCATGTATTCACAGCTGTATTATGTGGAAGTGTAGTTGACCTGTTTCGAAAACAATTTTATTAAAAAAAAAAGAGTTCCAAGGACAGGTACACACCGTTTGTAAAAGAAGATTTTTAAAGTTTTTTCTCTCTCCTTTTTTTTTTTTTTTTAATTCTTATTTGCTGTAGGTTATGTTATGTGCGCACATTTAATGGCTAGGAAGACACTTACTGAGCCTGTTTTCCAGTTCTTGCAGGTGGCCAAGTGGCTGGCGCTCTGGCCTTTGGTATCCCAGGTTTCAGGTTTGAATCTTGGCGGTAGTTCGGAATCCACTTTAAAATGTAGTTAGTGGTTCGGAATCCACTTTAAAATGTAGTTAGTGGTTCGGAATCCACTTTAAATTATAGTTAGTGGTTCGGAATCCACTTTAAATTGTAGTTAGTGGTTCGGAATCCACTTTAAACCCGGTCTGTTTAGCCCTTGTGTGCACAAAATATAGCCGTAGAGCGATAACATAACAAACATTTCCTTGCTGCATTTAATACACCTTTTCATGAATCTGTCACTTACAATTTGTAGATGATAACTTTAGCAAATCCCCCTAAAATCAAGTGAGGTACAGTCCGGCGAAAGAAGCTGAAAATGAAATCGTTCCAACCCATCTAATGCAATGGGAAAACGCGATTTAAATAACAGCGTGCATCTGATTCTCCTCGAAGATGGTTTGATTTGTCGCTCTACGGACAAATGTGTGCACATTTTATGCTAATTAGACCAGGATCTACGGTTTAACGTGGATTCCGAACCACTCATAAACATTCATTCCACAACCAGGATTCGAATCTGAAGCTAGGGATTTCAAAGGCAGAGCGTTAGCCAATTGGCCATCAGGTCGTCCTCCAAGATAGAATTCCACTTGCTCGAAAAAGAAATGATTCGAAAGAATGACTTATATCCGAAGCATAGGATAAATTTGCAGCCTATGCAGACAATAGTTCTGACTTTCGGTACCCCAGGTATCGGATTCGAATCCTGGCGGTTGCATAGATGCTTGTGAGTGGTTCGGAATCCACGTTAAACTGTAAATCCCGATATAATTATCCTCAAGTGTACACAAAATGACCGTAAAGCTTATTTTTGGTTTTAATAATTTCTTTCAGATTTTACAGTTTCTGTACAATATGTTTCCCACCCTGCCATTGTATATTTTGTATGAATTTTGTGGATTTTTTTGTGGAGAGGGGGAGGGGGGGATCTGCCAATGAAATTCTAGCCATTTTGCCTTTTGATATTTGTGTTTATCTAATACTTTTCAATATCGTTGCTTTAGCTTATGTGCTTGAACAATTAGTATTAGAGAAAGATACAGAAATAGATATGTTTGAATGTGAGACATTTTGTAGATTTTTGTATTGCTAATTTCCGTATATGATAATTGTGTCACTCAGTTTGAATGTAGCGTATATTGCTGCGGATTTTGTTTTGAAAAATGTTTTCGTGTTTTAGTTTGTTTCATCTTAGTTCATCTTTGGTTGACGTATAGACGTATTGACGCCGCATTCTGTATATATTTAAATATATTATTGTTATTGTTATTATCATTACAGAATTAGATATTATATTCCATTGAAATTCGATCTGACACTAGAATCATCTGCTTCATGTAGATGCTTGTAATTTCTGCTTGCATTTGTCTGAGCCCTTGTCAGTTCGTCAGCTTTTTTTTGTCAATTGAGTTTAGTGGCAGGTGTTCCTCACTCACTCTCTGATTATCTTGTCTATTCGCACGTGTATCTTGTGTTATGCGGAATCACTTTTGAATTGTTGTCCGCGAATCGGCCACAAAGCTTTTGGTATAATTGTAGTTTTTTTTAACTTCATAGTATCAATTGGTTTTCGTTTATAGAATTTAATAAATTGCTGACACCTGGCACATCACATGAAGGCTGCACAATGATACATGTTTTTTTATGACAAATAAAATGTTTTCTATTCAAAATGAACATGATTATTAATTTTAAGACATTTTAGTTTTTATTTTCCTAATTTATGCGCAAGACCTATTCGTAAAGATGTAGATTTTTAATACTTTTTTACGACAAATAAAATATTCTCTTTTCAAAAAGAATATAATTATTAATTTTCAGACATTTTAGTTATGTTTTCTTTTTTTTTATGTGCAAGACCAATCCATAGAAATTTAGATTTTTAATTTAAAAAAAACTGAATTTCTGATGGAATGAGTCACTATTATAGATAATATAATAAATAAAATAGGTACTTGTGCTTGTGAATCGAATCAATGTAGTATTTCAAAATCAAATAAGAATATTATCATGTGGTCACTAATTTACATTAACTTGTAGAACTTTCTAAGCAAAATTATAGAGTATATAGCTTTGTACAGTACAGTTATACTTATTTTACAGTTTATATGCTTCTTAATTAGCTTGACAAAGACATTTTTTTGAGTTGTTCATTTCGGCTTATATACGGGTTTTGTACTTTGGGTAAATTTAGTAATTGGTAATTACTTTGGGTAATTCGGGGAGCTTATGCACCGGTCAGCCTGTATTCGGAAATATAGAATATAATTTAAAGGTTGCATAAATTAGTTTTTTAAGCGATCTCAGATAAAAATCGAAGTAAACTGTTTTATTATTGAAATCATGAATGAAATACGAATGAAATGTATGTTATACGAATAATATTAGAAATAAGAATGAATTGATTAAAATACGAGTTATGGTCAATACGAATGAAATATTTGAAATACGAATCATGATCGATATTCGAATGAAATGTTAGAAACACGAATTATGATCGAAATACGAATGAAATGTTTAAAATATGAATAAAATGTTTGAAATATGAATAAAATATTTGAAATACGAATCATGATCGATATTCGAATGAAATGTTAGAAACACGAATTATGATCGAAATACGAATGAAATGTTTAAAATATGAATAAAATGTTTGAAATATGAATAAAATGTTTGAAATATGAATAAAATATTTGAAATACGAATCATGATCGATATTCGAATGAAATGTTAGAAACACGAATTATGATCGAAATACGAATGAAATGTTTAAAATATGAATAAAATGTTTGAAATATGAATAAAATGTTTGAAATATGAATAAAATATTTGAAATACGAATCCTGATCAAAATACGGATGATATATTTAAAATACGAATAAAATGTTTGAAATACGAATCATGATTGAAATAAGAATAGAAATGTTTAAAATACGAATAAAAGATTTGAAATACGAATCATGATCGAAATGCGAATAAAATGTTTGAAATACGAATCGTGATTGAAATATTTGAAATATGAATAAAATAATTAAAACATAAATTATGATCGAAATACGAATGAAATATTTAAAATGCTAATTATATCAGAAATACGAATCATGTTAGAGATACGAATCATGATCAAAATACGAGTGAAACGTTTGAAATGCGAATCATATTTGATACACGAATATCTAAGGACTCGCCTCGTGACACCTAATTTTCCGATGCAATGAAAAATGAGGTATTTAATTACTCGACTCCATCTGAGCAAAGAACATGTCTACATAATTAAAGTGTTTCGCGTTAATTGCGTCGTTCTTCACATCTCAAACCCGATGCACGTCACTGTCGACACTACCGGCCTCGAAAAATATCGTCTGCACCACCCTGCCAAGGCCCTGGGCGAAGGATAAATCAATTTAATGGGTGCTAATGAGCGCCCTGTCAACGGGCGGCCTCATGAATAATTCGCTTTAGCAGGCTAATTAAATTACATCGAGAAGCGCGTTACACACTTTGTTTCTCAACACCAACCAACATATTTTTCAGGAGTTATTTATGGAGAGTGTAATAAGCTGGCGGAATTTCTTCATTTTGAGGATTGAACAGAACCTGTTTTATATACATTTTAAGTCGGTGGACCTCATGTTCCACTAATGTATGCCGCAGGTTCAACAAGTGGGCATGGGAAAAATGCCTACCAGGAGGACTTTTAGGATAGTATGTATGATAGGAAAAAAAATTCTTATAACTACATCCCCCCCCCCTCCCTCAATTCAAGGTGGCTGATTCTGGATGTGAGATGATCATTGTTAGATGTGATTGATAAATCAGTCAGAGAGTGTAGATAAAGGGGCACCTGTGAAAACGCCCTACTGATGCAGCCAAATAGGGCATAATAGTTTTAAAGGTTTCCGAAGTGTTTTTATTTACAACAACAAAAATAGTTATTTTAAGCAATTTTTCCTTGTTCTAATTAATATGCAGTTAATGAACATATATAGGAGGCTTTGTCTTTCACTAATGTTTCCCAGCCCACCAAAGTGTGCTTTTCACTTCTTAGATGGCGTATTTGCATGTTGTATGTCAAACAGCCCACAAATACAGACAGCTTAATTTTTAAAAATAAGACATTTTTAAGAGCATTCAAACCCACCAAAAAGGCTTCTGAGAGTAGCGACTGCAATACATGTGTCCATATATGCCCTTCTGTTCTTTAGATGTATATTTTGGAACAAGCTCATAAATTTGGATAATATTACTGGAAAAGGAGTTAGATATTAAACAGTTACAAATTTCGGCCTGATAGCCAATTGGGTAGAGCTCTGGCCTTTGAAACAACTACAATTTTCAGATTCGATGTGGCATTAATGTTTGTGAGTGGTTTGGAATTCATGTTAAATTGTAGGTCCCCGTCTAATTAGCCTAAAGTGTTCACAAAATGATCGTAGAGTGACAAACCAAAACCTCTATAGAACTCACTCATTTTTTTTTCTACGTTAACTTCATGTAAAAACGTAATTTGCCATGTAGAACATCTCAAAACTTGTTAAAACTAAAAGTAAAAACATTTCCATTGTATCATTTCATTGTATATTCCATTCAACACAAATTCCATCTGACAATAGCGTCATCTGCTGCTGGTATACATCGTTGTTGAAGTCTATCAAAAAGTCTTCTGAGAGTAGCTAGTGCAACACATGTGTCCAGCGAATTCGAATATCTACCTTCTTTAGATGCATATTTTGAAACAACCCCATGAATTCAGGCATTATTACTGCAAAATGAATTAGATACTAAACAGTTACAAGTTAGTCTCAGAATAGAACTCACTCAATTTTTTTACATTAGCTTCATGTACAAAAGTAATTTGCCCTGTAGAACACCTCGAACTAAAATTGAAAATATTTCCATTGTACTATTTCATTGTATATTCTATTCAATACAAATTCCATCAGACAATAGCCGTCATCTGCTGCTGGTATAGACCATTGTTGAAGTCCTTCTTCGTTTAGATGTTTGTGCAATTTTTTTCACCAAGCCTTTCCGTCAGTGCTTGTCCGTCCGTCAATGCTGCATTTCGGTGTGGCTAAATGGCAGGTTTTGGATAGCTCACCCTCTCATTATCTTGTCTAGGGGCCCGGATTTCTTGTGTATGCGAAATTGCTTTTGAAATATGATCCGCAACACTTTTGGCATAATTATAGTTTTGTAACTTAACAGTTTCAATTGGTTTTTCATTTATGAAATTGAATACATTGTTGACACCTGGTACGTCATAATGAAGGCTAAACAACAACTTGAAAACACGTGTTCTTTATGACAAAGAAAAAGGAAATGTTCTCTTTTCAAAATGAATGCGGTAATTCGCTGTCAGACATTTTAGTTTTTATTTATTTATTTTTATTTCTTGAAAAGAGAAAAGAAATGAGTAGTGCTTAAGCTTTACATTTTACCGTTTAACGGTATAAGTTACTTATTCCACGGTATAAGTTTTATTCTTATAATACATTGCGTAAATTAAGAACATGACTAATTTGATCAGACCTAATACATTGTCTACTATAAGGGCATAAGACAAAAAAAAATTACATAATTATTTACTCACATTTATTTGTAGAAAATGTTTTGGTACGACTGATACTGAAATTAATGAGATAGAAAATCAATGAAAGCATACATACAATTTTCCCTTTTACGTTTTAACCTTATTAGTACTCTAAAAAGCATGAAAGATTGCAGAAATGGTCGAGAAAGATTGCAATATTCAACCGTCATATAACTTTATTTTATAAAAAAAAAAAAGTACTCAATAGAAACCCTCTCCCTCTAAACGTGTTCTGTACACTTATTAATGTGCTAATGTCATGAGTGATTTTCTGCTTTAGATTAGTTCATGTCCATATCCGTACCGATCCTTTGTTAACGATATCTTTAAAATTAATAGTTTAAAAAACTAAAAAATACGCTTTCAGAGTTAATCAAACTAAAAAATAAAAAATAATTGTTAACATAAGAATAAAATGACTGACGAGAAAATGAATGTCACTGTTCTAAAAGCGTGGGGTTCTTTGTATGACATTATAAAACTAACTCTGCATTTTGGAATGAAACTAGTGAAAAATTATAACGATTGATATCGAGCACCCCACGCTTTTAGAACAGTGACATTCATTTTCTCGTCAGTCATTTTATTCTTATGTTAACAATTATTTTTTATTTTTTAGTTTGATTAACTATGAAAGCGTGTTTTTTAGTTTTTTTAAACTATTAATTTATTTTTTACTTTTTAGTTTGATTAACTCAAACACACAGGTGAAACTAATATAAAAGCGTATTAAAAAGAATCCACTGTTTTCTTTCTGAAAGATGCCTGTAAATGTTTCTTTGCAGCTTAAATAGTGTATTTGAGGAGAAACAGATCTCTAGGGGAAAAAGTCAGTTACATACATACATACATACATGTATACAAACATACAGGTGAAGCTAATAAAAGCGTATTAATAACCCTGGATATCTCGTGCACGACATATAATTCCCCTCGACTTTTTTCTATAGGACAAGGTGTTAAAAACATCATTCACTCATAGGTAAAGAATGTAATAGAGCAGAGGATTTAAATGCAGAAGATCACTATTAAAGCTGAGGATCACTGGTGACATTGATAAATGCTCTCTACGACGAATAGGACAAGAGAACCATGTGCTTCGTGAAATTCATGGATGTAGAGGATTCATGGATTTAGAGGAATTCATGAATTTAGAGGAATTCATGGATTTAGAGGAATTCATGGATTTAGAGGAATTCATGGATTTAGAGGATTTCATGAATTTAGAGGATTTCATGGATCATCATTCCTGCATTACATCAAATCAAACGAGGCAAAAAATCTTAAATACATTCCTCACATTATGTAATAATTTTCGCTCATCTGTCTTTTCATTTGCCTTTGCAATAAAATTTTTAAATTGTAAAAATTCTTTATTGACACCCTAATTAAATTATTAGAATCATCATTATTATTAGAATTTCCGATTCATTTGTTGCACGAAATCATACAATCATCATCATTAGCGTAATAGCCCTTTGGTGGGCCAAGGTCATATGCCTACTGACAGATTTCGAGATAGGAGATGTTTTTTTGTTTTTTTACGGGGTAGGGTTGTCGGTCCTAAGCCCAACGCTCTAACAGTTATAGCAGACCGGGACCTACGCTTTAAAGTGCATTCCAAACATCCATAGCACCACCGGGACACGAATCCGAAACCTATGGCACCGAGAACCAGAGTGCTAGCTACTCGGCCATTAGGCCCCAAACATCAAAACAACAAACAAACTTACGACAAACAAATAAATAACAACAAACAAACTTATAATAACAAACAAATAACAACAAACAAACTTCAATACATCCTTATAATATGCCCAATCAATGAATTCATTGATTGTAACGTCAAACCGCACGTGCTGACATCTATGAGACCTGCCATTTTAAAACAACCAATAACGTATTGTTCACCTCCTAGATATCAAAATCACTTAATTGGAGAAGTCAATTCATTCGAGAATTTTCTTTTCAAAAAGGAAGTTACCAACTCTCCTTTCCCAAAAAATTTCCCCATATGACTCGAAAATTAATCGCTGCGATGTTCATTCAGTAATTGAACATCGCAGCTAATGAGCATCGGCCCACTGAGGGGTCGACCGAGAACTTGGGAGATGATTTCTCAAGTTCAAGGATAACCTCCTTTGACCCTGTCTGGTGACAGCCATCTGGCCGTTATGAAGACATCACCGAACCAGACGTCCTGACAAAACGTCGAACTGAAAGAATCGGTCACTATTTATCACGCATTTTTCACGCAGTGAAGGGGGATGGGGGAGTAGTTCTTTACCTGAATTCTCGTGTGTTGCAATAGAGAAGAAGTAAGGCCTTTCGCTTTCGTCCATGATGTGGTTCCCCGAGACAATAAAACAAAGTAGTGTGGGGTCTTCGGTTGACCACACAATGTAGGTCAGGAACCCCCCCCGTAGGCATTGACAGCGTGGCGTGACCCGTGAACAGCGAGAATGGACTCCCAATATCGTTTTAATGCGTAGGGGTGGCCGTTCTTGGCGAGAAAGCGCCATTCCGGTTTCTAAAAGTTGGAGAAATGGGAGGTGAATTGAACGTATTGAAAAAACAAGTAATATAAAAAAAAAAAATTTAAGACAATTCCTATTTTTTGTTCACTATATTGCAAAAAGTCTTTTATAAATAATTTTCATTCATTTTTTAAAGTTTATCTGGCGCCCTCTATTGGTAGATATATGCAACTTAAATCTAAAAAAAAACCTAAAATTAATTAATTAAATTTAATTACTGAATTAATATTTGAAGAAACTGTATTAACATCCAGTGTCATCCACTACAAGTTAAAAAAAATGTATTTGAACTTCAGTGGATGAATAAAAAGTATTTTATGAACGATTGAAAATTTGAACAAGATATATATAGGAAGAGTGTGAATTAATAGTAGGAATTGAATAATTTCAGTCTTATAGGTTTGGTTTGGTTTTTCGCTCTACGGTCATCTTGTGCACACGAGAGTTAAATAGACCGGTACCTACAATTTAAAGTGGATTCCGAACCACTCGCAAACATCCATACCACCGCCAGGATTCCAAGCTGAAGCCTGTGATACCAAAGGCCAGAACGATAGCCACTTGACCATCGGGCCGCTTTTCGTTCTTATAAAAGCAATGCACATGAGTATTTGTATATTTACTCTTGGGTTAATTTCTCTGTGATCTAAATGGTTATATCAAATGACAGGAGCAACGTGGGGTTTTTTTTTTTTTTTTTTTTTTTTTTTTTTTTTTTTTTAATAATTAAATCGAATTTTTAATGAAACATGTTTTTCATTAAAATTTATCTACCTAATGATTAATGGGAAAATTAACTAGAAAAAACAGATGAGCTTAATTATAGGTATCAAAATTTTTTAAAGTGCTGCTAATAAATCTCTGATTGGCAGATAATTTCTAATTTTAATTCTGAAACCATTAAAAATCCTAATTTTTTTTTCTCTCTCTTTTGTAACGTCGAAAATTACAGTGGAGTTTTTTTATCATGCTTTTATCCATTCTCTTGTCAAAACTAAATATGCATAACATTAATAACCAGTTGATAACTAGTACAATCAGATAATCAATCAATAATTTCGCATGCATAACCAGCGCAAACTAATAATAATAATAATAATAATAATGAATACTTTAGTTAAGAAAAAAAAATCCTATTGATATATCTCTGCATGCATAAAATTAAACATGTTAGGAAGTTTAATAATGAAAAAAACCAAGGCTGAACGTGATAAAATTTTTCGTCCTGTGGGATGAGAAAGGTTCGGTTTGGTTTGTCGCTCTGCGTTTGTTCATTTTGTGTACGCTTTAGGCTAATTAAGCTGGCATGGGAAACATGGGATGGGAAAGAACTCCAAAGTAACAAATTCTCCCTTTGATGTCATAAGATTTATCATTTTTACTTAATGTTTTTCATTTGGACGTGCATGTTGTGTTAGATCTGATTGCAAAGTTTTAAAATTTAATAGAATTTTAAATTCCCTTATTAAACATATTACTAAATATAAATTCCCTTATTAAGCATATTACTAAATATAAATTCCCTTATTAAACATATTACTAAATATAAATTCCCTTATTAAACATATTACTAAATATAAATTCGCTTATTAAATATAAGTTCCCTTATTAAACATATTATTAAATATAAATTCCCTTATTAAACATATTATTAAATTAAAATTCCCTTATTAAATATATTATTAAATATAAATTACCTTATTAAACATATTAAATATAAATTCCCTTATTAGACAAATTATTAAATATACATTCCCTTATTAAACATATTACTAAACATAAATTCCCTTATTAAACATATTATTAAATATAAATTCCTTTATTAAACATATTACAAAATATAAATTCCCTTATTAACCCATTATTAAATATAAATTCCCTTATTAAACATATTACTAAACATAAATTCCCTTAATAAATATATTACTAAATATAAATTTCCGTATTAAATATATTACTAAACATAAATTCCCTCATTCCCTGTTAACATTACAAATTACAAACATATATTAAAAAACTTTCATAATTTTCCTTTTTCCCTACCTACTTTCAAGAGTCTGGTTGGAGCTTCGTTGAGTTTGTAAAATGAGAGTTGTTGGTTCGGATCCCACGAAGATATGCTGAATAGAAAATTTACTTTGCTTAAGTAAACGTGCTATGTGCTATGCCAGGTACGTGCTATAATACACGATAAATTTTTATCCCCGGAAGTATTCGTGTTAGATTCGAAAAGGGAGAAGGAACAACGCTCCAAATGATACTCTTAAGCGTGGGGTTGTACTACTGTGTTCAAAAAGCAAAGTTTTAGCATCTCACAAAACTAAGCGTAACTCAAGTCTTAATGAATATTTTGACGTGAAATTTCACGCAGATGTCAAGGACAGTGCCAAAAACTTAAAAAAAAAAAAAAAAAAAATTGAAATACCATATGCCCGAGAAATTTAAATTGAAAACCGGTCTTACTTTTTGGACACAGTAGTATGTTAAAGATTGCTACAGCATAGTGTACTTGTGTGCCAGGTACAGGTATAGTTACCAGGTATGGTATGGTACTAAGCCATTTGTAGTGTACTAGGCACCTAGGCGCAATGTACTAGGCATTCCAGGAGCAGTGACAGTAGAACAAATGCACTGAGTTTGAATACAACAGTCAAACCAGTTTCTATACGGTTTTTTTTTTTTTTTTTTTTTTTTTTTTTTTTTATGGTGTATATATAAAAAAAAGTCCTTTAAATGCATATTATGAATACCAATTAATATTAAAAGGAGAACATATAGGGATATTGTATAATCATATTACCGTGATATTATTAGATGCGAGTTAGTGATACATCGTGAGGACTTGATTTACATGCTTTTTATGTGGGACTTTTTTGTGGGTTAACAAAACAGTTTGTTAACCCACAACAATGTTTGCAACAGTTAAAAAAAATTATATTTACCATATAATTTTTTAATGTGTTGCAAACAATATATTTTATATTTACTTATGAAGTTTGAAGATATTTTGCTTTTATGCGGTACCTATCCACCTCCCCCACACAAACAAAAACAACTTTGACTGTACATTTATTTATTACAAAAAAATTAATATTGAGTACTATGTACTGTTATTAAATCTATATTTATAAGAAAAATAACTTACATTTTTTTTTTTTTTTTTTGTTAATTTAGTTGTAGGTCTGCAAAATGTCAATAAAAAATACATCTGAAAATACAATAAATCTTGTTGAACTAAAAATATAAATTTTGGATTAGCTTAAAACGTTGAAGATTTTAGCAGCAATGATGAAAAAAAAATTGCATTTGTTCGTATCGTTATTTAATGTTAATTTATTTTTAAGTAATTTTTTGGATACCTATTATTTTAAAAAATTGAGCCAAAATACTTCCTCCGTTTTAGATCCCGCCAGGTGCTATTGATGTTTGTGAGTTGTTCGGAATCCACTCTAAACTGTAAGCATCTGTCTAATTAACTATCGTGTGGAAAAAAATGGCAGTAGAGCCACAAACTAAATCAAACCAATCCTCCGCTTTAGAATTAAACTGAGGTTTCCATGCTTTTTTTAAAATTCATTAATAAGATTTCTCATAACACAGAATCGTGGGCCTGATGGCCGAGTAGCTAATGCTCCAGTGCTCGGTACCACAGGTTTCGGGTTCTAATGCCGGCTGTGACATGAATTTTTGTAGTAGTTCGGAATCCATTTTTAACCGTAGGTACCGGTCTAATAGGATCGTAGAGCATTGTGGGGGTAGTATTACTCGAGTCCGTAGCATATCTTCAAGCTACTCGCAACCGTAGCATATCTTCAAGCTACGCGTGTCCCCTGAGTAGTGTTAATGAGTAATAGCGGTGCAGCTGTTGCTTATGGCATGAAGATTAACTGTCTCTGTATTGCCAGCTGCATTAGAACAACAATATAAAGCAGAATTTTTAATTCTTTGAAGAATCTGGTTAAACAAAGAGTCCAAAGGAATGTGATAGAACTATTCAAGATCTTTCATTAATTTTACTATTCATTCAAAACGAACAGTTTCACTTTCTGATGGGAGTTGGCGATAAAAATCTCAGACGATGTAACGAACTCCGGGGGGTGTACGGGGAGGGTTGCTCCTCTCCATTGTGATCCCTTCTAAAAGCGGGGCTTGACTCTTGCCAACATCTCAATAAGGGAGTTAGACACGCTTCGGGGGCGTTCGATCCTTCTGAAAGGGGCTTTCTCACACCCATCGAACATTTCAGTGTTCGATTTGGCCCTTCCCACACCAGATGTCCTGCGCAGCTTTTATGGAAGGAGGAAACAATCGTACCACAGTCCAAGAGTCACAGTAAATATCAGCCTCTCCATGAGATGTTATTCTCATACAATTTTTGAACTCAAGTCTCTACAAGTACAGTTGTGGTGACTGATGAATTCAAAAGCTGCATCAGAATAATATCTAGAGCAATGGTTCTTAAACTTTTTTGGATTCTTGACCCGCTTTTTCGATTAAAAGTTTTCTGATGATGATTCTCTTGACCTCTTTTGACTCTCCCCCTTTAACTTTCTTTGAGCCACGCAGTTGATGTTAAAAAAAAATGAAAACAACAGTGTATGATTTTATTATATACAGTCACTCAAAAAAGTATTGGGACATTTGGCATGCATAACATGTAAAGCCCTTTGTAGAATTGTTAACCACATTAAAACAAAGACAAAATTAATCAAGAAATGATTTTAGTATAAAATATATAACTTTTACTACATTTTTTTTACTATTTTAGATTTACTCTTAGTTAAAGTTGTTAGCGCTTTTGGTTCAACTTACACCTGTCTAAAACCCAACTTAACTTCAACTTAATCCAACACAAAGCACGCTCAAACATAACGGACGCTAACTTGCAACACCCATTACGATGTGCAAATACCCAAATATCACTCTTTTACGAAATATACTTATGATCCAAAGTAGTGGAAACCAATGTATTAAAAAAATGCATTAGGCGTGTATCCCAAAAAATATTCAAAAATGAACTGTCGAAATGATTAGAAAAAAATTAACTTTCATTTGAAAATGATATTCTTGCGAATGTATGACAGACGTTGCCTGTTTTATTGATGAGTTTACAGTGATGAGTTCGAAGAAACATTATATTCTGCGAACTCATGATGGGGGCGCAGCATTTGCAAAAGCCAAGTGAAAGAGTGGGGAAACACATATCTCACTAGTAAAATAAATATTTTTTAATGAGATCATTTTTGTTTTATTTCGTTTCTAGATTTTTATAAAATTTCATTTTGAGTGTTATATATTTTTTTACGATGTGCTTTTAGTATCACTATTATTATATTGTGTATGCTTACATGTAAGAATAATACAACAATAATAATTCCTTATGTTTCAAATTTTCACTCCAAAAAGTGCCTGGGTCTAAATCTAATAGGGGGATATATAATTTTATATGTGGCTATCTGAGTTAGGATGCATTTCCAAAATGGCCCGCAAGATTATTTGGGTTGGCCACCCTTGCTATAAACCATATTGCTATTTGGTTACCAAAAATTACGGCTGTGGATTATACAAGATCTTTTATTTCTGGGGAACAAAATTGATGTCTGAGGATTATACTAGATCTTTCATTCTTGGCTGCCAAATTTACGGCTGTAGGTTATAGGCAAGAAATAGTAGTAATATATTCAGCAAAACTTAGGCTAAGAAATTAAAGTTGCCATTAAAAATGTATATTTTCCTTTAATTGTTAAAATACAATTGAATTTCACATTTTCCTGGGATTAAAAAACGAATTTTCTACTAATTTATCATGAAGGCGACTTTCCGTTTGGGTTTCGATCAGAACTCTAAATCAGAATCCGATTTTTTGTTCCTTCGTAAAATCACAATTTAACTTTTCGAGTTCCATTATTAAGATTCAGATTGAAAAAATATTTCAAGGCAAAATAAATAAATATCAATTTTAACTCAGTCCGACAAAACATAAATTGAGTCCATCAAATTAACAAGTCATTATTAGTAAAAATAATAAAAATTACGATTTTTAAATGCTGAAGATGTTTCAATCCTTTTAAGTAAATGAACCTAAGCAAATGCAAATGACTAACACAATTTAACATATAATCAAAATATTTTTACGAACACATGTTTTCTATGGGCTAAATAAATTCTCATAAAAAAATGCATAAATCTGGCACAGTACTGTGTACACAAGGTTAACGATGGGCAAATGAAGAACTTTCAAAGCCCTCTTGACTTTTATTGGCAATGAAATGAATGTGTGTATAAAAGAATCTCATTTTCATGTAACATCTGTGAACAGAATTAGTAATTCGAAAAAAAAAAAAAAAAAAAAAAAAGGAGAAAAAGGCATCTGATTTCGCATAAATAGGATCTTGCTGAATCTTTGTTTTTCGCGGTTATAAAGACGTGCAGATGTTAAAAAATTGAGGTACCGTAAAAAGCAGACGAGCCATTCATTGATGTCGTGACTTCTTTTGACACAAGTTTTCAAATCAATGACCTTGTGCATCTCTGACCTTTAGCTATCACACTAACAGAAAGAAGATTACTTTTTAACTACTAATAATAAGGCATATAAAATCTTTTCAAAGTAATGCCATTTCTGTTTTTATTTCCATTCAAGTATCATCACGTACTGAAAGATATTACGTAAAAAAGGGAAGATGGAAAAGAAAAAAATGTAAATAAATCGTACCTGGCACACGCCAGCGCGTGCCTTTGATATGTTCCAGACATACAAATGGCCAATTTTACGACTTTTTTTTCCTCTTCTGGACCATCCATTAGAAAATAATCAACAAGAAGAGAACCTATTTTACAATTTTAATTAATTCTTTATTCCAGCCTGATGTCCAGTGGCATCAGACTTCTTCAACGTGATCGGATTACAAGAGCGAAAGAACAGGGAAATAGAAGACGAATTTAATTTTTCCTATTTTTGTTTTCAAATTAATCTTTTTAATGCATTGTAATTCCGTACATGCTAATTTGACGACTTCTTTCCGCTCTTGAAAACCACGGCGAATTTGCTTTTTTAGAGTACATAAATCATTTTTGCTGTTACTTCAGAAGTAAGCCATTTCGCTAAATTTATACTATCCTTAAAGCAACCCATGCGTAGTTACATATGATAATACATTGTTCGCTCTATTCTGTAACGATTTTGAAAACTATGATTATACTACTGTGTCCAAAAATTAAGACCAGTTTTCAATTTAAAATTCCCGGGGCTTATGAAATTTAAATTTTTTTTTTTTTTAAGTTTCTGACACTGTCCTTGATATCTGTGTGAAATTTCACGTCAAAATATTCATCAGTGTTTGAGTTATGCTTGGCTTTGTGAGGCTTCGCTAAAAGTGATTCCGGCGATTTTTGAAATGTCTGAATTCATTGGGCAAAGAACTTGCATTCAATTTTGTTTACAGAAACGTATAGAATGTTGCAGAAGGCATTCGGTGAGCATTCCTATATCGGAAAGAACTGTTTACAAGTGGTACAAACAGTTCAAAGAAGGCAGAGAACGCGTTGAAGACGAAGAGCCCTCGGGTCGACCACCAACCTCAACCGACGAAACTCGATTTGGTGCTTGCAAACTGTCGATTTATAATTAGAAACCTTGCTAATGATATTGGAATTTCAAAAGGATCGGTCATTCCATTTTGGGCCTCAAATCTCGATTGGTACCGAAAACACTGAATGTGCCAGCTGACACTACATTGATTCTTCCTGACTTTTACGCCAAAAAATGAAACCCATGTCGTTCCACAACCACCGTATTCATACCGCACGACTCCTGGTTATTCCCTAAACTCTAAAGACTACTCCGGGGACACCGTTTTTAGTCGATTGAAGAGATTCAACGTGCATTTTAGCATTCATTGGAAAAAACGTTGGTGTAACTGCATTGTGTTCGGAGGGGATTACTTTGAGGGCGATGAAATAAATTTGAAAGAATAAATACAGACCGAAAGAACAGGGAAATGGAAGACGAATTTAATTTTTACCTTTTTTTTTTTTTAAAGGAATCTTTTAATGCCATTGAATATATTCTACGGACGCGAGTAACACTACCCCCACAACGTTCTACGATCCTATCAGATCAGGACCTACTTTTTAAAGTGGATTGCGAATCACTACAAACACTCGGCGCCCTACAAACACCCTACAGCCTGCACCCGAAACCAAACCTGTGGTACCGAGCGCTATAGCGCTATCCACTCGGTCATCAAGCTCCAACTAACTGAATGTAAATACTACAAATTTCGAATTGTTGGAAAAAAATACTTTGTAAATGAAAAGACTTTTTACAGTTATATGAGTTCAATAAAAGTCTGTGAATTCGTTTCACAAGTTTTCTAAATTCATTAGTAAAAATCACAGTTCACAAAATTACGATAAATAATCGGACAGAGAATGTGGAGTTTTTACCCGCTCGCCATTAATTTTTACCATTTCCCACTATTAAATTTCTCTCCTTTGAGAAATTTGTTCCTTGCAATCGCAATCACATTCTGATGATTAGTGGTCATTACTCTAGTCAATCAAGCTATGGTTAAACTTAAATTCCTCTCAATAAAAAAAAAATGTTATGCACTTTGGAAAATAACATGAAACCACCTTTACCATCCACCTTAGCATGAATCACCTCTAGATTCCTCCTCTCAATATTAACCTACTGCCACACTATGTCTGAGAACAAGTTGTACTCTTCTTTTTCATTTTTCTTTTTTTCTCTTTTTCACTGAACAAAAACTTTATTTTCCCAATAAAAATCTCTCTTCTAACAACATCGCACCTCCTCGACAATGAAAAGGGCAGGAAGTACAAAAATTTTTACGATTTCTCTTTTACAACCCACGGCGTACTTAAAAAGAAACGCACTTTCTTTTTTTTATAGCACAAATATTATGCTATGGGGTCCGAAAACGTGACACACAAAATCTATCAAAGAAAAAAAAATCATTTACACACCTGGAAATGATAAAAAAAATGGCATGACTGGGATGGTCCTCCACCCCTGAGGAACCTCCTTTTGTTCGAAGGTGCAAGGTGATATCGTCATCTTGTTAAGTATCCTCCCCCTCCACTTATTACCTGAATATCGTTTGATTGGCCGTCATTGGGGCATTGGTAGAGGGTGGTCGTTGATGTTCTCTTCTATGTCCGGATGGATGTCGACAGTGTTGACTTTGCCATTACTAAATAGAACTGCAAACACCTCTGGAGGGGGATTAGTCGAACAGAATCGAACAATCGAGTGGCTTTTGTGATCCCCTCCTACTTGGAACTTCAAACAGGTTACTTAAAGCATGCCAGCAAAACAAACAAATAATGTTTGTGGTGTAAAACGATACCGTGCATGTAGACATTCTGCAGCATTGTAATTTTGTTTTCATTTTTATATCTTGTTGATCATATCTATAAAAAAAAATTTTTTTTTCTTTTTTTAATGAGAAAAAAATTTCAGGAGCGATAAAGGAAAATTTATCGAATAAAGGAATGTTTAAATATAAAATAGAAAGGAATGCTCGATTTAATGTTGGTGAAAAACTCTAACGGAATAATTGGTTAAAATCTTGGGAAAAAAGTGAAGATCTGTGGCAAATTTGTAAACATTATCAAACGCAAAATTTTCTTTACACAGAAGAATCAAGGCTTTTACGTTAGGTTTGGTTTGTCACTCTACGGTCATATTTTTGTACACTTTAGGCTAACTAAACCGGGACCGACAGTTTAACGTGGATTCGAACCACTAACAAACATCTATCCAGGATTAGAACCTGAAGCCTGTGGTACCAAAGGCCAGAACCGTAGCCAATTGGTCCTCATGCCGCTCAAGACTTCTACGAGACAAATCGTTTCATCAGATCGAGACAGATTATCTTGCTGATCACTATAGAATAAGGACACAGATTTGGTGGACTACTGTATGATCCCTGAAGTACAGTCCCATAATCCCTTTGGTACAGTCATTGAAGAATGAAAGATGGCTACATTTTATATAGTAAATATCCATTCTTTATTGTAACAAATAAACTTGTAGATGTTAAATTACGTGAACAAAAATAATAATGTAAGCCATTATTATTACTGTACATGTACACCATTAACATTAAACAATAATGTACACCATTAACATTAAACAATAATGTACACCTTTCACACGTAATTTAACATCTACAATAAACTTGTAGATGTTAAATTATGTGTGAAAGGTGTACATTAATTTTCAATATTATATTTTAATAGTGGCTTTTAAAATGAAAAAGGAAAAAAAAAATCTTGAACATTTACCTTATATGTATATTATAAAGATCTCCTTCTGTTTTAAAAAAAATTGTGTATAATTTCTTGTAGCAGAAATGATAAACATAATAAACATAAGATAGGTAATTTTCGTCACAGTGTTTCGTGCTCTACCATAAATCGCATTATATTTATGTGATCTTTATGGTCTTCACACGTTTTTGCATACCTTGAACACATCCAGTCGTTTGGGTATGTTTCTATTCATAGCATATTGAAGAGAAATATTTCATCTCCCTCGAATGTTGCCAACAAGACAGCCATGTGGGAAAAAAGAAAAAGTTGCATAACTTTTCTGTACACTGTACAATACTGTACACACCAATATCATTAAAAAATAATGCACACCTTTCACACGTCCATCTACAATAAACTTGTAGATGTTAAATTACGTGGGAAAAGTATACATTATTTTTCAATATTATCTTGGAATCGTGGCTTTTAAAATGAAAAAGAAGAAAAAAAAACTTTAAACAAAAATTATTGAACATTTATATATAAATATCTCTTTCTTTAAAAAAAAAAATGTGTATAATTTCTTGTAGCAGAAATGACAAACATAATAAATATAGGATATGTAATTTTCATCGCACTGTTTCGTGCCATATCATAAATCACATTAATGTATGTGACCTTTATGGTCTTGACACATTTTTGCATACCTTGTACACATCCAGACGTTTGGGTATGTTTCTATTCATAGCATGAATCTCAAAGAGAAATATTTCATCTTCCTCGAATGAGAAGCAGTCATGTGGGAAAAAAAGAAAAAGTTGCACAACTTCAATGGCTGAGTTATCGCACCACGAAATCTTCAATAGACTTTATTTTTATTGGCACACACTTTCGGCCCCGCCCCTTACAATGTTCTCGCTTGTGAGGGAGATCCCAAATTAGGAGGCGTTCGAAGCCAACAATACTTTCTTCCTTTTTGGCACCATTTATCAAACAGTTAACTGCGAACCGCGGAGTTGTGAGCAAAGAGATAAAAGTCGACGGAACGGAAAAACTCTTGAATGGGCTCTGTGTAAACACCGCGTGGGGCCGGGGGGCGTTGTCCATTTTCCCTTTTTTTTTCCTTCCACGCCAAGTCCATTGTTAAAGTTACGCTATTGTTGCGCGTTCCGTCCATTCACTGAAGAAATTCGATGCGTGGCGCGAAATTGCGCCATGTTCTTTAGGTTCTAAGGTTGCAAGGAACATTCTTTCGGTCAGTTTAGAATTTCACGGACCGATATTCGAACTGGACCCTACACCGTGACACTGTTTTGTCCAGAGATATTTTACGGTGGTCAGTGTTCTGGCCCAAGAAATTACATTGTGTTAATATTTATTTTGGAAGTTGACACCTTTCTTGTGTATGCTTTGAATCACTGTTGGTCGCCAAATGTATTCTGAAAAAGAAAAAGAAAAAAAGTGGAAAAATTTCCATGCAAATCAGTGTGGTCAAAGATAGAATTTGGTTGTTGGTCATAAATATAACATACAAAAACAACCTTTGTTGCACTTGGTATTTTATTTGTTCCTAGTGTAGAAAGGTAGGAATTTAGAGGAAGTTATTTAATGTTAAAAGCAGAGAGGGAGTCAACCAAAATGAGTTTTATATTAAACCTCGACTCCTAATAAGTTAAGCGGCCTGATGGCCAATTGGCTAGCGTATTGGAAATTTTTCAATTCAGATTCGAATCCTGGCTCCTTTACATGTAAACTAATAGTTAATATTTTACTATAATAACTATAATTTATATTTTAAGTATCAGTAAACTTAATAGTTAATATTTTACAGTTAATAACTTAATAGGTAATATTTAACAGTTAATATTTTACTGTTAATAACTTAATAGTTAATATATTACAATTAATAACTTAATAGTTAGTATATTACAATTAATAACTTAATAATTAATATATTACAATTAATAACTTAATAGTTAGTATATTACAATTAATAACTTAATAGTTAATATATTACAGTTATAAACTTAATAGTTAATATTTTACAGTTGTAACATAAAAGACATTCTTGTACTCTAAATGGGCTTACAAATGATATATGTATATCCTATAAAAATAACTGTACAAAATTGATAGATAACAAAATATTATGGAATAACTGAAATTAAGCACACAAAAAAAAAATAGTGCATTTTAAATACAAATATACTATATTTGTAATACATTAAACCTTATTTTTTCTTAATAATAGAATACCTTCTATATCTTTTTATAAGCCGCAATACTGAGAAAAGTCTCTCTCGATACTTACTTGGCAGTCACTGTCTTAGTTAATGGTTGTATTATGGAAGGATACAATTTAATTGCCTCCTTAGCATTTAATTTTAACTTTTATTCTTAGAATTTTAGAAAAATAAAAAATATTTCTTTATAAATGAGAGGGATTTTTAAACCTCCCCTGACTACGACTCCTTCAAAAATGCTCGACTTCGAACCTTTGCTTAAAAGTTTATAATGATGTTATACGATATATTTTGTAGTGACCTGGTCCCAATATGTTATAAAACAGACTATGATATGGTTTGTAATATTTCTACTTGAATTTTCTTTCGACAATTGTCCTCTGTTAGAGTCTGATTAAAAAAAATAATAATTTTGTGTGGTTAAAATTGATCAATAATTTACCTAGTTAAAATTAATAAATGAAATTCATACACTTCAGCGAATTTTATTTGTTACTCGATTTGTAGTATAGTAGTATCCCACTCAAAGGTTCGAATTCATTGACAACGTGAGTTGCAATCCCTACTAAAAACGATATGGTTTGAATCTTCTGCCACACATCATGACTCAGGCTGATTCTGGAGTTTATCTGCGAAACTGCCCATCTGAATTATTTTTATTTCAATCCATTTTATTTATGTTCTTCATAATTTGGCAAAATTATCATAAATACTTTATTAAAATGAAGGTCACACCAATATTAAAGCATAGATAAAAATAAAAAGAAAAAGAAATCCGTGCAGGTTGCTCGAACATGGAAACATTAAATAAATTATTTTTATCTTCCGGCAGTATGTCATGGCAAAGCATCGGCACGTGCACCAGAAACCCAACTGTTGAATTTGCGGAAATATTTCCATGAAATTTTCAAGAACAGGCTAATCTAATCTCTGGTAAATGTATAAAAAAAAAAAAAAAAAAAAAAGGTAAAGAGACACTGGCATTCGAATGCCGAGAATTTAAAGTCGTTTCCTTTTTTTACAAGATGGTTGACCCTATGGGTGTTCTTTATCTCAATTAGATAAAGTTCGAAACTTGGAGAGGAGGCAAAACGGCCATAAATTCCGGTTGGAGATACAGGTTTGAGCGATTGGATAAGGTAACGAGGAAGGTTTTGTGCAGGTAAGAGGTTCCTAATCCACTCTCTAAATTCGATAAGAGTTCAAGCCGACAAATTGCCGACTTGACATTGCCGGGGGTAAAAAAGGTGCACTTGAATGAAAAGCGGCCTCGAAAACTTACACATTTCGCAGAAGAGGGAAATTCCGGACTGGCAACTGGCAGTGCAAAATTCTAGTCTTGGCTATTTTGGATTGGCAACTGGCAAACTAGCGCACCAATTGTGGAGTACCAATGGTTTGGTTTGGTTAGTTTTGCACACTTTAGGCTAATTAAGGTTCGGTTTGAAGGAGGAGTAAGTAGTAAAAGTTTGTAAGGAGAACGGTTTGAAATCCTGTAGGTGACAAGATACCGAACTGAAAATTCCTGAGGCAATGCCAGAAATCAAATTTGTTGACAGCATCCGTTGCAGTGAATGCTTTGAGATACGATGACAATGAGTAATAAAGTTTCACATCAATAGTCACTTTGCCATGAGGGTTTAGTTTGGCTCTACGGTCATTTTTTGCACACTTTAGGTAGTTACACTGGGATCTACAGTTTAACGTGAGTTCCGAACCACTCACAAACATCCATGAAATATTATTCCATCCATATAATATTATTTCATAAATATTATTTCAATAATTAATTTGATTTCCCGCTAATATATCTTATTTACTCGCAAATGGAGATAAAAGCCCTTTAACCAAGTAGGGGTATAATATATTCGGAAGCTGGAATGCTTCTATTTCACCTGGTAAAATCCTTATGAACGTATTTTTTTTAATGAAAGTAATGGCAATATTAAATCAGTACTTCTGTTTGGTTTGACGAAGCGGGAAAAGAATCCAAACTGGCCTGAGATGTTAAAATGTGCATTCAATGATTATTCATTTCATTTAACGTAGTCTACTTACCTGCAGTTTCATTAGATAAAAGCAATGCAGCAATTGAACTTAAAATAAAGGGAACAAAACAATGAACTTTCAATTTATTACGATTCGCCCCGCCTTGAATATTTTTCCGGCCCGTGCAATTTATCACACTTTAAAAAAATATATTTATTTTATAATTCGTCAAAGTACTGAAAACCAATGTATTCAAAAAATACATTATGTGTACATCCATATATTTAAAAATGAACAGTCGAACTTATGAGAAAAAATTAACTTTGATTATACAATAATATTCTTGCGACTATAGGGCGATATATTGCCTGTTTTATTTATGAGCTTACAGTTATGAGTTCGCAGAATAATTAAATTATAATCTGCGAACTCATGATGCGCGTGGATCTTGGAGCATCTGATATATGGATGGGCAAATTTTTTCGGTCTCGAGCCAAAAATGGAAAAAGCAAAGTTTGGTGAGCCGAGATAAATTTTTTCTAAAATTTTAAATACAATATACAAGTATTAAAATTTAAATATGTTAATGAGATGAATGAAATTGCGATTTTATTTTTAAAAGTTCCTTATATTGTGATTTGAAGTGAGATGCACTGATTCTAAGGAACGAGGTTAAATGCTCGTCTAACAGTCTACTTCTGAAATGAAGTTCATAGTTGAAAACACTTGTTCAGATATATAAGATGAAGCAACATAGCACTAATTTTCTGGGCGTCAGATATTCAATTTGGGAAACTTACTTTCGATAATGATTTGTAAAACGCTAACTTTGGCATGTTTACAAGCAACTGTTGCAACTCAATTAATTCAACCTGCAAAAAGCCGCTGGCTGGAGCTTAAAATGCGCAGTCTGCCACATGTGAGGTCTAATTCCCCTATATTGGATTCCCATATGCCTGTTCCCCGAGAAAGAGATAACGTTTGTTGGCGCCAATCTACAGCTATATCTAACAAAGAACTTCTGCTTTAAACGCTTTACCGATTGAAAGCTGTCTGTGCTTGCTATTTCCGTCAATTTATGTTTTGTAGAACAAAAATAGAGAAAGTAAAAAGATCAGTTCTTTGGAAAAAAAGAAAAAAAAAAAAATATTTAATCAAAGTAGAAAAGGAGATGGATACATAATATATAAATATATATTTTTAATTTGTCTTGGACCGGTAAATTAAAATTCTATCCGCGGGCCGGATAGAATCCTCCGGCGGGCCGTAGTTTGTCCATCCCTGATCTAATATAACAAGTTCTATGTTTCACTTTAAGTAACCTCAGTGACCCTCCCTATATACGCGCAGTTGATTGTTAATAGTAGAGCACACCAGATTCTTAGTTCAAATTGTTAGCGGTTTTGGTTCAACTTACACAAGCGAATCTTTTTTTTTTTTTTTCTCCCGAAAATAAAATTGACCAAACACAAAACAAGCTTACACACAACGGATGCAACATCAATTATTATGTGCAAATATCCAAATAGAGATCGATTTACAAAAGCTAACTGAAAGAGTGGAGAAACAAATATCGCACTCGTAAAATAAATATTTGTGAATGATTTCATTTTTTTTTATTTCATTTATATTAATATATTTTTTATATTTCATTTTGAACATTGTATATTTCTTTACAATGGGCATCTAATATTATTATTATTTTATCATCTATGTTTACATGTAATAATAGTAAACACAAAATAATAGCTCATTCTGTTTAAATTTTTCACTCCAAAAAAATATCTATAGTGGATCTAAATCGAATATGATATATAATTTTATATACGGCCCGCGGAATTATAATGAATTTCCAAAGTGGCCTGCAAGATCATTTGGGTTGGCTATCCCTGATTTAGTAGCTATTTCAGCATGTAAACAAAAACCAAACTTTCCATTCATGGAATAAAATGCTTTTTAAAGATTTCAAATTTAAACGACTACGTGTATAAGTAGATATAAAAAGTCACTAGAGTTGCTACTTAGCAAACCTCAAACATAAAACAACAACTACAAATTTATAATCTCTTTTCTTGAAGTATATATTAACTTTGATTATTAAGTGATTACTTCCATTTCGTTTTTTTATCAGGAGCTTTTTTGTGTGAGTGTGTGTGTAACCAAATTTACAAATGGCTTCTTCGTATAATGTTCCAATTAGTTGACGTAGGGCAACTCCTTCGATAACTGAATCGATTGTTGCTATCGATGCGAGACAACGAGAGGCGGTCTAGCCAGCGATGATAAATGCGCCTATCCATGTTTGAGAAGTGATTAATAGCTGGAACTGGAATCCATTCCCTCTAAGTGGAACCTGAGAAATCAATTTTCTTCGCTGGTTGACAGCCGATCCTCTGGCTTTGCGAAGGGTTTGCCAACGATAGAGGCTTGCTTGTTTTTTGAATAGACCAAAACAATGAATCGATATTTTCTTTTTTTAAATAGCGATTATTAATTAGTATCTATTTCAAACTGAACGATGCATTTGCATTTAACGAGATTGTGACCAGTAGCATCTGTCTGAAAATTAAGTAATTCATAGTTTTAATTTTATTTAAATGTAAGTTGAACAAGTAATGTATATAAAAAAAAAAAATTTAAAGTCAATTCCTACTTAGGTCAACAAATAAAAATTTTATTTTAATTTTCGCAAGAATTGAACTCGCATTCTTCACCTTCGCGTGAAAAATACTGAAATCCTCGCATTTTACCGATTGAGCTACTGCCTGTTGATTTCAATTTTCATTACAAACTGCTGAAACTCTATTTGAAGTATTAAAAATTAATTATTGAATTAATATTGAAAAAACTGAAAATGCATTTGAACTTGAGTGGATGAATAAAAAATATTTTATGATATATAGTGTGAACTGATAGTAGGAATTGAATAAAAGCATAAGTGAAGGTGATTTGGTTTGGTTTGTCGCTCTACGGTCATCTTGTGTACAGGCTAAATAGACCGGGACCTACAGGTTAAAGTAACTGAAGGCGAAGAAAAAATATAGTATTAATTTCGAATTATTGAAATTTTACGTTAAAAAAACTTGGTTTGAAGCTTCCTGCCAATAATTACTCTAAAAATTCTTAAAAATTTTGAGGCCTTTTCATACATTATGAGGATTTTTTTCCAGAAAGTTTCATAAATATCAAATCTATAAAATAATTCGTCGCGTAATTTTTGAAAATTTTTTTTAATATTTTTTATTTTATTTTATTATTATTTATTTATTTTTTTACAATGAAAAATAAACTTTCAAAATAAATAAACCAATAAAATAACCAATAACCATTGAAGTAAACCAACAAACTAAAACTTTTCGATCATATAAACTTTGTTAAAACTTTATATGAATGCCCAATAAAAGATAAATAACAATTGTCAAGGTGAAAAACATTTAAAAAATTATACCTATTCTACACTTGTATGCGCTAGGGATAAGGAAAAAAAACCTAGAATAATTTTATAGATGGAAATTTGCCATCCTTTTCAAAGGCCATATTAATTATTATATGTTACATTGATAAATTTTTATCTCTTTATCAAATAGGATGATTGCAAAATTATTACTTATATTTTAATTCCAGCTCTTAAATGCATCTCTCTTTTTTTTTTTTTTTTTTTTTTTTTTTTTTTTTTTTTTTCTGATTTCCACTATTTTAAATTCACAACATAAGTTTTTATATAATTTAAAGTAAAAATGTTTTTTAAAACTGTAAAACATTTAATGCCAATAATATAAAAACAGAATATGCTTGATAAAGGGTACACCAAGAAACTAACTCTAGTCGTCCACGGATTATATGTTCGTGTCGTTTTTATTTTTTTATTTTATCTGGCCTAAAATAACGCTTGCTGATTATACAGCCTTGTGGCTTATACGAGATCTTTTTTATTTTATTACGTAGAAAATGGCGCCTACTGATTATACGGTAGTGGGGTTTATACGAATTTTTATTTTATTGGGCTGAAATATCGCTTTCTGATTATGCGATGCTGTAGTTTATACGATATATTTTATCTATGAAGTAGAAAATGATGATTGCGGGTTATACGGCGTTGTGGATTATAGGCAGAAAAATACGGTATACTTCATGACTTTCACTTGATGTGTAAGGTGCAGAGACAGTCATTGGATGGGATGTAATAGACTCTCCCGAATGCTCATAGAAGGTGCTCAAACTGACCTCGAGCTTAAGGTTTTGTTTGTCGCTCTACGGTAATTTTTTGCATACTTTAGGCTAATTAGACCGGTACCTGTGGTTTAACGTGGATTCCAAA
This sequence comes from Caerostris darwini, assembly GCA_021605075.1. Taxonomy (NCBI): domain Eukaryota; kingdom Metazoa; phylum Arthropoda; class Arachnida; order Araneae; family Araneidae; genus Caerostris; species Caerostris darwini. Next base: position 194,442 of record BPLQ01000204.1, read on the forward strand.
CCACTCACAAACATTAATGCCCCTGCCAAGATTCGAATCTGAAGCCTGTGGTAACAATGGCCAGAGTGTTAGTCAATTTACCATCATGCCACTTCATGTTTAAGGAGACATACATTGTCCACAAAAATGAAGCCTTCATACAGATGAACAACTCAGTCTCGTGCTTCAGTAACTAAGATTCGATATGTCATTTCCATCACATGTCCCCATGAGAAAAAATTCAAAAGTGTCATAGCTAGAAATCGTGGTGGTAACACAATGTAATTCTTCAATGGTTCATTCAGGGTAACACAAGGGTACTCTTGCCATCCAACTTACCGATGATACCAGCGTCATGATGATTATTTAATGGAAAGTGAGAGGTATTCTTCGTAGTGCGTAATGCATTGACCCTGTATTGACAGGTAAATTCATTCCAACTGGTTTCTTTCGTGAAAACGCGATATTCACGGACGGAATATATTATCCGCATGCAAAGGTTGCTAATAATTTCAAATAACTGTACCCAAATAAATTATTCCAATAAAGCTTATTTTCTTTATATTTTGGATGTGGCGTCATTATGCTTGAAAAATTAAAGAGCATAAAATTATGGTACTAAGGTCAATATTCGTGTGTTCGGAGCGAGAATTCTCACCCTGCATAGTTTATGCGGTATAGATTGAACTCCTTGTATATTTAAATGAACTCCCTGTATATTAAATTTAGACTGATAATGCTGAACAGAATATAATCACTGAGAAAAATTGAAGTGCCATTGAGATGCCAGTCGTTAAATGAGCAGGAATTTAAAATTTGTTTAAAAATCGAAATACTGAATTAAAATAAGTCTACTATGTCATTACAGTCAATTGAATAAAAAATAATGTTCTATAAAATTGCTTAGAGGAAAAGAAGGTTAAAACTAAAATATAATTCATAAAATTTTATTTCTTACATCAAATAGCAAAATAACTTTTAGGTGCATTATTCTTTAAAACAGGGATGGCCAGCCCACGACCCTCATGAGGCGCGCACTTATTGGAACATCAATTATAATAGGTTCTATATTTCACTTTAAGTAACCTCAGTGGCCATCCCTAGATACGCACAGCGGATTGTTGATAGTAAAGCAAATCAGACTATTAGTTGAAGTTGTTAGCGCTTTTGGTTCAACTTACACTTTCGAATCGGGTTTTTTTTTCCCCCGAAAATAAAATTGATCAAACAAAACACACGGACGCTAACCTGCAACACACATTACGATATTCAAATACCCAAATTGAGATCGATTTGCAAAAGCTAAGTGAAAGAGTGGAGAAGCAAATATCGCACTAGTAAAATAAATATTGATTTAATGATTTCATTTTTTTATTTCCTTTATGTTTATATATTTTTTTTATATTTCATTCTTAGTGTGTTATATAGTTCTTTACAATGGGCGTTTAGTATCATTATTATTACATTATCCATGTTTACATGTAAGAATAATAGTAAAGACAAAAATAAGAACCCCTTCTGTTTCAATTTTTCATTCCAAAAAAATGTCTGTAGTGGGTCTAAATCTAATAGAGGGATATAAAGTGGCCCGCAAGATCATTTGGGTCTGCCAACCCTGGTTTAAAGCTTTATTTTATCTATGTTTTTCATTAACTGAATAAATATTGCACTAGTAAAATAAATATTTTTTAATGATTTCATTTATATTTGTATATTTTTTAGATTTCATTTTTAGTGTTCTGTATTTTTTTACTATGTGCGTTTAGTATCATTATTATGTTATCTATGTTTACATGTACGAATAATAGTTAACACAATAATGTATCAATTTTCACTCCAAAAAATGTCTATAGTGGGTCTAAATCTAATAGGGTGATACATAATTTTATATGAGGCCACAGATTTATGATGCATTGCGAAATTGGCCCGCAAGATTATACGGGTTGGCCACCCCTGCTTTAAGACCTTCTTTTTTTTTTTTTAATATACTTGACTGCTAATACTCAAAAGAGAGAGCAAATTTATGGTTTTGTGTTTCTCTAAATGTTCTGTTACACTTTTATTTTAGTAGTAATGTAGGGCTTGTAAACAAGCTGAGTTTTGTTGTCCAACCAGTTGTTCCCTGTCTCTTAGCAGGGTGTAATTTCCCCCGTCACAGTTTCATCCGTTTGCAGAGAACCGCGAAGATTCGAAGGGAAATCGAAGATTTATGTTCCTCCCCTCAAGCTAAAAAAAAAAGCGCGAAGATTAATGTCCAATCTCTGTTTACAATGCCAACTTCTGACTCTTCGAACAGAATTCGAAGAATTTGTCTTCCTTTTTTCGCAATTATGTCAACAGGGGTGGCTTCTCAAACTGAGCCCCTTGCTCAAATTAGAGAATACTTTAGACAGCTCACACTGCGATGGCTTAGTTTAGTTTTCAACGGAGGTCTCACTGACGATGGAATAAGACCATAAATCTCAATGTGAATTTTTCTGCCGAGTCCGTTTTTTATTCCTTGCAGTAAAAGTGTAAAGAAGTTGTACATATTTGGGTATGTAATATAGATTGTATTCTTAACACAGTCTGATCTCACATTCAACTCCAATATAATTAATACAATCAATACAATTGATTAACAAGCATGATTGTTTAGGTGTTGGATAGAATGCATAATGATCAAAAGATTTTGCCGTTGCCATTGAAATATAATCAGCCTATGTTTTGCCCTTTACCTTTAAGAAATAAAAAAATGTTTTAATGGTAGAAATTTAATTTTTTCTGAAAAAGAATTCAGGAAGAAGAAAAGTTAGCCGTTCTTATATTTGTCTTTTAAGATAGTAAGTTTCTCAGAATGAAATGATGGACCTCTGCATTTTTTCATATATTACCACAGTTTGAAGCAAATGTGCCAGAGATAGAAATGTGAATTAGGATTTACCGTCGATTGCCCGCCAGTGTTTTTTTTTTTTTTTTTTTTTTTTTTTTTTTTACGCAATGTTGTAAGCACTACAATTACTTGTATTCAATGTTTTGCTTGTTTAATTATTCACACACCTTTTTTCAAAAATTTGGTTTGGTTTGTCTCTCTATCGTCATTTTGTGCACACTTTGGGCTAATTAGACCGGGTCCTATAGTTTAACGTGGATTCCGAACCACTCACAAACATCCATCTACTGCCAAGATTCGAATATGAAATGTATGGTACCAAAGGCCAGAGCGCTAGCAACTTGGCCATCAGGCTGCAGATACCAATCCAACTTACCTCTACAGCTTAAGAAAGGAGGTTGGGATCGTTACGCGACTAAGGTACTCCGTCAACTCAAGTATTTTTCACAATCGTTAACAATGTGTTAAAACAATTGTTAAAAAAAATGTACTGTTTCGATATCAATTACTTTCTTTCTAACAATGAGTGCATCCATGGATTAAATTCATTCTGTTTAATAGTATTAAGTATTATGCAAAATGGTGTATCCAAATAAGCATGAAGGCATAAGTACGAAGCCTGTGGTACCAAAGGCCAGAGCGCTGGGCAATTGGCCTTTAGGCCGCCCAAGAAGATTTATTAAATTTATAAAGTAAAAACATATATTATTTAGTATTTATATATATAGTAAAGACTTCATACAATGTTGTTTTCATATTTATTTGCTCATCGATGGGGTGCATCATTAGAAATTTTTATATCCTAAAGGGTTTCGCGAACCAAAAAGAGTTTAAGAACATTGCTGAAGACATTCCAACTTGGACATTTAATTAGTCTACATACTGACATAATGTTACAACAAGCAGAATAAGTTTTAAGTATTAACAAAACATTTTTTTTGTTGTTTCAGTTTGGTAGAGAAACGGTCTCATTCCCCGCGCAAAGGAAGGACAACAGTAGCAGATTGTACAGGTTCTGTTCCTGCCCTCCCCCCTACCTTTTTGTGGGTTTCGTTTTAATTGAATTTCTGTACAAGGTTACGCGGCACTAGGAAGGGGGGGAGAGAGGGGGTGCTCGTGCGTAGTCTGCCATAACATCCGGGGATTTGAGGCAAGGGAAGTAAGGGGAAGAAAAAAAAAAGGGTTAAATTTTAAAACCGCAGGAATTGTTCCATTTATCTTCGTGCTCGGCAACGCTTCAGTGGAGCGAAAAATACTACAAAACGGAGAGTTTGCCACAAATTTCTTGTTGGAGAAGGGGGAGTCTTTGTGGGATTTGCTGCCCCCCAGTGGTAGGGGGGTTTGACGGAGAAGAATAAGGGAACAAGGATTCTAAAAATCCTTCATAGTAGAAGAATGGGCAAAAGGAATGGGTCTAGTTTAAAAAACCACCCAAAGAGGTTAAGTTTCACAAAATGGAAGAGAGAGAGGAGAAAAAAAATCCTCTTTTTTGGGTACAGGGGACGAAAAATCGTTAACCTTTTAATTTTTAGCTTTTAGCCCTGAAAGCGTTTTTCGCGAGGTCAAAAAGTTGTTGAAAAGGTCGGTGTTAACCGGATATTGAAAAATGAGAGTCAGGTCCCCGAAAGAAAAAAACGAGCGAAAGGAGCGCGGGACTTTTTTGAAGTGGATCTCTTACAAAGGCGAAAGAAAAGATCTGCCCCTATGAAATAACTTCGCAGTGCAATATCATAAATCATTCGATACTGCGCGTATTTAACATGGCTGCTGCGGTCTTATGAGAAAAGAGACCATTTTCACCCAAGAAGTTTTCATGAAACAGGTTGAATGTCTGTCTGTCTTTCTGTGTGTATATATATATATAGAATGGTTGAGTTCATTAATCAAGAAAAGACCATGGTACATGCGAAATAAAGACATTTGGCAGCTTTAGAAAATTTTATTCAGAAATTAACCACAAATTCCTTCAAATTAACACTCCTAACAATCCAAATCCATTAGTTAAAATATTACCTGATTATGACATAACGCTACCTACCAACAATAAACGTCCGCGCACCTCTCTGAACATACTAAATAAATAAAAATTTTATTCAGCTCTCTCTATATGTTGATTTTATTCCCCCTGTTTTATTTTTTACTTCATTTACTGAGCAAGGCATTTCTCTTATTATTTACCTCCAAAGGAACCATAAAGATAAAGGCATATGGAGGCTAACGCTGCCAAAATGCCTCAATAATGTCAAACTGTCTGTAATCAAGAAAAGTAATCCGACGTTATATCACGCAAGTTGGGAGGCAGAGCAGAAACGTGATACAACCGATGGCTTAATTTAAGCTTATGTTAATTAAACGTTTTATAGTGGTCACTCAGATAATAAAAGTAGACTTTAAGAAAACCACATTCGGATCCAACATTTTTAAAATTTTTGATGCTATTAATCAAACAGGTTATAAAACATTAAAAAACGTAAACATTAATTACTGTTTGGTTAAAATTTGGCAAATGTATATTTGGCAATACTGTATACAACTGGCAAAAATGTATATTTTTTTATTTGGCTTTAACACTCTGAACTAAAAGAATAGATAAAATATATCACATTGACTTGCATACATGTAGAAATATTTCCATAATGCAAGCATTGAGATAAAAGAATGATGCTACTCTAAAGAAAACCTCAGTCTTAACCACTGAAGTCACTAGGAGTAAAAAAGTCATGTTTTTAACATAAATGCTAGTGACTCCTCTCTTAATTAATGCATAGAAAACCTTTTAGTTCAATACATGCATAACATTAATCAAAATATCTTGAAATGTCAGTAGATTCTGAAATTATAATAATGATTATGGCAGTTTAGCGAAAAATACGCTTTTTCAGAAATTCAATTAAAATTTGGAATGCATGAATCCAGTATCTTATTCACTCATGATGAAACAGTTGTCGACTTCTCATAACTGTAAAAACAAATTCAAAATTGTTTTCGAAAGCTAAAAATCAGATATTTAAAAAAAATGAAAAAAAAATTTTTTTTTTTCTTACGAGGATCATGTTCTGAATGTGGTTGATTAATTTTACACGATCTTATGTTAGTTAAAATTCTTATAGTGATCCCTCAAATTATAAAAGCGGACATTATATGTAAGAGAGATGGGAATTTATTAAAAAAACAATACGAATATTCTTACTTATTATGCATTGGTCTTACTTATGCTGACAACAAAATTTTGTTAATGGGATATCTGAATGGACATTGCAACAAGCTGGGCTACTGTCATTGAATAAACCTATATTTTAACATGGAGTTTCACTCAATCCAACAATTTGAAATGTGTAATGAAATATTTACACACCATATTAGCTAAAGGGTGATGACTTTGAAACATTTTTTGTTTAAGTATTTAAGTATTTCTATATTTTAATTTTAATCTTTTTCTTCATTTATTGCTTATTTTTCTTCTACATTATGGATTTAACGTCTTCTTTTAAATAGTGATTTTAGTTGTTTTTATGCGATGAAATTTTTGATAAAGATTAAATTTAATTGTTATGATATTTTTATTATATGAACGAAAGAATAATAGTAAGATTTCGCAGTCAATCTTCATTGTTCTCAGTCAAACTTGATAAAGTAAAATATATGTTATTTGCAGAGGTTAGCAAAGCGAGACCCTATCAATCAAAAATAAATTATAAAATATTGAACAAAATTGTTTTTAAGTAAAAATTAATAAGTACTTACTTTTAGATTTACACTCACATGTACACCTACTTACTAAGTTTTTATTATTATTATTTTATTTTCCAATGGCAAGTTTACAGAATAACAGATATCATAAAAAAAGAAGAAAAAAAAAAAAATACAGAGAACAAGAAAGAAACAAATGACATCCGTTAATCCATCCACTTAAGTCTGCCAACCCAATAACTCTTCCATACAGAAACAGAAGGCAATGCAGAACAGGAAGCAAGGTGAGACATATTCATTTCTTACTTACTAAGTACTTACTTAAATACTTACCTGTATAACAAAAGTTAGAACCTGCCTTAGGTCCTGACATCTTATAGAACTTTAAGAATTTGAAATATAATTTACAAATTGTTTTCATCGAATTCGAGTATCATCACGGAAAGAATTCATTATCAATGAGTAAAACAATTTTAGTGCCTAAGTAGTTGCTTGACTAACGAATTTTCATCAATATAGTTTGAAAATAAAATTAATTCTGAAAGAATGGATTTTTATTCTATAAAATTTTGTAATTCATCAATAACATACTCCCAACGAACAGTTCATCACTTGATTAACACATCATTTTAGTATAATTTCTTCTTCAAATATCGATTCATAGCAAAACATTTTTTGACTTTCGTTTAGAGATTATTAAAATTGCGATCATAATGCTCTCTCAGATAAAAATTATGGCTTTCGCTCAGTGGTACAGAGTATCGAGATCTTAAGAGTTATATCTGAACCTATAAGAGGGTGATGTTTGGAGAAGGTGTTAACATCATAAAATTGCAAAATTGTTTGGAGAAAAGGATATCATAAATTATATAAAGTCAAAGAGAATTCAATGGCTAGGGCACATACAGACATAGAGAGAATGAACGATACCTGAGGCACAAAGAATATTTTCAAGGCGAAGTGCCAGAGCCGAAGAAAAAAAAAAGACCAAAAAAGAGATGGATTGATGAAGGATCTGAAGAACCTAAAGATCATAAATTGGAAAACCAAAGCTCGAAACAGACTACTTTAGCGTGTATTAATTGCAATGCACGCTGTGAACGGATTCGAACCATTGATCTCTTCCTCACCAGCCTTCGTATTTTGTCATTGCGCCACTTATGCATTATTACTTTGCTTTACATCACTTTATACATCACTTTTTTTATTTTTTGAAAAAAATTCAGAAAGAAATATTTTTGCCTAAATTAATTTATTATTGCTTTAATTAATTATATTACCATAAAATTTTCTCTCTCTTTTTTTTGTGTATCAGAAATTCAAAAAAGAAAAAAGAATGTATTTTAAAGAATTTAATTAATTTCCTTGACTATTTTTTTAAACAAAGTTACGATTTTTCCTCCAATAATAAAAAATAAAAAAAAACTAAAGTAATTATCGTAAACCGCAATAATTTATGCGCCGAAATCGATAATGACCTATTTCTGATGATTATATAATTAGAACAAAGAATGTATAAGGTTTGTTCTCTAATGCAATTGATGCCGAGGAAAAAAAAAAAAAAAATCTAAACCCATGATATTTCGTATTAATTACAAGAACTATTGCACTTTTTTTTGCGTGTTTTTAATTTTGGTAAGCCATTTATCAGTTCACGATAGCTATAATTAATGGCTGCCTATTACTGTCATAATTGAGATATTATTAGGTTTGCATGGAAAATATGTATCCATTTCTACTTCTGGAATTGTTATTAATCGACGACAGGCCATTAATAATTTATCAACGGCCAAACACAGATGTCTTTCGGACAGAGGTGGAAACACGATATAAAAGAACAAATACCTCTTTTGCAATTAAACTCAATTGTTTATTTAACAGGCCTATTACGAAGATAAGCCAAATTGATTTTTTCAAGGTTTGGCATCATGCTCTTGTTAAAATTCGTGTTCTGTTTCAGAAATCTCTCATTAGCAATCCAAAAACGACCTTTGCAGCAGTTTTCAATCAATAAATTAGTGCTTTTTTTTTTAACATGTAAATATGCTTCGCTAAAATATAAGAGAGATTACAATTTGTTTTTTTTATGACATCGGTTTTACTAAAAAGATACAACAATGATGACAAATGTTTTTGTTAGTTGATAACTAGAATTAGTATTAGATGATGGTAACCAAAGCCTATCATGATTTGGACAGTTTAATTATTGCAATCAAAATCATTGAAAGAATGTTTGTTTGTTTTTTTAACAAATTTAGATTCAACATTGTCATATCAGCTGCCACGTGGAAAATTGGCAAGAGGCCAACTTCGAAGGATTCAAACATAGCTGTGCAATAACTGGTAATCGTTTGAAAGATAATTCATTTTAAAGTTTTAATACAAATAAAAAGAATTTTAATATTTAATAGTTCATAAGCAGAAAAACCAAATTATTTTATATAAAATCCTTATTAAATCTATTTTGGTAATGTCATTTATAGGAGGTATTAAAACTATACTTTGCCTACAAATTAATATATATAGCGGATCATTACATACATTGTAACTTATCAATTGATTAATTGATCATTTCATAATTTATAATTGATTGACTGATTGATCATTTCATAATTTATAATAGATTAATTTATCTTTACATTTAAGAAATATTTGTCAGGATACACCCAATATTACCTTAGACACTTATACACTTTTGAATCTTTACTTAGTTTTAAATATTTAGAATCAGAAATTAACTGTCAAAATAATATATAGCCTAAAATAAAAAACAGAATTGTGTCTGCCAATAAAGTTTTTTTGGGTTAAAAAATATGTTAATAAAACCCTTTTTAGACCTATTTTGGTCTATGGCTCTGAAACTTGGACTTTGACAAGATCTGATGGTCTATTTGAGTCTATTCTATCATTTGGGTCTATTTGAGCGGAAGATTTTAAGGGCTATTCTTGGAGATTTTAAGGAAAGTGATTGTTAGAGAAGACGGTACAACACAGAAATTTATAAATGTTATAAAAACCCAGATATTATAACATTATTAAGATTAATAGATTAAACTGGACTGTTCATATATTCAGAATGAATGATTTAAACCCTGTAAAAAGGATTGGTAAAAAGGAGGACGACCCAAGTTGCGATAGATAGAAGCAGGTGAAAAAGATTTTGCTGTACTAAGATTAAGAATTGGTGGACCATTGTCTCCCAGAGAAATGCACGGAAATCTCTTCAAAGAAAATACTTGGCCCTCTCTGGGCTGTCATGCTATTGATGATGATGATTAATATTTAATAATTAAAATTTTAAATTAAATACTGTGAAAAGAAAAATTAGATGAAACATATTCCACAATTACTTAATAAACCTTTTTTTTTTTTTTCTTTCCTTTGAAAATTTGTTGAACGCCTCTTTTGTCTAACCAGCATCCCTAACAAGTAATCGATTCGTACATTTCCGCTTTTAAACAATGTTTATTTTTCAACGAAATAGCTGGTAGAACAACTAAATTTCAAATGCCTCTTTCATAAATTATATGATAAAGTCTGAGAAGAAAGTTAAGTATATATGCCATCAGCAAGTCTGCTTTTATTGATCTGAAACTGAAAGTATTTAATTACATTCATAAAAATATTTCTGATATCGTGGGGTTCAATGCGCATGATCGATGTAAGGATAGTTTCGCGTGTTCCTTTTAAACAGTCGAACCAGCTGATAAAATTACCACATAAATTCATTTGTATAAAATGTTACTTGCACAAAATGTAATACTAAGTACCATTAATATCTTTTATTCTATATTCAAAATCTGATTTCACCAAACTTGCTTATAAAAGATTTTATTTCATTTAAAAACAAATAACTTAAGGATAGTAAAAATCACATTGAATGTATGGTTTACCTTTATGGGTAAACCCTAAAGGTAATATGGTATTATGTGGTATAATTTACCTTTAATACTATGTATGGTTTACTTTTAAGGTTTTATGTGGTAGTTTCAGGTATGGTTTACCTGAATAAATTATTCAAAAAAAAATTTGTGTTTTATTTTTTGGTAATGAACATTACATTTGAACTGTAAGGCACTATAAAATGTGGGTGAATATTAGAAACCTGCGTTTTGATTTTTGTGTGACGCTTTTTAAACTAACATTTAAAACATAATTATTATTAAAATGAAATTATAAGATTTTTAACTTTACTTGCGATGTCACTAATTGATGTTTTAAATAACAGTTCTAGCATTTTGTGGATGTCTGGGAATTATCAGATAAATATCACGCTCATACAGAACGATAAGTGATAACACATAATAATAATTATGAAATTATTATGTGTTATATTCATAATAATAATTATGAAAACAAGTCCCATATTTATTAGCTATATTTAGTAAACCTCGATTGTTTTTTTGAATTCTGATATTATACATGAGGTGAAAATTGTATGTCTTAGATAAATTATTACCAAAAGGTTCTCTTATGAGACGGACAAGATCCACTTCTCACTGTTTTAAATTAATTTTTCTGATAAAAAGTACCACTTAGGTTGTAATTTAAAAGTGTTATTTAATCGGACATGCGTTTGTTAAAGCCCATAGTGAATGCTCTAAAACTAGATAGGTTTGTTCAAATTATTCTAATGAAAATGTATTGTGATCACGAAGTAGATAATTCATTGCCCGGTTACTATCTTTTTAACTAGTTTTTTTAAATTTATTTAAAATTAAAGACTCTTAGCTTAGTTATTAAAACTTTATGTTTAGTAGAACAATCAGAAATAACATATAAATAGATTTATCTTCCAATGAATACTTGCTTTAAATCTCATACTTTAATTAAAATTGTATTTTTCAAAAGAATTTTTTAAAGAATATTTAATTAAATCCAATTGTTCACCTTAATCTTGATAACGTCTAAAAAATACAAAAGAATATTTTTAAAATTTAATCAAATTACTTTGCAAATCATTCTTTTAAATAACGATATTTTTATTATTTATTTACTGACAAAGATATTTTTTCCTTCCATTTAGTTTTCTGTTTCAAAAGATGTTTTTTTTTTTTAAGAAAAACTAAATTTTAGGTGTCCTTAGAGTCTTTACTTGATCTTGAGACGCCATCTATCGGTAAATTCGAAAGCAAAGCGTCCTGTTGCCCCCCATCAAACTACTGGTACTATTCTCAAGAGGAGACCGAATTACATTGAAAAGGGTAGCAGAAAGATGTACCAGTCAAGTCCCAATCAATCGGAACATTCAAAAACTCTTTGATAGACACAAATTCCAATCCTAATGAATCCAAAATTGATCTTCACTTATTTTCTTTCAAATTGAATATTTAAATTACAAAGTTCTTTTCTTTTCTTATTTGTTTAAAATAAGATATTAAATCAAGATTTCAAGAGTTAACTTAAGAAAAATGAAAAAATACCTGAGGTGTCCCAGTAACTAGCACATTAAATTCTCCAACTAATAAAATGTAGTAAGAAACTTGTCAAATGTAGTTCTCAAGCCTCTGTCCGGGATGTCCACAGATCTCAATATTCTTGCATTTGGTTTGAGATGGAGAATGCAAATATGTCACTTGTAAGAAGTGTTCGTTCAAATATAGGGCGATAAAATTTAGTTGTAGTAGAGCAGATCTCCATTTGTACACTGGGTAACGCTTAATCTACTTCAAATTGCCTGTTTTAATGGTAAATAGTATCAATATCGTCAGGATCATATCGTCATAGTATCAAGCATTTAAAACAATTATAGCATTACACTCAAGAGCCAAAACATTATGACCATCCCTACATTTTGCAATGAACTCGCCTGGATAACGTGGAAGGCACGTGATCAGGTGGAAGTGGTATTTAACTGCTGCTGGAGATATATATATATATATATATATATATATATATATATGTATGTATGTATATGGCCAACTCGTTATTGACAGGTGGTCATAATGTTTTGGCTCTTGAGTGTATATATATATGATTTTTAGACAGTCTAAAATCAGGTGATCCTGAGCAAGGTCTAAGTAAGGAATGGCCACCATTATGAATTAATTGGGATAAATTTTCATTTATGCATGTATGTCATCTAATTGCTTTTTTATAATATATTTCAGTATTTAGCATTGTTTAAATTATTTTATACAATCCCATTAATGTATAATATGCCAACAACAATAGACATTTCTTTTCACGGAAATGAATTAACAGTTCCAATTATTTCCCATGGAACAAATTTGCTTGTAGTATACGTCTTATTTAGTATCAAAAGATGTACGAGAGAACGAATTAAGTACGAATATCGAAGTACCAATGTATCAGAGAATATTTTCCTATTTTTCTAGTTAGTGTAATTTATTTTAAATCAATAATGACATCAAGATAGTTCTTGGAATTTATCTTGATTTGCATGCTGAAGGGCGTGTGCTCAATGGTGAAGGGGGTACAATGTTTCTTTTTCCTATTTCATGTACTATTATAGATTTGCACGGGCTATTTTTCAAGGAAGGAAAGCCACAAATAACACAAGCATCCGTCTCCAATTACGATGCAGTAGAAGGCGGTAGAATAATAATACAGTATTATGTTGGCATACTTCCTTAATCCGTTTTAGATCTCCGTTTTTTTTTCCCATAATAAGTAACTGAGAATGATTAATCCATGCCCTTTAAAATAATTCTTGTTGTTCAGGCCATTATAGATACCTTAAAAACTGATTAATAATGAAATACAACGAAAATAAATTAGATAAATATATGGATAGCTGAAAATTTGTAAAATTTAATTGTCTATTTTTTTATTGGGGGTTGGGGGGGTGATCTTCGAGTCGCTAGCGCTCTGGCGCTCGGTACCCCAGGTTTCGGGTTCAAGTCCCGGCTGTGCCAGGGATGTTTGCAGTGGTTCGGAATGCACTTGAAACTGTAGGTCCAGGTCTAACATGATCGTAGAGCATTGCGAAGGTATTGTTACTTACGCACCTCCTATGTAGTGCTAGGGCTGGTGGCCGAGTGTTTAGCGCTCTGGCGCTCGATACTACAGGTTTCGGGTTTGAATCCCGGTGGTGCCATTTATGTATGTAGTAGTTTGGAATCCACTTTAAACTGTAGATCCCGGTCTGTTTAGCCTAATGTGTGCACAAGATGACCGTAGAACGACAAACCAAACCAAACCAAACCTATGTAGTGCTAAGTGTGTAACGCTGGTGCAGCGCTTGCCTTAAGGCATCAAAGACAACTGTCTCAGTGTTTTGCAGCTGCATTAGAAGAAAAAAAAAATTTCTTATATGGACCTATTTCAAGATGTACTAGGCTGGATGATAATCAGGATTCTTTAATGTTTACCATAAATCTGTCCAAAAGAACTTTGCTGCTGTTTAGAATGTTTAGGAAATATTATATTGTCTGACAATTCCAGATTTCAATTATCTCCTCAATTTTTACGATTGATTTGGGCTTTGTAAGAGCGATACTTCTCTGCAAACTTTTTTCACGTCCCTGCTTTTAGCAAAAATTTTGAAGCATTGGAGTCGTATTCTAAGCAAAAGTCGTATACCAAACAAAATCTTTCTCATCCAACATTATCAAGTTGAATGTACAGGATGATTATAATTAAAGTCCCACTTTCAAAATGCTCTAAAAAAAAAGGACCACTCTTCAGAATGAGTTCAAATTTGAACTGAAGATACTTGAAGAAGGGGGAAAAGGTACGGCATCAGCAATAATTGACAGACGGTTTATTGTTGTTTTTTTATGCAGTTTTTGGTCCAAGGAGATTTAAAAACTGGCGTTCCCCAATCCCATTGGGTATGATCTTGGCGTGGTGGATGGGCTTTCCCTTAACAGTTCAGCAACTGTTGAATGACTTGGAAGTCATTTTTTTTCCATCAAAAGACCGAAACAATCAAACACATTGAACACTACAGTTGGTTTAATGTGTAACTCAGGCCGTCATAATTTTGATTCAAAATGTCATTGGTAGCCCAATCCACTTTCGTCATGCAGCTTTTAGCGCTACCTATTAATACTCTTTGGGACCTTTTTTTGATGCCGCACCGTTTCCCTTTCTACAAGTATCTTCAATTCAAATTTGATCTCATTCTGTCGAGTGGTTCTTTTTTTTACATCATTTTATAAGTGGGACTTTAATTATAATCACCTTGTGTATCAAAGCTTTCGTATACCGACGTGTCACTTTAATTTTATAAAAATTACAAAATGTAAAAAGCTCTTTTATATTAATTAATTATGTATAAAGTCATCTAAGGTATTGTTGAGCCTATATTCAAAAAATTTATTAAATTCCTTCTATTAGCTTACACTCTCCCTATATATATCTTATTCAAATTTTCAATCGTACATAAAATACTTTTTATTCATCCATTTCAGTTCAAATGCATTTTTTTTTTAACTTGTAGTGGATGGCACTGGATGTTAATGCAGTTTTTTCAAATATTAATTCAATCATTAAATTTAATGAATTGATTACAATTTTTTTTAGATTTAAGTTGCATGTATCTACCAATAGACGGCGCCAGATAAACTTAAAAAAATGAATGAAAATTGTTTATAAAGGACTTTCTGCAATAAAGTGAAAAAAAGTAGAAATTGACTTTAAAATTTTTTATTATTATTTTTTTTTTCTTTCTTTTTTTAAGGATGAACTGTCCCAGCGGATAGAACATTGGGTTTGCGAACTGGAAGGTAGTTGGTTCGAAACACAAGACAAGCAAAGCCGAAGTAGAAATTTCTATTGTTTATGCCAAGAATGGACATGATCCATTCGTATACGTTACTTGAAAGCCCATCAGATTTCGTTGAGTGTCAAGAGTTGTAGAAATAAATCTCATTTATCCTGCTCTTGATAAATCACTTTCCTTAAACCAAGTCCTCAGACTTTTTCTTCAAGAGTCAAAGGTCCACATGGACGTGCACGGTTAACTCGTCTTTGGCGTGGGAGGTAGGCAATTGATTTATGAATATATTCACGGCTGACTAGCTATGAATAGTATATGCATTTATTGTTGACAATAGACGCCTTCTTCTATAGAGATCAACATTTCTTTTAGCCGCTTGCACATTTATTCAATTCCTTCTATTACCTCACACTCTCCCTATATATATCTTGTTCAAATTTTCAATCGTTCATAAAATACTTTTTATTCGTCCACTCGAGTTCAAATACTTTTTTTTAACTTGTAGTGGATGACACTGGATGTGAATACAGTTTTTTCAAATATTAATTCATTCATTAAATTTAATTAATTCATTTTAGTTTTTTATAGATTTAAGTTGCATGTATCAACCAATAGATGGCGCCAGATAAACTTAAAAAAATGAATGAAAATTATTTCTTTATAGCAATAGAGTGAAAAAAAAGTAGGAATTGACTTTAATTTTTTTTTTTTTTTTTTATTACTTGTTTTAACATTTCAAATTGATATTTTGGACGAAATATGCATTGATTTGTTGATATTTCATACACAAATAGCATTTTGTCCTAATCTTCAAACGGGGTTCAAATATTTCAATCTGTATGAGTTACTTATTATTATATTAAAAATATTATTATATTCCTTTTCAAAAAGTTACTAAAGATTCAACGCTTTTTATTGATTTTTTTCCAATATATATTTTATTTTTCTGAAGAATGTTGTAATTTTGAAAAATGCATTTCTAATACGAGGATTTTCTAGTATGTGTCACTTTTTGTAGGGAAAGAGTTTGTTTTCTATGTCCAAAATTTTTTTCATTTTCTGGTTCTGTGTTTGGGGGTAGAGTGGCCGAGCGGTTTAAGGCGCTGGTTTGTTTTGTTGGAGGCGTTTATTCGAATCCCACTGGTGCCATGTTTTCTTAATCAACTTACTAGCACTCTGTTGTTGAGTGACTAGCACTCTGGAGCTCGATGCCACAGGCTTCGAGTTCGAGTTCCGGCTGTGCCATGGATGTTTGTAGTGGTTCGGAATCCCCCTTAAAGGGTAGGTGACTGTAAATGATCTAAGACTGTAAAAGGTCTAATATGACTGCAAAGCGTCGGGAGTAGGGTTGACAACCATAACCTATAAAAAAAAAAAAAAAAAAAAAAAAAAAGAAACCATCTCCTATCTAGAAATCTGCCTCTAGAAATCTAGGCAGGCGGCCTTGGCCCATCATGGGACTGTTGCACTACTGATGATGATGGTGGTGGTGGTGGTTCTGTGTTTGAACTACAGAAATATTCAATTCTACATTAGAAATTTGTTACGTATGAAAACAACTTGCAAATTTACCTTGAGCGTACTAAAAAGCAAATACTTACTGATATGATTGAATGAATCTTACCGACAAAACATTTTTATGCTCAGTGTTTGAAAGTGGTATTTTCACAGTGTTTAAAGATAGTGAAGTGACTTTTCCTGTAACATAATTTAAGAAGCTAGAACAATATTGACTAAAGTAACTGTAATTGTTGTAAAATGAATCCATGCTATCAAAAGATATTGAGTAATAATATCATTAAAAATATATAGGTAATATATAGTAAAAATATATAGTAAATAATATAATATATAGTAAATAATATCATTAAATATAAAAGGGCTGTTATAGTAGTTAATATTTAGTAAAAGTAAATATTTTTTTAATTTAATAACTTGTTTGACATTGGATTTTTTTTCTTCTTTTGAATAATAATAAATCACAATTTGTTTAATAATAAATCACACTCGTACTAGATGTTGGGAATTTTAGTAATTAATCTTGGATTTTTATAAAAAGAATTGGCAGCTATGCATGTTTTTAATATTTTGTCTGGTATGTCCTATTTTATCATGCACAGAAAATGAGCATGATTTGTCAAGTTTTGAATGAAACATATATCTCTCGAAAATAGATTTATGATACAGAACTTGCACGTCAAAGAGTAAAAGAGTACTTTTTTTTTTTTTTTTTTTTTTTTCTGTTGGAAAAACGAAAATAGGAATGAAATTATTCAATAATAATAAAAAAAAAAAAAACTTTTTGAATAAAAACATTAGGGAGAGAAGGAAATTGAATTTCCAACTTCCCTTTTCACTTTTTGAAGAAAAAAAGGGATAAAAAGCACAAAACAAGTTAACCACTTACCGAACCAGGAGTAAGTAAAAACGCTATCGCTAACGCTGTGACGTCTATCTACTTCCGGTCGGGGAGCGGAAGTTCAGCCAACAAAACTGACAACACATTCAAAAAACACAAACGGGGAAGAGAGAGAGAGACAGAAAAAAAAAAAAGAAAAACAGATAGTAGAAGCCTTTTCAAAAACTGAATAAAAATCAGAAAAGTGCAGAGGGGGTTGAACAAAGAAAAAAAAGAGTTCTTTTTTTTTAATATTTTTCCCTGTTTTCCTTTTTTGTACGATTTCGTCGGTGCTTTTTAATAAGGGGAAGTTCGGAAAATTTTAATTCCTTCTTCTTCAAATCTAGCGGGAACTTTTTTAAAAGATTGATTGACACAGATCGTAGTTGAAAGGGTTTTACTATTACTTAGTTTATAAGAGAGCAAGGGGGGGGTGTTCGAACCACCATCTACATCTCCCTCCATTTCGTCCTGTTCTATTTTTTATTTTCTTCCTAGCAGTACCCCAACATTTCATTCTGATGGCTTTGGTATGAGGGTTGTCAAAAGGCCAAGCGTGGAGCCATCGTATTAAAATGTGATTTATTATTATTTCAGCAGGAAAAAAAAAATGAAAAAAAAGAGAGAAGAAACGATGTTCTCCGTTAGAAGGGGGGGCAGCAGAATTGTGGAGATTTGTCATGGATTTCGAGTTATGTAGATTTTTCTCGTTTACAGATTTCTGCCTTGAATGAGATTGATGGTGTGGAAAATTCGGGTTGTCATTCGACGAATCAAACACATCATTTCATATTCTGACTCGGATATGGAAATTCTTTATTCGTTTACATAAATTTTTTAAAACTTACTTGGAGGCTTGAAAGGGGAAAAAAAAAACTTTAAATCTTATATATTTTAGAATTAAAAGAATGTTTTCTAAATGGTTTTTATTTTAATTGAGGTTTGTTTGTTTTTTCCCACAACTTCAGTTTTTTGACATTCAATTGGTTTTGGAACACCGGGATGAACATTGAACCGAATTTTCGAAACAAATCCCGACAAGTAAAGCATAATCAAAATTTCAGACTATGTGCAGCGGATTTGTACGATAAATCCATAGGTTGCAATCTTCCCATTTGTCTCGAGGAACGTATGAATTTCTGAAATGCCCTGGTCAAATTGTGGTGGCAAAATTTGAACACAGTTTAACTTGACACCTATCATTCCTGTATGGCAGTCTTTCTGTTGTTGCAGTGGATGACATTCATATCGATATTGTAATGGAGGACATTTATTCTACTGTTGAAGTGGATGATTCCATTCTGCTTTGGCAATGGGTGATATTCCTTTTACTGTTACAGTAAGTAATTTGCTGTTGCAGTCAAAGAGCCCTGCATTTTTAAAGATACTATGGATTTTTTATGTATAAATAAGAAAAACTTAAAAAGGAGCAGTTGCTTCAAAAAATTTCAGAATTACTACGTCATATTACTTTTTGCCAAAGAGAAGTTTGGAAAAAATAACCACTCGAGAGCAATGGAAGTTTCTGTGCAACTAATAAACTGTATATAGAAGCTCTGTAAATTTATTTTGATTATTTGCAGTTAGAATTTTCAGAAAAAGATTCATTCAAGAAATTGTTTTCAAAAAATATATTAGAAAAAAAACAAATTGCT
This sequence comes from Caerostris darwini, assembly GCA_021605075.1. Classification (NCBI taxonomy): domain Eukaryota; kingdom Metazoa; phylum Arthropoda; class Arachnida; order Araneae; family Araneidae; genus Caerostris; species Caerostris darwini. The sequence continues at coordinate 213,722 of BPLQ01000204.1, forward strand.
AATGCAAATCAAAAAGTACTAACATTATTTTAGAATTTTATTCATTATTCTGAACACATGTTTGGCTCGTCGCGCAGTGGTAATGGCCTCAATTATCGCATAGAAGGATTCGGTTTCGAATCGATTGGTGGCATACGTTTGCTCTCATTGCAATGAATACTCATTTAAATTCCTGCGTTGACGGTCAGGCTGTCTGGTGAGAATTTTTCATCTCGTAAGATACAGAAATATGAGACTATTACCCTTGAAAATAGGCTCGGAAGGCGATTTACCACAGTAAAATATGTTGTACTATTTACTGAGGACCGAATAAGTCTTTCTTAAGTCGTAACTGCTATTTATAATAAATTACATGTAAAGTTTTTATTTACATTTAGGAAATATTGAATAGTATCAGTGTTATTCAACATTGTTTGGAAGATGGTTTGTTCATGTCCTGAAGCTTTCTCATTGCAGTCAGAAACTGTGTTTGTAAATTTTTGCTGAAATGAAAATATAATTTACAGTTTTATTTCTTTTGTTTTGTGAAAATAATAACAACGAAAAACTTAAATGTTATACCAAGTTAAATGCTATAAGTGCTAATAAATAGTGCCTTTAATAAAAATGGGTTGGATAGGAAACAAAGATAATTTTAACCATTTACCAATGATTTAAGTTATATATAGTATGTTAGTGTTTATTAGATCTTTTAAAAAAGCCACTCACTTAGAGTGGTCATTTTTATGAATATGAGAGACAATAAGAAAAAAAAATATGAGAGATGGATCAAAGGTTACATCTTGTCATCACTTCGGAAAAAAAAAATTGTTGCAATTAAAGTAAAGAAGCCAGAAAATAATTTTGCCGTGTTTATTTCTTAAAGATATTTAATTTATCAGCAGTCAAATTTAGTCCTTCATTTTATTATAACCCTTTCTATAATTGGTAGCCAAATGAAACTGTTAGCCCAGTTGAAAGACAAAAATGACCAAAAAAAGTGTTGTTCGTGGAATGGAAAATTTCGCTGTGATTAATAGCTATTAATTAAGACTGTACACATTTTTTGTATTTCTAAATTGACATGCTTGATGTTCAACTCATGCATAGTACCAATATCCCATCGATAAACATTGGCAGGGCTGTTGTTGTTGCCATTGGAAGAATGTTGAGGTACAATTCCTTTACATTTACATGGAAGAAAATTCTGAAAATCTCCAATCAGACAGCCTGACTGACAATAAAATACACTTTGCCATCATGCCAATGAGTTTCCTCTTCTCTGAAGGCAGTGACTACAATAACTGTCGCTGGTTGATTCGAACTTGAAATCTCACTTGTTTTTTTACTGAATAGGGGTTCTTAAAACTACCAACAATGCAACACACACACACACATATATATATATATATATACACACACACGCATATACAAACATACCTATATATCAACTCCTAGGGGGTTGATAAAAGGTTTTTTGAAAAATGCCCGTTTTTATATTTTTGTTTTATTTTCACAATAAATTTAATTTATTTTTGCCATTAATATCATCGATTCTTAATTTTTTTTACAATGGTGTAAATTACTTATATTCAATATTTAGTTCTCGTGATTATCTGTATAATTAAAAGGCAATGTTCGTGTCAGTGTGCGCTTTAGATTCAAAAACTATTCTACTGATTTCTTTGAAAATTTCACAGTCTGTTCTTGTTAGTACTGGAAGTGTTTAGAGAGTAGTTTGAATGAAGTCCGATAGGTAGCAATGTTGTTTCCTCTGTGTAAATTGAAGACTGTATTTTTTCTCATTAGGACTGCTATTGAATATAGATAAACTACTGGAATTTAAAATAATTTTGTAACTATATTTCATGAAATAATAGGGGTTTTTTTGGATAGTTAATTGTTAAACATTATTTGTGATAATTAATTTTTCTGTTGTTGTTTCATAATAATGCCACTGAAGCGAAAAAACATTCGATAGCAATAAGGAAAAAAAAAATATCAAAAGCAAACCAGCAATGAAACAAGAAACAGAAAAGTGTTAATCACAATCATTCACATGTAACACTAGCGACGCCTTGTTGGCAACGCGATTTTACACATGTCTCTCAAAGATGGTTTATTGCATTTATATAATAAAATGATATCATGCAATGTTGCTTCCATATGTTTTTTGAGGGGATCTTTGTCAATTTGAAAAGGGGTCGCGAAGCCTTGTTGGCAACGAGAGTTTACATATGTCTTTCAAAGATGTCTTACATAGATCTTTCATTTATTTAATGCAATTTCATGCTATGTTGTTTCTATGTGTTTTTCGAGGGGCGTCTTTGTGAATTTTGTAAAGGGGTTGCGAACCAAAAGTTTAAGGACCACTGTCGGAGTGCGAAAGAACCTTGGAAGCGCAAAGTCACCGAGTAACAAAGCAGAGGAAGTGTGCAGGTACAGCTCTGTCTGGAGAGCAGTCCAAGAAAAAAGGCTCGCTGCGTGGAGTCGGTATCCAGTTTCTTGCTGCACTGCCTTCCCGATGCGAGTAACTCGATACTTATGGGATTTCTCTCAACTTTTTGCAAATCTTTTCACTGGATTGGCCAGGAACACGCGTCCGAGCATGCGCACAATGCACTCTCACCCCTTTCCTGTCCCCTCCCCCTCCTCTTTCCATTACCAAAAGGGGAGGGGGGGGGGTTGAGAAAGAAATGCAATTTCCGGTAAAAAATATCCTCCTCCCTTCAGACGACTCATCCTTCGACATCCTTTCCTTCTATCCAATCCTTTTTTTTTTCTTTCTTCTTTTTTCCTCCTCCCATTCTTAAAAGTACCTTTCAAAAGCTATAGTGGAAGAAAGGGGCAAAAAAAATCCACAATTACCACAATGAATTTGAAAGGAATTTTTCTACCGGAAATTTCATTTCAAGATACATCTATTTTTATTATATGTAGAATCCAGAGTAATTTTTTTAGTAATCCATAGTCCATCTAGAGTAATCCATATATATTTTTTTCTTTCTTCTCAGTTTAGTAAAAAAAATCAAAAAATTTGTTATAATTGTGAGTCCAATTTTTAAATCGATTCCTGACTCCAACGATCCATCTGTGTTGTTATGCTTTCTACACGCCATATCATTGAATATAAATTTCGAATATGTACTTGGATAATGTTGTTTTTATACGATCCCATACTAGGCCACAAGTCATAAATACGTCAAAATCGATTGTTTTTTGGATTACAGAATAAATTCAGGTGGGGTTTTTTTCACATTTTAATGCCATCATAATAAAATCTTCGTTTTTTTCATGTTTTTGGCTTCATTCGGCTTTTAAATTTTTGTTTTCTGATACGTCATCGCTCGAATTCATTTAATTTTCATTCCACTTTTTCATAATGAACCATGGAATGAATGATAAATAATGGATGAACCATTTAATTGATCACTACAAACTTAGATTTATTGCTCAGTTGCATACATGGAGATGATATCTGACCCACATAAGTGATTCTTTTTCTTTAAACATAGATCGATATGGCCTTTATTTTTACTCACAAATGAAAGGATTATTAAAAAATAATAAATAAAAAATAAATCATGAAATCAAGATTGAATTTTTAAATTTCGGGTTGGATCATTTTTTTAAACAAGTAACTTGAAAGTGAAACCTTTCGCCATTAGGACATGGCAGCCGCGTGGTAGTTTCAACATTACCCAAGGGGCACTAAGAGGAGCTTATTACATAGCATCCACGTTTTGAGAATCATACTCTCCTCCCATTTTCGACAAGCCCTATAGAGTGATTCTCCTGTCAACTGATTTATCGCTTTCGTTCCTATGACCACCAAGAGATTTTGGCTCAACTTCTTCACTCCTCAGCGACCTAATGGCCAATTGGCTAGCGCTCTGGTTTTTGGCACCACAGGCTTCAGGTTCAATTTCTGGCGGTGGTATGGATGTTTTGTTATTTCGGAATCCAAGTTAAAACTGTAGGTCCGGTCTAATCATCCTATAAAAAAGGATCGTGGAGCAATAAACCAAAACAAAAACAATTAATCTTATTTGAGCTGTCATGTGAACACAGTTCTGGTTTCGAAACTTGATGAGTGAAGATTGGTTTGGTTTGTCACTCTACAGTAATTTTTTGCACGCTTTAGGCTAATTAGACCGGGACCTACAGTTTAACGTGGATTCCGAACCACTCACAAACATCCACGCCACCTCTAGGATTCGTATCTGAAGCCTGTGGTACCAACAGCCAGAACGATAGCCAATTCGCCATCAGGCCTCCATATAAGAGTAAAGGAATCAATATTGTAAAAATACGTTGAATTAAACTATTACATAAATTTTTTTCTTTGGAAAGTTTCAGATTATTTTTATTTTTTATTGATATTAACATTACTGAATTATTTGAGTGTTCCCGAAACGAATAAATCTAATTACTACTAAAAATTTTAAAGGTTAATAAAATTTAAGATGATGATGGTACTTAAACTGAAAATCAGCTTCAGATGCCTGTGGCCTTCGAGAATAATTCCAATCCATTATCTTCTGCAATGCCTTCTTCTTAAAAAGAAAGAAAATGAAAAAAAAAACATAAAAGAAATTATTATCTAATCTTTTATTCACGACAATACTATCCAGTTCTAATTATTTTTCTGACCTACCAAATTAAAATCGAACGGGATCATTGAAAAAGAGATGATTCTACAGTACGTTACAGCCAATAAATTCTGGTCTGAAATTCATTATTGAAATTTCGTGATAAAAAATATCAGTAAGGGCAGGGAGTAGTTAACCACTGCGTCGTAAAATATAGGTTTGAGAAAAAAAAGGTCATCTGTTTAATTATGACTATGATATTTTATTAGCTATAAAATAAAATAAAACTCTCTTCAAGACATTGATGTTTTAATAAGCATGAAATTATAAGAATGCATAATTAAAAATATATAATTATGAATAATTATGTATTGACAATTTAAAACTTATTTAATATTCCAGTTGCCTCGGACAGTTAATTAAGTTTTCATTAAAAATGTAAGGAAATAAAAATTAATTAATGTAAGAAATATTTATGCAAGGCAAGACATAAGATTTTGAATGAATTGTTCAGAAAACATTGCGAAATGTGTATTTGGAAATGGAAAAAAAGAAAAAAGAAAAAAAAGGTCATCTTTTCAATCATGACTATGATATTTATTATGTTCTTCTAATATGCTTGGTACTTTGCTCTTTGTAAATCTGTGAATATCAGCATAGATGTAAACGGAGGAAAATCGAAATCGTAACTACCCATATTTTTCTTCTTATTATTAAAGTGCACCACGGACAACGACTATTTATTTATATACTAGAACAGCCTGGTGAAAAGCATGGCAAGATTCCGTACAAAAGCAATTTGGTTCAAAACTCAGCAAATGATGATGAGCCAAAGTCTTCTATTCTTTGCAGGAGAATTCCACCAATTCACAACTATATATGCATATACAGGGTGATTATAATTAAAGACCCACTTTCAAAATGTAGTAAAAAAAAAAAAAAAAAAGAAACACTCGTCACAATGAGCTCAAATTTAAAGATATTTGAAGAAGGGGGAAACGGTACGGCATCAAAAAAAAAAAAACTTCCACCGATTTTTCCCATTTTATTTGGTATGACAGTAACAGTGTCACAACTGTTGAATGACTTGGAAGTCATTTTTTTGCGTCAAAAAACCGAAACCATCAAGCACATTAAACACTATAGTTGGTTTAATGTGAAACTCATGCCAAATACGTTGTAATCTCGATTCAAAATATCCTTTTAAGCCGAATTCACTTTCTTTACGCCGCTTACAGCGCCATCTATTAAATCACTTTGGAACTTTTTTTGATACCGTACCGTTTCTCTCTTCTTCAAATATCTTCAGTTCAAATTTGAACAACATTTTGACAGTGGGGCTTTATAGTCACCCTGTATTCTATATATGATGAACCAAAGGCTTCCATTCCCCAAATCTTAACTATACATATCTATATATGATCGGTCAAAGGCTTCCATTCTTTACTGGAGAATTCCCCAAATCACAACTATGCGTTATATATCTATATATGTATATATATAGTTTGGGAATTCTCCTGCAAAGAAAGGAACTTTTGGTTCATCCTCATTTGTTGAGTTGTGAACCAAATTACTTTTGTAATAAAAACTATGTCAATATATATATATATATATATATAAATATGTCAATATATTTTTTTTATTTATTCACTTATTTGTTATTAAATTTGTACTGCATCTACATTTCAATAAATTTAAAAAAGAAATACACTTAAAAAACTCTTGCACAACAAGATTAACTGTAAGTATCTGCTTTTGTAGAATTGTTGAAAGTCGTCTACGAATCGTCGACTAGCAGTTGTTCTAAATTTATTTATTTTTATTATTAGCACAATAAAAAGACTTTTTCCTTAACCAAATTCAAGGAACTTTTTGTTGACATAGGAAATAAAAAAAATAAAAAAGACATTAGTTACTGCATACATTCTTGTAAAGTAGCCTCTCAACGCGACCGAATATTATCTCCAGATCTCCGCTTAAGCGTTAACACTTCTGGGGTAATTTGGGCCCGTTGATTAGGAGTCAACGACGCGCGGCATGATGATGGGTTGCACTGTGAAAAGGGCCGGGGGCCGTTTTCACACTTTTTCCAGAAAGTGGACTCCGTTTGTCATCAAGATCATTTGCGATGACAAATGAGTGTTGATGCGACATGTTTCCTGTTTCTCAGGATAGGAAAACCTAATTTTTTGTGGGGAAATCTTCCAAAAAAAAAACAGCAATTATATTTGATACACAAAATAAAATAAACCCAGAATAGTCTCTTTCTTTTTGCTTAAAGCTTTGAACTTAAATTATTTCACCAATAATTAATGTATATGTTTGTAAACTTAGTTGTCCAATTAAGATATTTAAATAAATCCACAGAAAAATAATTATAATTGCAAAGAAGCTTTCATCAATTTTTACAGTTTTTAATTGATTTAATTTTACATATAATTTCAATTCAGAGCAAGTTGGTGAAAACATATTTCCAAAATATTGAACTATTTTTCATTCTTTATGCATATCTAAGAGATCTTGTGTTTTAATTATGCCTGCCATGAAGACTTCACTCGTTGGAGAGAAAGGAATACATAAGGTTGCTGTTAAAAGATTTCTTTCTTACATTTCGGTGTCAAAGGGGTGCTCCCTCCAAGCAATGCGAGAGACAGACACCATCACAATCACCTTAATTTATTATAGTTTCTAAAAGCAGTGACTCTAACAAACAAGTAGATTCGCATTGTGTCCTCCTCTACGTTAGCTGGCGGCCTGATGGCCAACTGGCTTTCGTTATTGTAGGTACCGGTCTAATTAGTCTAAAATGTCAAAACCAAACTCTCATTAGCAGAGTGCCTTACCATTATACCACAATTTAGACAATGATTTTAAATAGCGTAATATAATATACGAAATGGTCATATGGCAAATTACGTCTCAATTTCAGACAAATTTTTTCCCCCTTTTCTATTGCGAATAGCGATTACTTCATGAACACGAATCCCATGAAATGCAGCCAATTTATGCGAGTGGTGCAATTTATGAGAGCCAGAGTAGGTTTCATAGATTTAAAGAGAAAATTGTGCCAGAAATTCTATAGCGATTAGCCAATGAACAGTTTTGATTTTTTTTTTTTCACAATCAATAGGTTTTTGTTGTTGTTGATGTGGTTATTAATCGATTGAGCTCGGATTCCTCCTACATATAACAGAAGCATCTAACCGATAGGTGAGAAGAAAATGATTTTTAGAAGTAACTGAGCCGTATGTGTCGTGTGAGAGAAAACTTGGAAAACTCCAACCAAGCTGTCTGGCAGGCGATGCGAGACTTTTTACATACGATATCAGAATGAGAAATTCGGCCAGCCCGAAGGCACACGATACTTTTACATACGATATAATAACTGACATTCAGTGTTCTCATTTCTGAAAGGATCTTGCCAAGTTTTTTGTTTCTGCAACGAAAGCGTCTTACACAATAGCTTCAATCGTTATCCCTGGGACACGAGACGATAAATCAATCGATTTAATAATCGATAATTTCATCTTTATTAACACATTTAAACGAAATTGAAAATGTGAATTATGTATAAGCTATAATTTTTGCACCGCGTACGTTATTATGAATGTAAATTACAACCATAATGTTCCATATTTCATTCATTCATTATTTTAAGTAATTTTGAAAAAAAAATCAAACCGTGAAAGCTCGCACAAGATTACCAAAAAGACCATCCAATAACTCAATCATATAATTTGCTTTAATTAACCTGCCTAGAGTGAAGCCAAGAATACATCCGCAAAACTTCATTCCCCATTTTGCTATTTAACGACAAGTTTAGAACAGAACAGAACGTTTAATTACAAGATAAGAAGTCGTTGTCCTATTTCATATTCCTCCCTTTTGGTGTTTCAAGTGAAGAAAATGGCATTCGATGGAAACAGATAAAAAAAGAACATTTCGAATCTTTCAGTGACGGTGACATTTTTGTTTCCCCTTGAAAAAAATCGCCGCCGGTTGTTGTTCGTTTTGAGGTCGAAATGTGTCATTATAGACTAACGGTAATTACCATTGTGATGATTTATTATTCATTTTACGCATAAGACAAAAAAAATATGTACTGCGGGTGTGAAAAAGGACATAAAAGTCACTGTATCATTTTCACACTTATATTCAAATTACAGCCGATAATTTCCTTTGGTCGAAGAAGACTTCTGTTTAGGCGGAAATTTAATTATTCTGACCTGAAATCGGCATGCAAAAATGACACATTGGTCAAAATGGACTCAAAATTATATTTTACACATTAAAGCAGAAGAAATACTCTGTCATTAGTACGATGTTGCATAAAGACAGAACTTATAATACTTTCTAAAATAGGGAATTCTTTACCAATGTGTTTGCAAGCATTGATGAAACTTATTCTTAAAACTGAGATTAACTGATCAGATTAGTTAATTAGAATCAAAAATGAGATCAATTAGTTACCAGATTAGTTAGTTAGAACCCAAAATGAGATAAATTAGTTATCAGATTACTTAGTTTGAACCCAAAATGAGATAAAAGTTATCTGATTAGTTAGTCAGGATCCAAAATGAGATAAATTAGTCATCAAATTAATTAGTCAGAACCCAAAATGAGATAAATTAGTTATCATGTTAGTTAGTTAGAACCAAAAATGATATAAATTAATTATCTGATTAGATAGTCAGAACCCAAAATGAGATAAATTAGTCATCAGATTAGTTAGTCAGAACACAAAATGAGATAAATTAGTCATCAGATTAGTTAGTCAGAACACAAAATGAGATAAATTAGTCATCAGATTAAATAGTTAGAATCCAAAATGAGATAAATTAATCATCAGATTAGTTAGTCAGAACCCAAAATGAGATAAATTAGTCATCAGATTAGTTAGTTAGAATCCAAAATGAGATCAATTAGTTATCTTTAATCTTAAGCACTTTATTTAATTGTAATGCAACTGTTTGAAAAAAAAATGCAGTTGACAAAAGACCAAAAGCTTTTTTTATCGAGCTTCAAAAGTTTTGTCAAGCTTCTTAATCTTTAAAATGATTTTTTGTAATCGACGAAGATAATAAATAATAGTTATTCTTTTGATAGTCCTAATAACAGATTGTGTTCTTCAAAAATTTTTTGGCTTTTTAATTTTTATAATTTTATAATTTTTAATTTGCCTTTTGCCTTTTAATTTTTTTATTTTGCCTTTTGGAAGCATTTCTCTATATAACATACTCTCTAGAAAAGTATGACATTGAGTTTATGAACTAATGCGTTAGTACATTGATACTTTTTGCAAATTTATTATTCATCACAGTATTATTATACATCAGCCTTCAGTAACGAAGAAACTCTATAGCAACTACGACAGTATTTCTATCCATCTTGCATCGATACAACAAACAACACTCGATATATCAATAAATATCATTAGATTTAGTTCACATTTTTCTAAATATATTGATAAATATTACTGTACATAAGATTACACTAAAGAGTCCGGAGTCGTTATATAAAATTCCATTGTCAAAAATGTTTTTGTCGACTCACCGTCTCTGATAAAGTATTGACTAAAAGAATTAATTTCTTCTCCGATGGTAAAAAAATCCCCTTTCAACCAATCTATATTAATGAAAGAGCAAAGATAAATATGACTTCGGTTCCAAATTATATTGTTCAACATTTCTTTTCCGAGAACACGCTCTGACGCACGGTAAATCTTCTAAATGCCAGTTTAACAAAAACAAGTAATAAAAAAAAAAATTTAAGTCAATTCCTACTTTTTTTTCCACTCTAATTGCAGAAAGTCCTTTATAAATAATTTTCATTCATTTTTTTTTTAAGTTGGAAAAAATTCTCTCTCTCACATACACACTTTCCATCTCTCTCACTCATTTATTCACACGTTTCATTTTCCATTTTGTTCCCTCCTCGACTCCGACTACAACCCACAATGAAAACAGAATCTGAAAAACAAATTTTTTTTCCAGCGATCTACACGCTTCGCCACAGACGGTTTTATTCATAAATTTATATCTTCCTAAATATCTTATAGAAGAGAAATTTTTTTCTCCTATAAAAAATTGAAATTAATGAATTAAATTTAATGAACGAATTAATATTTGAAAAAACTGTATTCGCATCCAGTGTCATCCACTGCAAGTTTAAAAAAATGTATTTGAACTCGAGTGGAGGAAGGAAAAATATTTTATGAGCGATTGAAAATGTGAACAAGATATATAAATATATATAGGAAGAGTGTGAACTAATAGTAGGAATTGAAAAAGGATTTTGAAAATGAACTATTTGCATAGATATATCTCATTTCTTTACACCATTTAATAAAAATAAATAATATAATATTAAAAATTTAATATAGAATTTGATATTTTATGTTAAAACGTTAACGTAATACTTTATATTTGATACTTTATGTCGTAACTTTAATAAATATTGTCTTAATTGGAACGATTTTTGAAATAATCATGCGAGAAAATCACAAGTCCAATGGTAAAAAAACCCACCTTTCAAGCAATCTATATTAATGAAAGAACAAAGATAAACATGACTTCGGCTCCAAATTATATTGTTCAACATTTCATTTCCGTCTGTTAGCCGCGTGCTTTTGACGCACGGTAAATCTTCTAAATGCCAGTTTACGCCTCGTAATGGGCCCTGCCCCGAAAGCGAGCGTCCATTAAGTGCGCAGCGCCCTTGCATGCCAACGATAGGCGTCTCGTTCGTCAGGACACACCCTCGGACAAAAGCAATCTCAGTCAGGGGCGGAAGTGACAGCCCATTAACAGACAAGACCATTGTCCGGCGGGTGGGCGTTTCGAGTCAGGATTGTTAATATTTCCATCATGCCACGATAGGAATATCAAGCGTGGCTTCCTCTTAACAGATGCTGATCAGGGATCAATTCGAAGGATTTCAAGGATTCGCGATTCGTTCATTTTGCTGAATGATTCGTTCCAAAATATTTGTACTACTGTGTCCAAAAAGTAAGACCGATTGTCAATTTAAAATTCCCGGGCTTATGGATTTTCAATTTTCTTTTTTCTTTTTCTTTTTTAGGTTGCTGCCACTGTCCTTGACATCTGTGAAAAATTTGACGTCAAAATAGTCATTAGTGTTTGAGTGACGCTTGGCTTTGTGAGACACTTGCACTAAATTTTCTTTGCGGAAACTTATAGAATGTTGCAGAAGGCATTCAGTGAGCATTCCCATATCGGAAAGAAATGTTTACAAGGGGCATAAACAGTTCGAAGAAGGCAGAGAACATGTTGAGGACGAAGAACCTTCTAGTCAACCCTCAACCTGTATACCGTTCAACCATTTTCTATGAAAATTGGTAATAATATGTATTCGAGTGTGGAAAATATCGCGCTATCCACTTTAGTGTTACTTGCCACCAGATGGCAAGATGTACAGATGTAGCATTTCATCTTATATGTCGTTCAAACGATATCAATGAAAATTAGTATGCACATATATTGGAACATGGTGAATACATTTGCGATATGTAATTTCCTACAATGCATTTTTTTTCAGGCCAACGTATGCCAGGTACTACTAGTCGTATGTATATGGGAAGGGACTAAACATTGGGAAATAAAGTACATAATTTAGTACGTGATAATATAGGACACAATTTAATACGTGAAGCCCAATTGCAGCAATAAAAATTAATATCATGAAACGTACAATACAATGTACAATATAATATATACAAACACACATATATATATGCGACGCTGTACGCTAGCTATCATGGCAGGAATGCGCGTTTAATTCTGTGAGTTAATTCTTATAAGTGAGTTGTTTTGAAAGGACAGATTCATTGGGGGATATGGGTAGTCAAAGACAGGTTTTCTCCAATACCTAAGGCAAAATAGGCAGTTCGTTCTAATAAATTCTACTGGAAGGCAATAACCCCCTTCCCCTACCGTTTTGAGGAATGACGTTGGTACTCTGAAATGGTGTAACCAATTACCCAATTCAATCAGAGTTTTGTCAATCGTCTTCCTATTTCCGTAAACAGCCTCACGGCCAATTGGCCAACGCTCTGGCAGTTCCTACCATAGGTTTAGGTTCGAATTCAGGCAGTGGCATGGATGTTTATGAGTGGTTCGGAATCCACGTTAAGCTATAAGTTCCAGTCTAATTAGCCCAAAGTGTACAAAAAATGATCGTAGAGCTACAAACAAAATCTGTTTCCATATTCTTCAACATATGCAATTGAAGCCTTCTTCTCTTAGCTTGCTTGTCCACTAGATCCCATGTTGGATATTCCTCACCTACCACCCTAAACTGTTTGCAACTATATCAATGAACGATACGAGATCTGTTGGATATTCAATAAAAGCTAGTAGTATATTAATTCTTCAAAATTTAATAATAATGACAGTGTTTAATGACTTTCTATTTAAAATTTCCTTTGAAATTTTATGTCAATATTCTTTCTTAAATATACAGCGATTTTCAGAAGTATTCGATATTAATCATTTTTACAAAAGGTAAAAAAAATTATTATTAATTTCCAAATTCCTTGCATTTTTCCCACAGAAGATTGTGCATCTTTATTGCTACAATAACATTTATGTCTACAATAACATGAGATAAATTTTTTGAGTATCTCATTCCAGTTAAAAACAAATTATGTTTAGTTATTGTAGTAGATTTAATTATATTTCCAAAACGTATTATACCTTATATATGTTATATTTCAGTTATTATACGTGCTAGTAAATATAATGTTCTTAGGATCAAATTTCTGTAAGGAAGTACAGTGTTAACTCGATATATGTCAGCTTGGAATAAGTTCAACTTAAAGAATAAGTTTATAATCATTAACTTAGAGTAAGTTTTATTTGTAAGTGAAACATTTTATTTGTATGCATTTGCTTGGAATACAACTCGCGTGCTTCAAAAATAAATTACTTTACAGAGAAACACCACCTTAACAAAGCTCAGACAAGCCATAATAACGTCATCTGAAATGAGCTGACAATTATAACTTCCAGGAGATTTGCAAAAGCAAAGTCCTTTAGATCAGATTTTTAGTAAACATTAAATTTGGTGACTCTCAAATAGGTCCAAATAGAGAAAAGAGAAAATTTTATAAATTTTCATTCATGTGTGTATTTAACTTAACTTCTTTTGTACTGTGGTATTTTATTTTAAGCAGTGTTTAAATTGTTTTAAATGATACCATGACACCAATATGTCAATAACAATATGAATTTTTTTTTATGGGAACGGATGAATATTCCCCCCTTCGTTTCTTATGGGAAAAATTAGTTTGGCGTAAGTCCAAGGATCTGGAAAGAATCTACGACGTATACCAAGATACCACTGTATTTCTTAATGTTAAAATTCGTTTCGTATACGTCCTATTTGATAAAAGTTCCAAGGATCTGGAATGGAATAGGACACCAAAATATTTCTTTGATTCCTAATTATACGATCTTAACTTATTGTATATACTCTAAGAATCAAATTTTTGTAAGGATGTATACATTACAAATGGAAGCATTTAAACCCGCGGAAACATCCTTATTTCCTTATTTAATTGTATTATTCAATCCCAATAAAAAAAGATGGATAAAAAATGTAAATCAGTCCTTCATTTGTTATCAGGAAAGATTATGTGTTGATTTAATAGCAGGAAAATAAAACAAAAAGCAATAACCATAAGTTTCTTTATATGACATTCTTCTTTCACTGATGTACTTGAACTTTACCTTTTTTTTCCCCTTTTCTTCTGACTTGTGCCACCTTTCTCAGAGTTTAAGATATCATTCAGCTTTCAACAAACAACCTCGACGGCAAGTCTATCACAAAGCGGTTTCGTTGTAAATGGTTTTTATTTGAATTACAAATGGCATCAAAGGTTATGGAGGGGGCACGGCACAACTGCGAAAAAGTGCCAAGTTCTTTACCCTGGGGCCTGCATTCTGTTTTATTTATATTTTAATGCATTTCTCACTTTTTCGACAAACGTTTTGTTCTAATGCAGCTGGCGAACAGACAAATGTATTATAAAACGAATGTACAAATGTATTATAAAACGAATGTACAAATGTATTGTAAAACGAATGTACAAATGTATTATAAAACGAATGTACAAATGTATTATAAAACGAATGTACAAATGTATTGTAAAACTGAAATGGCTAAGTGAAGGGATTAGTGAACCGAACTGAAACTTCCCATGTCTTCGTCGAGTATGGGCACGGCAATCGTCCATACGGGGGATTTTACGGGAGGGTAACGAAAATATTTTTTTTGTTCTAATGCAGCTGGCAAACACTTAGACAGTTGTCTTCGATGCCTTAAGGGAAGCGCTGCACAGACGTTGCTCACTTAGCACTACCCCTGAGTGTCTGCAGCTTGAAGATAAACTACGGACACTGAGTAACAATACGATCCTGTTAGTACCGGGACCTACGGTTTAAAGTGGATTCCGAACCACTACAAGCATCCATGGTACCGCTGAGACTCGAACACGAAACCTGTAGTACCGAGGGCCAGAGAGCTAGCCACTCGGCCATTCTTGCCCTCTTTTTCGACAAACTTGATCATGCAATTCACATAATGATGACCTCAGAAATTCAATGGATAGATTTTAGAAGTGTGCCACTATTCAATGTGAACATTGATATTTAGATAAACAATATTATGCTTTATAACAACCTATCAATTTTCAAACAATACCATGAAACAATATACCGCCTTTTAGGGGACAGTGGAACGACCAAGAGAGGTGATAGCAACCTCGGATGCGTTGCGGGAGCGTTTAATAAAAAGAAGTCGGTGGTGAAAGCATAGGGAACGAATAGAAAATATCAGATTGCCGAAATCGAATTTAATCTAATTCAACGGCACTTCCTTATATCTCCTTCCTGCATTGTGGCGTGGTCGTCAAGTGGCTAGCGCTCTGGCCTTTGTTGCTTCAGGTTTGAATTCTGGCGGTTGCATGGATATTTATTAATGGTTAGGAATCCTTTTTAAACTGAAAGTCCCAGTCTGTTTAGTCTTCGTGTGCACAAGATGACAGTAAAACGACAAACCAAACCTTCATGCATTTGAAATTCGTGGATTAATATTTTTTTCCATAAATATTAAAATTAAAATGATCAATCTCTTTCTATGAAAAATTATCCTAATGGTATTTTTGATGTTATATATTGATACACAAATATGAAAGAAGTAACATGAAATGTACACATAAATGATAATTTGTCCAATTTAATTTTCTTCTTTCAGTTTATCTTCCCCGCTTGGATTTGATCACAAAATTTGAAGTTTATTAAAAATCTGCCCAAAGTATTAGTTTCTGCTCAGGTTATTTCGGATATGTGATTTTGTTATTCCAATGTCAATTGCCACTTCAATTCAAACGTCTTATTTGGGCTTTGGTATTTTGGCGTACTAGAGTTGTATTCTTTACAAAGTAGTATATCTTTATATATATAATTCTTCTGTACATGTGTTTGTCTCTTTTGACCGATTTTGATGGAATCATTTGTGTGTGTTTGAGTGGGTCCCTGGATAGTTTAGATTCACAATTGAACCGGTAGGTGGCACTGCAATTGGGTTCTTCTGTACGTGTGTTTGTTACTGACTCCTCCTAAAATAATTATTGACCGATTTTGATGAAGTTTGTTGTGTGTGTTTGATAAAACAGGGAGAATGTTTTTATGCTATTTCCTTTGTTGCAAATCGACACCAGAGGGGGCTGCAGTCTATCAACTTCTATACCGTTCGACCCATCTCTATGAAAATGGGTAATAATATGTATTCGAGTATGGAAAATAGGTTTGCACTATCCACTTTAGTGTTACTTCCCAGATAATGCTACATCATTTCATATTAAATACCGTTCGACTGATATCCATGCAAACTAGTATGCATATATATTGGAACATGGAGAATATATTCGCGATATGTTTTTTTCTATAATGTAACTATTTTTAATGTAATTAACAACAATTAACAATTTTTTATGTAATTTTCTTTTTCTACTTTTAATCTTATTGTTATGGGCATATTGTTTATTAATCGGGTTGCATAAAATAATTTAAACATTGCTAAATACTGAAATAAATTATACAACCAGTTAAATAAAGTACATACATAGATGAAAATTTAGCAAATTAAATTTTCTCTTTTCTAGGACCTTTATCAGGATCACCCGATTAAATGTTTTACCATAAATCTGTCCAAAAGAACTTTGATTCTGCTTTCTACTCTAGATGCTTAGAAATGTTACATTGGCTGTTCATTCCAGAGAGCACTTTTGATACTGGGCTTCGTTGGAGGGAGGAAGGTACTTCTCTGCAAAGTTTTTGATATTCATCCACTTGATAAAGTTTTTGGCATAAACGAGATCCATTTGTATCCTAAGCAAAAGCTTTTCTTATCCAAACAGTTCGTATACAAATTTGGATTATTTCAAAGTTGACTACACCGAGATACCACTGTATTTTCTTCTCTTATAAATTCATACAGCATTGCATGCCTTATCGTTAAGCACATTACTCATTTCCGTTTCACTTTATATCTGTTAACATTGTTTGGTTGTATTTTTTTTATACTGGTGCAGTCAGCATTGATTCCAAGTAAATAAGCAAACCTGTAACAGTACAAGGAACCATAAATTAAAAGAACCATCTGATTTCGACAAAACGAAACGAAAGATTTTATTTTATGAGATTCAAATGTTGCCCTTGAAAGAAATTCAGCTTGATTGCTCGACACTCTCCAAAAAAAAATTATGGCTTTTTTTTTTTTTTTTTTTTTTTTTTTTTTTGCATTCAGAACACCCCATTACAGGAGCATGTATAGATGTATAGCAACAGATACGAAATAAAAGTATATAGTAAAATGCAATAAATATTCAGAATCAGAACTGTTCCTTAATCATCTTTCTCTTTTTCCTATTCATAAGCTACACTTGAAGAGATTCAACTTGGTAGCTTAAATCTTTCAAAACTAGTCCCCTGTCTTCTAAAATAAACTGAAAGTATATTTCATGAGGGTAACAAAAAAAAGTATCCTTCCTTCGTCAAAAAAAAAAAAAAAAAAAAAAAATTCCACCAAGTAACCCAAATACCATTCCAGGCCATCACATTGTTAGACACGAATGCTGCGGTGAGATACAAGTTGAAACAGTCACAAATCAGACAAAAACTGTGAAATCTATCAAAGTAGAACAACAAAAATGATTACACATTATTACAGAGGCATGTAAATCAACGCAGAGAGCATAAAAAAATGCAATAATTGTTCAGAGGCAGGACTTTCCCTTGACCATATCTTCACCTGCTTTGCTGTTTCTGTACAACATGGTAGAAAAACCACGAAGAAAGCCTCTATTAAAAAGATATTGAGAAAACTACCAGTTCTGTCATATCGGCTCACGGTTTCATCTGATTCTCACTCAAAATTGACACGATATCATCATCACCATCAAAGTTTATTTTTTCACGTGTCGGCAAGATACAAGTGGTTTCATGTTTAAAAACATTCACCTTGTCTGTCATGTTTAAATTGGTGCTTTTGAAGAAAGCGATACTTATAATTTCACGCAAGTTTTTCAATGAAGGCCTTCACGAATTTGCACACTTAGTAGCAACTTACACCGCAAATACATCCTATTTACTTGTTTGAAGATGATTTTCTCTCTTTTTATTGCTTACTAAAACTGTTTCCGTGTGTTTTGTTTGATTTCGCCTACGCGTTCAATTTTCGCCCATCCTTTTAATTTATTTTTTTAATCCCTTTTATTTTATATATAATTACGAATACCTTTTTATTTGATTATTTGAAATTCTTGTCTTAGAATGATAATTCACTGCCTATGACTAGGAAGACATTACTGGCTCGGGTGCTCAGTAATAATTGTTCAAAGCAGAGAGGTGGCTTGAACCCCTAAGAACATTTCTTTTTTTATGTATTTGAATTCAATGAGTTCAATGGCAAATTATCAATAAAATAATTAATACATGGAATTTCGACCTTAAGTAATTTTTCTAGTTACGGTTTAGTATGGCCTATTGAGGCCTAAAATTACAAATTAATATCAACTAAAAACAATAAAAAAAGCTGAAATTTCAAAAGAAAGTATTTCTTTCTTTATATGTAGGAAACTTGTTTACTCAAGTATGTTTTACATTTATTTATTTTTTTAACTTATGTTTTGCTATTTTAAAAAAACATAATTGTTTCATGTCCTATACAATCATTTGAAAGTTACTAGCTCAAGTTAAAATTCACCTTGAATAAATCCAGAAATTGAATTCAATTTTTTTAAATGAAATTTAAAACAAATATTTGATTTTTGAAAAGAAAAATTATCTTGTAGCTTGTGACCTGTTTGATTGGGATTACACATAAAAAAAAACCAGCACTTTCACCCAACATTCAAGCAGGCATTGAAACCTCTCAGATAACCACAGATGGCTAACTGACCTACAAATCTGTGGTTACTCCCTTTCAGAGCCTCAAACACCCCCTCGAAAAATAGAAAATGATTTTTTTCTCTTCTTTTTTTCCAAGAAACCCCTGCAATCCATATCTAGAGAAACCATTCTTTTCTGAAATAAAATTTCTTTTTGCTTGCCCTCTTGTAGATGATGCCAGATGGTTGGGTGGTGCGATAATTCTCTTTTTGAGGAAAAAGAACTCCCGAAGGATTAGCCCGCTTCTGAATCGTTCACCGCCAAACGATCTTTTCTACGAATGCTTCAAGGTCAGGAATACCCCCATATGGCGAAGCCATCCGGAAATCCGTCCAGAGAAATGAAGTGAAGTGAGTAAATTTATCTGAGGTTTTTTAATCCGCATATCCTGCTCGAATACTTTTCCGAGTTTAACATAATTTCCAAAATTTAGGTCATTAATTTTGGAAATATAATAATTTTTTATAGAATTTCCAGAATCTGGTTTCTTTCAAGCTATTTTTTTTCCAAATACAGCGTGTTTGAAAAGTTCTGACAGATTTTGAGTTTTGAAAAAAATAATCTCTATTTATAAATGTTAATTATAAAACTTTTCGATAAGTTCTATGTAGGCAACTTGCGTGGCATGGTGTATATGAAGCCTGTATTATAGATCTCACCATGTTCTTAGTAATTTAAATCTGTCAACAATGGTGGGATATTTACATTCAGTTCTTTTAAGTTTTACAGATATTTTTTTTCAATATATTCGATTATATTGAAAAATTATATATTATCAATTATCGATTATTATTATTTTCAATATAATCGATTTTTGAAATATAATCGATGATGCAAATCATCGTTAATTGAGCTACATCTTATTCGAAACATGATTATTATTATTATTATTATTTTATTTATTTATTTTTTTTATTTATTTTTTTTTTTTTTTGTGTGTGTGGACACATCGGTGGTATATTCTACCTATGTCTGCCACAAACAGTGTGAGGAAGGACGGACATTGCTTTCTGGTAGAGCGTTCAGAGGAAACTGCTTCGTAATGGCATGTAATGCGGTAGAAAACACCTCCCTTCTCAGATAATCTGCTTGGCGATGCAAGACTTTTATACATGTTGTCACAATCATCATCGAGTCTACACGTTTCTGAAAGCAGTCATTACAATGGACACCGCCACTGTACTCAAACATGAGACTAACTGCGTACTTCACCTTGGACTCTAATATTGCTTGTCTAATTGATTTGCTTGTGCAGGAGGACTCGCGTTTTATTCCGATGGTGGTGTACTTTGAAGTCACTGCTTTCAGAAACGAGGGGATTGTGAATGTTACAAAATACATAAGTGTCTTGCATACACAATTAAACTTCATCTAGCTCATATGACATGCAAAAGCAGTACAGTGTCTCCTAAACTTCAGCAGCAGCCTGGTGACCAAATAGCAAGCGCTAGGCCGTTTGCTATCCCAGACTACAGGTTCGAATCCTGGCGGGGGCAGGGATGTTTGTGAGTGGTTCGGAATCCCCTTTAAACTGTAAGTTCCGGTCTACTTTGGATAAAATGTGCAAAAAATTGCTATAGAGTAACAAACCATATCTTTAAAGAGCGACTAATTAATTATTCATGATCTATTACCTAGCCTGCTCGGTCGTCAGATTTGCCCACATGGATTTCCATTTGTGGTACTTTTTGAGTCATCGTCATAGTAACATCACAACAACATTCTATCATCCCTTGAAATATGTTATCAAAGGTTAACTCTGTTAAAGTTTAAGTCTATTAGTACAGAATGTGATTCTTTGTACTGGTGGACATATTTAATAATTGCCACGGTACATAAGGCAGTCTGTATTCGTTCATTTATGGCAACTTCAACCAGAAGGCAGTATTTTATCATACTTTTTCGTGGCATCCATATACACAAAACACATAATCAATCAAATAAAAATGATGAGGTAACAATAATTAAGAACCATTTAAAATGTTTTCACTTCTATACAATATTTTTCCTCCACGTATCATGAAAGACTTTTGATCTCTATTCCTACAAGGAAAAAAAGAAGAAAAAAAACATATCTCGAAATTATTCGAGATCAAATTAGCTGGGATAACTCATTAATTTTTTTTTTTTTTTTTTACTTTACTCTTAAATTATGCTCAAAGGACTGCTTTTCGGTTCATCAGCGTTGCAAAACACGTTAAAGGTCTCCTAAACGCCACGTAAACGATTTAAAAATGCGAGTATTCAACTTTTGTTTTTCACGCCAGCTCGGAAAAAACTGCAGCTGCGAAATTTTTCTCGAAAAACTATCGTCTCGAGAAATCTAGCTCACGTACCGACATCTTCTTGATTTCCAAGGTTTTGGTATAAAAATGACAACTGATGAGACAAAAAAATGATTGTAAAAAGGTATTAAGGAAGAACGATAGATATTAAAAACAAAAAATAAGAAAGATAGTAAGTAATAAGTATTAGTAAGAGAACGTGCCAATATTCAGAATGCCTGGAGGTTGTTGAATTTTCATGAACGCTGGAGAAGATAAGGAGTGATGGAATTGAGGAAAATTTATGAATAAAAAATTAAAAAAGAGCTGATTTATCTGGCGCGTGGCAGTCGTGTGCTCTGCCTATAAAACAAAACAGAAAAGATTAAAAGAAAAGACGCTGCTAGCTTTCTTTCTTGTTTTCTTTTTCTTTCAATCCAGTTTCTTGATGGATGCAGTCGAGGAAGAACTGCGTCAGCTGATCTTCCGTAGTAATAAATCCATTATCATTCTTCCTCGTAACAAGTTTGTAATTTCACTCCTATTTTAGCATGGGACATGTTTCCCATTAAAGATAATTCGTAGTACAGCATAGATATAGAATAAAAAAGAAAATCTGTTTCGATCACGCCAATAGTCTTCTTACTAGTCCTTAACTTTTGGAGACAGAAGAACCATTTATTAAATAATTTTTGCCGAATGGACGGTGTACTTTCTAAAAGAAAACCCACAGATGGTTCACCCACAGTTCAATCACCAATTGCGCTGCAAATTGGCAAAACAGATTTAAACAGAGGGGCTTAAAAATAAATAGATAGCAGCTTTAATTACAATAAAAATCCTTTTAATTTTTAACAATTAAATTTTTAAGTTGCATATTATCAGAAGAAGAAAAATAAATGAAAAAAATACACACTGGCTTTTTAACTTTTTTTCTTTCAAAATTGCTTTGCACCATACATGTCTAGCAGCCTGATGTCCAATTGATTAGCGCTCTGGCTTTTGCTACCCCATATTTCAGGTTCGAACCTTGGTTTAATATGAATATTTGTTAGTGGTTCGGAATAAGGCCTGATGACCGAGTGGATAGCTCTCTGGTGCTCGGTCCCGCAGGTATCGGTTTCGAATCCCAGCGGTGCCATAGATGTTTGAAGTGGTTCGGAATCTACTTTAAGCCGTAGGTCCCGATCTCATATGATCGTAGAGCGCCACAGAACCAAATCAGACATCTTCTCATCCATATCATTCCCAAACTGTAAAGGAGCAACTCAGCTCTAGGCACAGTGATGTGGTGTAATGTAGTGGTTCGAAATTTACGTTAAACAGTAGGTCCCTGTCTAATTAGTCTAAACTGTGCAA
Organism: Caerostris darwini; assembly: GCA_021605075.1. Lineage (NCBI taxonomy): Eukaryota > Metazoa > Arthropoda > Arachnida > Araneae > Araneidae > Caerostris > Caerostris darwini. The sequence goes on from BPLQ01000204.1 coordinate 236,387, forward strand.
AAAAGGACAGTAGAGCGACAAACCGAACCAAGTCATGTCTGACTAGCATCCCTAACAAATAATCGATTCGTCCGTTTCCGCCTTTAAACCGGATGTTTACCTTTCCACAAAATAGGCAGTAGGGTGAATCGAGAACATCAAAATATAATTAATGCATCTAGTATGCTTTCGTTCTTGCACTAGGTGCCACAGGTTTCAGGTTCAGGCCCCGCGTTGCCATGGATGTTTGCAGTAATTCGGAATCCCCTTTTAAAATACTAGGTCTCATATGACTGTAGAATGTTAGGCGTCGGATTGACAACCCTATCCGTTAAAAGGAAAACATCTCCTATCTAGAAATCTGCCAGAATACTCAAACAGCCTTGGCCCACCATGGGGTTGTTGCGCCACTGATGATAAGTATGCTTTCGACAACAATACTAAGTAACCATTTATATAAATTTACTGAACACTAACATGATAAATAGCTACAATATAGCTTTGTCGTTTCTACCCAGTTATTCACAGAACATTAGAGAAAAATATATAAAAGACATAAATTATCAAAGATAAAAAGTTTTTTTTTTTTATTCTGATTATGTTTTCCCCAAATTATTTTTAAATTTAATTTTAAGAATAATTAAAGCTTAAAATTCTTACAAATAAGACAAGATTAAAAGATAAACTTCAAGGTGTCTTAATGACATATCTCTGAAACAGGTCACGAGATCGTGTCTTACTTCCAACCACTTATCCCATCAACAAAGCCTATTCTACGTTAAAGTAATTAGAGAAAAGAAGAATACCCATTTACAAGGTTCATCTAATCATTAAATGACTGTTTAAACCAAAATCTAAACAAAAAAATTACCTATAGCAGTTTCTTCAACATAGCTTTTTTTTTTTTTTTGTGTGTGTGTGTCGATAAAAAATAAATGACTTGATACATAAGCCGAGCAATTTCCACATCAAATTAGTAACATTAAGAAAGGATCGAAGCTTTGTCTGCAAATTCATGTTCCAAGAAATGAAAAATCAGAAGCCCTCAATTAAAGGATTAAAAGCCATTTGCCATTGCATGTTTGATCACCGATGCCTTCCGCTCTCTCTGATTACGAGGTCGTGATTGATATTGGAAAATTCCATGCAACTTTGTATCAGCTGTCTGCAATTGAAATCGTACATCGAAAATTTCTGTTCGATGATTTAATTCGAATAAATGTGAAGAAGATTATATCGAAGACAATTGGAAGCTCATGGTTTTTGCATTAAATAGCAATTAATTCCGCATAACGTGCAGCAAATACGTTTTTTTACCTTGAGAACTTAGTTAGCATTTTTGTTATTTTTTAAATCAAATACTCACCAACAAGGTTTAAAAACTAAGTTAAATAATCCATTAGAATTTCAAGGTGATTTTTTATGTTTCGTTTTTGATTATTTATTCGATATTAGTTAAAGAATGAAAAAAAAAAATCGTATTTACTACCAGGACGAATTATAAATGAACGATTTCTAAACCTGTAATCGTTAATTAAAAATAAAAAAGATGAGTATCAAGTGAAGTAAGTGAAGTAATAGTATAAACTTATCAAATCTTTCAGCCAAAATTAAAAATTTAGTAACGTGAAGGCGATATTTTTTTTTCTTTTTTCAGCAGGTGTTCAAGACGATGAAAATATTAATGGCATGAAAAAAAAATAAATAAATAAAGACCATTAACTACCCAAGTATTTGAATAGGAGTTTTTTTTTTTCTGATTTGTAAACAGACACGTGCCTGTTTGGCGTGCATCGTAGAAATTCGAACTGTTTATTTTCTCGACCTTTGTGGAAAAAGATGAATGAATGATCGTTAGAGGGCGCTGCGACGCCAAGTTAATTGGTAGAAAGAAGTGCGAGTTGGAGAGAGTGCTTGGATAGCAAGAGAGAGAGGGAGGTAATATTTGAATTGTGAGCATTAGAGATTAGAATGTGTGGTATTAATATCAATTTGTAAATATTGTACAAAGTTTTAAATATTCCTAGTATGTGTAATAAAATAATCAATAATTAATTCAAGAAAGTTGATTTATTTGAACCACCGACAACTTAATAACATTTGTGAACAACTAAAAGAATCCGTACGTTGGCGAATTCATTTCTTCTTCTACAGTGTTTTCGTCAACCTTAAAGCAGCTATCCTCTGTTTAGCAGATAACAGTCGGGTAAACAGCTGCAATAAAAATTTTTATTAAAAGGCTTGAATAGAAATCCTAATTACACATTTGATGCTTAATACAAACGAATGTGTGTGTTTTAAAGAAGAAATTTTTTAAACTGAAATTGATGCTTTAAAATACGATAATAATTAGAATGAATGTACTCTTTTTACACATTTAATTAACATGAAAAAGGAGTGATTATATTTGTTTCTGATGCTTAGAGAACTAAAAAATAACAATATATAAGAAATATTGCCATTAAATAAGTTGTGTTTGAATAATATTTATGTGTTTGAATTTCTTTATTATTTATTATTTTATATTTATTATATTTAAACAATGTGATTATAATTAAAGTCCCACTTTCAAAATGCTTTAAAAAAAAAAAGATCCATTCATCACAATGAGTTCAAATTTTAATTAAAGATACTTGAAAAAGGGGGAAACGGTATGTCATCAAAAAAAAAGTTCCACCAATTTTTCCCATCCAATTTGGTATGACCTTGCCATCGTGGATGGACTTCCAACTAATAGTGTCACAACTGTTAGCAACAAATTTATAAAGGACATAAATTTTCAAAGATAAAAGTTTTTTTTTTTTTAATTCTAATAATGCTTTCACCAAATTTGTTATTTTAAAATGTGTGTGTTTTAAAGAAGACATTTTTTAACTGGAATATGATGCTTTAATAATAGGATAATAATTAGAATGAATGTACTCTTTTTACACATTTAATTAACATGATGTGTTTCTGATATTTACAGAACTGAAAATTAACGATAAATATATAAGCAATATTGCCATTAAATAAGTTATTTTTGAATTTTTTTATTCTATATTGATTTAATTTTATATATTCCCATAAAGAATATACAGGATGATTCTAATTAACGTTCCACTTTCAAAATGCTGTAAAATAAGGAACCACTCGTCACAATGAGTTCAAATTTGAACCGAAGATACTTAAAGAATGGGGAAACGGCATGGCATCAAAAAAAGATTCCCATCAATTTTTCCCATACAATTTGTCATGGTGGATGGGTTTTCCACTAACAGTGTCACAACTGTTAGTGTCAAATTTATGAAAACATAATTTTTCAAAGATAATTTTTTTTTAAATTCTAATAATGCTTTCACCAAATTTGTTATTTTTAAATTTAATTTTAACCATAATTAAAGCTAAAATTTCTCACAAATAAGACAGATAAATTTAAAAGAAAAGCCTCAATGTTTTTTAGTGATATAACTGTAAAACAGGTCACGAGACTTGAATCGTGTCTTCCTTTCAACTACTTATGCATCAGCAAAGCATATTCTACGTTAAAATAATTAGAAGACAGTAAAATATCCATTATTGAGTTCTTCTTTGTTTTCAATTTTACGAGGTTCGTCTAATCATTGAATAACTGTTAAAGAAAATTTTGAAAAAAAATTACCAATAGTAATTTTTCCTACATAGTTGTGTTTGTGTGTGTGTATCCATAAAAAATAAATGACTTGATACATAAGCCGAATAATTTCCACATCAAATTAGTAACATTAGAAAAGTATCGAAGCTTTGTCTGCAAATTTATGTTTCAAAAAATGAAAAATCAGAAGCCATCAATTAAAGGATTAAAAGCCATTTGTCAACGCATGTTGGATCACTAATGTCTTCCTCTCTCTTCGATTACGAGGTCGTGATTGATATTAGAAAATGTCATGCAACTTTGTATCAGCAGGTCTGCAATTGAAATCGTACATCGGAAATTTCTGTT
>BPLQ01000206.1:0-24847 GCA_021605075.1 Caerostris darwini
TCGAGTGCAAAGGGTTAAACACACAACAACTCCATGGTTAGTGTTCCTGGTGTCAAACTAAAATTTATATCGCTTATTGCTCGGCTTTAGAATATTTCTTAATATATTTTAACTAATAAAATTGTGTTAATATTCAGCAAATTGTATAATCTTAACGCAATTCATCGTTTTATGTCTCCATTCAATTTGGGTGAAATAATTGGTTGAATTTTGGCAACTATACACAATAATAAAAAATTACCAACATAATAAATATTACTAACAAGTGGAATTAAATACAAATATAAAAAAATCCAATAATGAAAAAATATCAATATGTTTATAAAGAATTTGATTCCCATATAAAGCCTAGTTTTATATTTTATCTGGTTTATTTATTTTGCTTAAAATGCATGACACGGGAAAAACACATGGAGCTCTTCATTTATTAAAATCATTATAAAAAAGAAAAAAATGCATACATGGCTTTGTACTATAAATTCTTCATTTTTTTCTCAAGGATTTATGACTCGACGGAAATCACAGACTTGCAGTTTTGTACCAGAAAACAAGGTGCTGACCATTGCTCAAAGTTAATTTTTCAGGATCTGAAAAGTAAAAAAAATAAAAAGATTTATATATACAATTATGAAATAAATACTTGAAATAATTCCAAGACATGTGCATTAATATATTAAGGTAATGCAAAGTATTCAATAAAAAAATTCTTAATTCCCCACTACTCCTATGGATCATATTGCAATAGTTATACAGGACGAATTACAAAAGGCTTGGTACATCATAATACAATAGGGAAAAGATAAACCTTATAGTATTGTGTATGGGGGTACGAAATACATGTAAGTTAAAAAATTCAACCTGGCCTGTACGGTTTAATGCAGGGGTGGCCAACCCAAATGTTCTTGAGAGCCACATTGGGAATGCATCATAACTCCAAGGACCGCATATAAAATTATGTATTCCCATATCAGATTTAGACCCACTATAGACATTTTTTGGAGGGAAAATTTGAAACATATTGAGTTATTATTTTTGTGTTTACCATTATTCTTACATGTAAATATAGATAATATGATAATAATGATACTAAACGTACATTGTAAAGAAATATATAGCACTGAAAATGAAATATAAAAATATATAAACGAAATAAAAAAATGAAATTATTAGAAAATTTTTATTTATGTTACTAGTGCGATATTTGTTTCTCCACTCTTTCACTTAGCTTTTGCAAACAATCTCAATTTGGGTGTCTGCACATTGGAATTGATGTTGCGTCCGTTATGTTTATGTTTTGTGTTTGGTAAATTTTATTTTAGAAAAAACGATTCGAAGGTGTCAGATGAACCAAAAGCGCTAATAACTTGGACAAAGAGCTCTGCTATCAACAACCAACTATGCATATTTAAGGATGGTCACTGCGTCACTTAAAGTCCCTTGAAAGTGAAACGTAGAACTTGTTATATTAGGCGTTCCAAGATACGAGAGCCTCATGAGTTCGCAGAATATAACGAACTCATTGCTGTAAACTCATTAATAAAATAGGCGATACCCGTCATATATTCGCAAGAATATTATTCTAAACTCAAAATTTATTTTTTAATATATGGATGCACACATGATGTATTTTTTTAAATACATTGGTTTCCATTACTTTGGCCATTATAAAATAAATATATTTTGTAAAAGTGTGATAAATATCGTGGGTCAGAAAAAAGCTCAAGGCGGGCCGCGGGTTGGCCACCCTTGGTCTAAGGGATGGCTAGTAGGGCTTTCTTTCTAGAAGAAAAAGAATAATAATAAATAAAATAAAATAATAAGAAATTTAAAAAGGGGAGCTTAAGTATTTATGCCAATTATTGACAAGATAAATCCGTAGGCTTGTAAAGCCTCAGAAAGAAAATTTGAGCCTTAGCCTTAGCCTTAGTCAAGAAAACTTGAGGAGGGTATCAAAATGTGGATGCAAAATAGACCTTGTAGCACAATTTGAGTAACATTGGTTACGCATTGTTCGATAAAGCAGCTAATTATTGCAATTCAAAATGTGCATCATTGGAAAGCAAAGTGTTATTGAAATTGTACTTAATCCATATTAACATTTCGATAAACACGGTACAAAAGACATTGAAAAGTATACAATAAATGAAATTTAATATTTTTTTTTAATCTTATGAACAAAATTAACATACAAATTAAAAGAATTAACTCACTTAAGTTTGTGCGATGTAACGATTCAGTTTGGTTGGATTCACCTACATATAGCAACCAAAACTTTCCATTTTCGGGGTCATTTGCAATGTTTGCTATCTCATACACATACGTCTTCCCCGACATATTCTCCTGCTTGCATCTGAATAAGGAAATTAAATAAGGTTAATTATTGCAAATATTTATTTGAATTTATAACAGATTCCTTATCATGCTTTCACGTTGAAAACTAGATACTCCGGCGCATTTTTTGATATATATTTTTATTTTGTTCTTTTTATGCTTAATTTAGTTTTTAATTTTACAAATATGGGTAGATTATTAAATCTGCATGTATTTTCTTTTCTGTATTGAATTCATTCTCGTTCAGAAGACTGTATCATAATTCACTATACTGAAATATAATAAAAAACATGAAAATAAAAAAAATAAGATCATAAGTTTACGAATTTTAATGAAAGATTAAATTTTCCATTATTATTATTATTATTATTATTATTATTTTTGCTTTTGTATTGAAGATAATACTATAATACTTCATTATCTATATAACTCAACATTTGTGTTACATGCAATTTTTGATGCCACACACAAAAGAAATCTATTTTCAATTAATATTTCGCCAAGATATACAAGTGTCTGCATTTAATATCCAAAATATTAGAAACACTTCATTAATTAACATGTTACGTTGCTTTCTATATTCAAGCTACGTACATTGACTAAACAGTTATACAAAGCAAGCTCATCTTGAAAAGAAATAAAATCAATGAAAATAAGTAAGATGGAAGTTTTCAGTGACAATGACGAGGCCTGATCATTGGTTTTCAACATCTGTAAGTAATTAATTTTCTGGGTATTAGTTATTTCAGGTGTTCATAAAGTGTTATTAGCGAAAAAAAAAAAAAGACTTCATGCAATAAAATCAATTGCAATCAGAAAATTTTGATGAATGCAAAAAAATGTTGGATGAATGGCGTAAACTATCCATAGAAGAAGAATGACACCACAAATTGCAGTTCAATGGAATTTACGTGCGTTACGAGGCAAATACGAAAACAAAGAACTACGGAGTTTTAAATACATAAATTTTAGTAGTAATAAACCAAAGATATATGTGCTGTTACTGAAAAATGGAAAATCTTAATTGCTATGAACCTAAGAGTGGGAAAGTCAGATGCACGGGGAAAGTTATTTGATCTGATGTGGCTTGTATTCTGCTCGCCCATGAAGATAGAATGTTAACATGCATCGCAAACAGAACAAGTTCATGAATCTTGCATGATGGCAATTAAATTGCACATCTGAGACAATTCACCAAACTGGTGGTGTTAGATATATTCCAGTAGTAATATCCCAGAACCCCTTGATATATCAAAAACTATTCTCAGCATACAGTTTATCTCGATAAAACTATCAATCACATACATTTGTATATGGCGACAATTTTCCTTGATGAAGAGAATCACTTTTAGTTAGACTAAGTATTTTGTCAGCGACAGGTCCCATGACTAAGTTCACATTACTTTTAAGTTTAACTCGTGGTCCAGAAGCAAAGAGTGCAGTTAGTAAACAAGGGAGCCGTAATTCAAATCTGCTGGTGATGTATGCTGCAATCACTGTTTTGAGAAACGGAGATATTCGATGTCTCTGGTAACATCGTGTGTAAGCATCTCGTAGTCCTAGTCATGCTATTTGGTGGGGTGTCTCCCAGATTATTTCTCATGCGATTTACAAATGCGGAGTTACCCTTAAAAGATCTTCCGAAAAACAATGTCCTCACTTTGCTACTTGTCTGTTCAAGATAAACATAAGTGGAATACTTAATTTGATCCCCTATCCTCAAATCTATTGAGCATTTGTTGAAATAAAATGAGAAAAAAATCACCAATTTTTGAATAATTTTAGGACTGTTAATACATCAGATAGGACTGTTAGGATTGTAGGAGGATAGACCCAGATAGCGTTGTTAGTATGCCAGATATTCTCAGGAACAATTTCCACACCCAGCTTAATCTCTGCAAGAAGAATATCGATTGTGATCATAGTTAAAGCTGGATGGCATTTTCAGAGAGGGTGTATAAAAACTCTTTGTAAGTAATTACACGCCAAAGAGTTTTTGTTGAACTTATATATAGTGTAATAATTATTTATTGAGTAATTACTGTCTTAATTTTTAAACATATATAACGTAATTTGGGATTTTTTTTCACAGCAATTAAATTAACTTTTAAACTTCAATGAAAAAGCAAAATATCAAACATTTTCTGGCCAATCTCTAATAATGAAATTAAACGTTCAGCCATTAGGAAAGTATTTTATAATTTATTACAAATATCACGTTGTAATAAATATGCTGTTAATTATTTTTAAATGTGCACGAATGTAACGGAAAATAAATACGCGCGTCTTTGTCAATGATTTGGTCGAAGTAGAATCCTAATCAAGTTTGTCTCTTTTCTAACTTCACACCAGGATCCGATGAACCACAAATGAAGACGGGGGTATAAGATTTCGCTACAGGTTTTACAAAATCAGTTCCACCAAAATTAATTGCGTATAAAGCTAGTAAAATACACATAGAAAGAGAGAATTTTACTTGTATTTCGGATCTTCTACTTCAGCTAACTTCATGACTTCTGCAGCAGTAGAATTATCTGGGACTTTTAAATAAATGGTGTGAACGACATTTTTGTTATCGCCAATATACAGAGAGTATTGCAGTCTAACTTTTGAAACTGGATCTATAAATAAAATCAGACACAATTTTTCAGGCAGTATCTTCAATAAGTAAAATTGTTAAATACATTTATTCAGATGTATATTTTCCAATATTTTAAAAATTGAAATGGTTTAAGAGGTGTTTTATAAATTGTTTTCAATTAATTATGTTACTTCTCGTAACTTAATGTGTTTAATAATAGGGAAGCTTTATATTAGAATTTCGAAAAAAAAAATCAGACACAATTTTTCAACCCGTATCTTCAATAAGTAAAATTGTTAAATACAGATTTTCAGATGTATATTTTCCAATTTTTTAGAAATTGAAATGGTTTAAGAGGTGTTTTATAAATTGTTTTAAATTAATTATGTTACTTCTCATAACTTAATGAGTTTAATAATAATAAAAACTTTATATTAGAATTTCGAAAAATGAGTTCATTCTTAAATTTGAAGACTTTTGACGAGAATACTCCTCTTTTTGTACCTTTTCAGATTAATTTAATATTTGAACCAATGAAAAATGAGTGTTAACAATAAGCGCTATTAGATCTTACCATGAAAATATCCAAATATCTCTAGAATATGGAATAATTTTAGATCGAATGATTTTTAATAATGAAAGAAGTTTATATGAAGTGCTCAGCAAAAACAGATTATATATTCTTCTTCATTGGGGGGTCTGATGGCCAATTGACTAGCATTCTGATCTTTGGTACCACAGGCATCAGGTTCAGATCTTGGCAGTGGCATGGATACTTGTTAATGGTTCGGAATCCACACTAAACTGTAGGTCCCGATCGAATTAGCCTAAAGAGTGCACAAAATGACCGTACAACGACAAACTAAATCAAATCTTCTTCATATGCGCAACAGCCCCATGGTGCCCAAAGGCCGTCTGCCTATTGGCAGATTTCGAGACAGGTGATGTTTTTATTTTACGAGGTGGGGTTGTCAGCCCAATGGTCAACATCCTACATTCATATTATACCGCATTTTAAGTGGATTCTGAACCACTACAAACATCCATGGCACCTCTAGAATTCGAATCTGAAACCTATGATGCAGAGTGCCAGAGAGCTAGTCACTCGGCCATCACGCCCTGAAGTATATATTACACTGCTTAAGAAGAAAATAATATTGTACAAAAATACATTCAAATTTCAGACTATTAATTAATTATTATTATAAAAATATGATAATTGTGTATCTCAATTATATAGAATTTCAAATTAGAGTTACATGTAGAAGCAACAATAACATCGAATTTCTCACCATCTCCGTGCTTCCTAGGATTGGCTGAGCAATCGACCTTGGAAATATCTGTAAGGCTCTTCCCGTTTAATAGAGGCAATATTAAGTAGGTTGATGACAAATCTATTGATGAGGAATTCATGTGATCCATCAAGTACTTGATTGTTGTATTCAATTTCCAGTCTTTGGCATGCTCTTGGCCACTAGCAATGAGAGCCTGAGAAATGCAATGTAAAAAAAAAAAAAGTTTTCATTTTTTAAATAGTTGAATTAATAAAAAAAAATATTTTTGCAGAGTTTAAATTTTTATAAACTTCTTTACATTTGTTAATTACTCACGTTTATGTTTGTTAATTAAATCCTGTTTACATTTGCTTTGTTGAATAACCGTAAAACGTTAACTTTTATATTACTCCGAATGATAATCATATAAAAAAAAATCATACCATATATTTTGTAATTCCTCACATCACACAAAAAAGTACGATTGTTGATAATAAAAACAAGTAATATAAAAAAAAGTTTAAAGTCAATTCCTACTTTTTTTTCACTCTATTGCAGAAAGTCCTTAATAAATAATTTTCATTAATTTTTTTACGTTTATCTGGCGCCATCTATTGGTAGATATATGCAACTTAAATCTAAAAAAAACTAAACTTGCTGAATTAAATTTAATAACTGAAATAATATTTGAAAAAATTGTATTAACATCAAGTGTCATCCACTACAAGTTCAAAAAAAAATGTATTTGAACTTGAGTGGATGAATACAAAGTATTTTATGAAGGATTGAAAATTTGAAAAATATATATATAGGGAGAGTGTGAGCTAATAAAAGGAATTGAATTAAATAAAATAAATGGACAAATATTTCAGAATTAGAAAACTGAAATCTGCTCGGTAAATTTCAACTTATCATGTGTGAACATGAAGAAGAAATCTATAAAGGTGTAATGGCCGATTAAATATATAAATACTGATAAATTTTGTCGCCAAAAACTTTCCAATTTTTACTAATACACATTTTTTATAAAATGCATTGTTTCTAAGAAGCATAAAGCAATCATAATATAAAATATAAGCATTAAAATATAAATTTAATGTTTACTTCTAATTAAAATTTATTAAAATTATGATTCTGAATATAATTTTTTTTAAAACACAAAAGAATGTTATCACATTTATATTTGTTTTATTCCTTACCTGAGTAATCACAGCAGTTGTGTAAACGTTTCCAAATCTTCCATCCTGCATCTGGAGTTTCTTAAATTGGCCAATAGTTTCTTTGTATAAATCTGAAGGAGTTGGCAGAAATGCTTTTTGAAATCCATTTTTAGTATTAAAGCTGCAAGACAGAGCAATAATAGCCATCGCTCGAAGATCTGTAATAAAAGAAACAATTTTAAAAAAAACTTATATCGCAATTTTATTAAGTGCAACAATATTGATTGAAATTTTTTTTGTTCTAATGCAGCTGACAAACACTTAGGCAGTTATCTTGGATGCCTTAAGGCAAGCGCCTGCACCAACCTTATTCACTTCAACCTTATTACCCAGGAGGTGCGTGTAGCTTGAAGATAAGCTATGGACGCGGAGTACCAGTACCCTCACAACGCTCTACGATCATGTTAGACCGGGATCTATGGTTTAAAGTGGATTCCAAACTATGGCACATCCATGGCACCACTGGGACTCGAACCCCAAACCTGTGGTACCGAGCCCCAGAGCGCTAGCCACTTGGCCTTTCAGGCCCATATTGATTGAAATTACGATCACAATTTACTTCTTGAATTTTTTTATATATTTTTTTTTCAGTTTCATCAGTCTGTTGTGTTACACCCGCCCTTATTGGCATTCAATTTCTATTTCAAAATACAAGATGGACATAAATTAGTTGGGAAAAGATAATGGTTTATTATACGTAGTTATATACACTCAAGAGCCAAAACATTATGGCCATCTGTCAATAACGAGTTGGCCCACCTTTGGCGCGCAACACAGCTTCAACCCGCCTTGGCAGGGATTAATACCAGTTAAATGCGACGACTTTTTTCCTTGATAGCGTGTGGACATCCAACACCATGTCGTCTACTACTGGTTTCACCGTCATTCATCCACTTTGCATAAGTACTAACAACTGTAGATAGCGAACAACCCACGTGTCGTGCAGTTTCGGAAATACTTGTTCCGAGCCTTCGGGCCACTACAATCTGCCCTCTATCAAAGTCGCTTAGATCCGCAGCCTTTCCCATCACACACAGAAGTAAGTGAAAGAATGATTCTTCAGACTCTCCAGCAGCAGTTAAATACCACTTTGACCTGATCACGTGCCTTCCGCGTCATCCAGGCGAGTTCATTGCAAAATGTAGGGGTGGTCATAATGCTTTGGCTCTTGAGTGCAGATTTCATTATTCTCCCTTAAAAAAATATTTGCTTGTTAACAAATATTTTTTAAAGATAAGCAATATTTTGCGAACATCTAAATAACATCTTACAATAAAAAATTATTCGCAATAAACATCTTTCTTTTACTTTAAAGAGAAAAAAAACAATACTATAAATAGAAATTTAACTACGATCCATATGGAATGAAACAAAGTTAGATCCATATTTATTAAGTAGAATTACTTTATAATGAAAAATTACCTTCCAAAAAGGGAGATTCCGAGGTACTATTGAGGATGCTGTTGAGATCTGAAGTGGCCCTGGCAGGCCAGGGTTCGCGAGCGTTGCAGAGGGCCAAGTACGCATTGGGATGCGTGAACTCTTCAGAGCCTTCCACCATGTCTTTCAGTCGCCTTACTAGGTTATATCCATGGAACTTTCGAGGGTTGTAACAAGTCACCAGTAGTGCATTGATGAACATGCTTAACTCGCTGTTTGTGAAGGATGGTCTGTATAAAATGGCAAAGGAGAACATAATTTGTCATATCAGAGATACACTCAAGAGCCAAAACATTATGACCACCCCTACATTTTGCAATGAACTCGCCTGGATGACGTGGAAGGCACGTGATCAGGTGGAAATGGTATTTAACTGGTATTAAGTGGTGGTATTAATCCATCGCAAGGCGGGTTGAAGCTGTGTTGCGCTGCAAAGGTGGCCCAACTCGTTATTGACAGGTGGTCATAATGTTTTGGCTCTTGAGTATATTACCTACCTAATATTTATTTATGTGAATTCATAAAAGATTTTTTAAATCAATGTTTTTACCGAAATCTTAATTTTCTTGGTAATCCCTAGTACAATGAGAAACAATGAGGAATTCTAATAATATTCATGCATAAAAACTAACTTACATCCACAATGATGCTTGAAAACTTTTTTTTTTGTGACATTCGTATTATTCTTAATGATTAATGCGAATATCATGATTACAAAAATTGAAAATACACCTAGAATTTTAACAGAAAATCAAATTATGGATCTAAGAATCTGTAATATCTATATACATCGTACATGACCAGATATTAGATCTATATACATTATTTCTTTTAAATAATCAATGATAATTATCGTTTCTTTCTTTAATATCAAAAGCAACTACTGTAAATGCGTAAAAAAATTCTGCATGATTTTATGTGTATTTTAATGTTATAATAAATGTAACAAAGAAAAACTTACTGTTTTATAATTGTAAGTTTGCTTTCAAGGCTTATACAGAGCTAATCTTAGACACAATATACTGAACATTTATGTGTGTGTGTCGTTGACAAATTGACATATCGTTAGAAATCTGTTAAATATAAATCCGTCAATTTTGTGACATAGTTAAACGTAAATAATTAAAAAAAAATTTTTTTTTAATTATCTCTCATCGCTAACTACACTTTTGGGAAGATAATATTTTTATTTATGTTCAAATGTATTCAAATTTGGGGATGAAACAGATAAATCAGTTTTTATGAGTGTGCGTTGGAACATTTGAAATACGAATCGCGCAATAGCCAGAGCACGAATTTATAACTGAGAATATTATAAGAGAAAAAAAACAATTAGTAAGAAATCATCTTGACAAGATGCATTTATAGAAATTATTGTTTATTTTAACTTGTTTGTAGTCTCTTGATCTGCATAAATAACCAATTAATATTTGCGTTACAACAAAATGCATTCTAAATTTTACACCGTTCATGTGCCACTCTTATATTGGAGACCCAATCCCTTGCGTGGGACCCTGATGTCCGAGTGACTAGTTTTCTGGCGCTCCATACCACAGGTCTCGAGTTCGAGTCCCAGTGGTGTTATGGATGTTTGTAGGGGCTCGGAATTCACTTTAAACCGTAGGTCCCTGTCTAATATGACTGTTTAATTGTAGTTATCCGTACTCAGAAAATCTCACATTTCAAAATCTGCCAGAAGGCCTTGGCGCACCATGGGGCTGTCGCGCCATTGACGAAGAAAAAAAATGTCTTGCTAGCCACCTACTCTGTTTCACACACCTCTTTCCTTATCCTGGAATTCAATGGAAGGACATTTCTGGCCAACAAATTTAACTTGTTCATCGATATGATTTTAACTTCGCTTATCGTATTTCGAGTTTCCTCTGAACGGAAATATAAAACACTGTTTACCAAGCAACTCAATCGTTTGAATAACATACACAATTTTGTTGAAGTTTTTCGGAAGCAACAATTTCAGTTAATAGGGAGAAAAGTTAAGTCGAGTCACTCTAATTTTAACTATTCCAGAAAACCTGCTTATTAGCAATTGTTGGGACTTATTTCACAACGACCTTAAAATGTCATTTGTAATAACTAAGTGTTTTCTATCTTTCTTAATAGTGCGATTCATAACCCGGAACACCTACTGAGATAATTCTTCTCATCTGAGAAACTCTTTGTTCTTGTGATATTCCACGAAAAATATAAATTAACAGATTTATGACAAGGAAATGAATCATCTAAGAATGTTGCAGAATGAAATTGAAAGTCAAAACTACGACCAGAACCAGACTACATTCACATTACGATTTTCGTTAAAAAAAATCCAGTTTTTTTTCATAATTTAATCTGAATATCAGACTTTTAGCTTTAGAAAATAGTTTTGATTTTGTTTCTAGCGTCATTCGAAATCGAGTTACAGCCGTTTAATCACCAGGAAATAGAAAATAAAATTCATACTAAAAATTTTATAATAATTTTCAGAATCTAGTGAATTTTTAACTATATTTTCATGGTATTATGTATACATTGAATTAAAATGTTTTTAATATATTCATTTAGATAGGAGCTACTGATATTTATTAAAAACATTACTTTTTTTTCTTTTTTTTTGCTCTGAGTGACTCGATTGGATAGCTATACTTTAGAACATGGGTCGCCAAACTACGGCCCGCCAGTGTCATCAATCCGGCCCACGACAGCGAATAGCTTATTGTTGCTGTAATAAGTTGTATAAAAAAACACAGAATGATAATAACTCGGTTTTATTGACTTGCTAGGTGAAGCTTAATGACAAGCATAATACGCAGAAAATTTAACTTAAGCGTAACAACTAACAAATAATTGAAATGAATCCCACTAACATTATAAATTAGTGAACATCCCGCGGTTACCCTCGGGAGTTATGTTGGGGTAAAGAGCATCGCATATGTATGTATATCGATATTTAGAATGTATAATTCATGAATCAAACATATAATTTTTGTCCTAAAAATTCCTCAGGAACGGAAAAGCTAAATTAACGCGAATGAAACCGCGGGGTATCCACTTGTAAAATAATACTAATGAGATTTATGTAATTGTGATTTTTCTCTGACAATAGTTTGTAGTTGTGGATCAATTTTACTTGTATCAATTATTAAAAGAAATTTAAGATGCTTATTCGGTTAACTTAGATCTGTAAACATTCTTTGTGTACTTCATTTTGGAGAATGTTTTCTCACACAAGTAAGTAGTACCAAAAACAGTAAACAGCCCACGAGCAAATTTCTGTAAATTATCAAATTGTATCAGTGGAAGACTTATAAAACTGCAACAAAGTTTTGGCCCTTGGTACTTACTGGAGTAAACAGTATGACCCTAAGGCTGGAAAGTTTGGAGACCCCTGCTTTAGAATATCACCATTCTTTTAATTCAATGCGCATAATGCATACAAAATCCATATATATCTGTATTTATGCAAATAAATGTGATGTGTTTTACGTATTCTTTTAGTTAGGAGTGTTTACGTGAGGTTAAAATAATTGCAAATATTTGCTAAATTTTAACAAAAATTTTCATGCCTATATTTTAATTTTCCTGTTTATCCAAGTTGTATGAACTATTTTAACTTTAGCATAAAAAATTTCCAAACAACATAATTTAAAAAAATCTGGCTTTGAACGCAATCAGTTACTTTAAGGATTGAAGCTGAACTGGAAAAATAAGACAACAACAGTTACATCATTAATTCCTACCCTTCTTAACTTAGCATATACAATGACCTCAAAATGATTAATTAAAAATTAGTACTTGATGACAACTGATATTTAATATTATATAAGGCATAAAGAAGTTTTTGATGTGATTCAATCACCCATTGCGACTTACCAGTTAAACATACATCTCATTTTTACTTACTTTAGCAAACCAACAGCAGTCTGTACTTCTGTTTCCTTTGCCATTAATTCCTCTTCCATATTTTTCCCATCGAAAGTTGCATCAGAAGCCAAATAGAGAGTCACAACGCCCCTTGGAGTGTTATCGCCCCATCCCCAAGAGGGGGTCCTCTTCTTTTTTAGCCAAAGCACACCATTCTCACGTGCTTCATTTATTCCTTTAATAGTAGAAATTCCTGTTTTTTTGGAAAAATGAGAGGTTTAGAAGATCATTAAGTTTGATTCCAAATTCTATATTTTAGCTCAGACTAACATGATCGTGTGTATTTATTCTACAAAATCACTCTTTCTTATATAAAAAAATATAATTTTTCAAACAACTCGTATTAATTAAACCATATCCAACGTTAAAAGGGGAATTCAATAATAATTTAAATATATAGGACGTTTTTTATAAAATAATATTTTTAGGGTGATTGACAGTAGTCTGAATGAATCACTACAGTCAATCATACTCGATTTGCTAATTTGATTCGTCAAAGTTAACGTTGCGTTAGCGTCGTGTTGGCAATGGAAATGCACCTTTAGGATTCTAATCAGTTTTCAATTAATTCAGCTTCGATTATTTTACGTTTTGAATAACTATTTTTTTCATTTTGAATGATAGTTTAATGAGAAAGTTTGGGAAAATAGGAAACACTCATAATCACTTTAGATGGATTTTATTATTTACTGAGTTTAATTAAGAATCGTTTTGTTGGAATATTCTGTATAGGACAATTGACAAATTAAGGTAGGATTAGTTAAGTAAAATGTTATTAAGTAAAATATTATTAAGACTTGATTTATGTTTAAGTGATTTTCACAAGTGCATAAAAGCAGTAAAACCTATTTTGTAACAAAGTTGGAAAATAATTTTAAATCTTGAAATTCTATCACAAGAGAAGTGCCTTGGGTTTCATAATTATAAAATTTAAAATTATTAAAAATTTATCTCTTTCCCACTAATAAGAAATCATCATTCATAATAAATTTCCTTATTGGTTTTAATTATTTTTTTTTAACTTTTGCTGCAGGAAAATCAAATTTCAAAATCAAATGCTTCTAAAGTAATATAAGATGTCTTATTGACATTACACCAATTTTTAACTTTTTTTTATAATAAGCAAATATATTTTTTTTAAGCTAAGCTCTTTTTTAAACTAATTATACATGATTTAAAAAATTTTTAACAAAACTAAAAAGAAAACATAGAAGATAATGAAGTAAAAAAAAATAATATAAATTACATTCTGTAAGTGAGTAAAAACTTTAATTTGTAGAATACAACTTAATAAATTGCATGAATAAGTTGAAAAAATATTTTTGATGTATCAATGAAGCATTAATGAAATTAATTTCAATTTATATTAAGTAAAAAAAGTTAATGCAACTTTTCTTAGTATTTAAAAATATTTTTTTTTTAATTTCTAGTATGATTTTAGTTTGATCTGAAATTATCTTTATGCATATTTGTGAAATATACAATTTTCTACAATTTTAAACACTTACCTAAATAAAAAGAAATTTACAAAATAGTTGTGATATTTTCGTATAAAAAAATATGCACATTTATATTCTCAAAAAAAAAAAACTAATAATAATAATAATACCACATCCAACTTCATCAATTCCGTTATCGCAGTCTCTGGTGCCATCGCAAACTTTAGATCGAGGAATATTGCAGTGGAAGCTATTCTTATCAAGACATTCGATATCCCCTGCAATAATTGATTCAAATTATTGAATGATTGAGCATGAAAAATGTTAGAACATAAAACATGACACAAGATAACACATTAATATAACTTAGAACACATTAATAAGAAGGTAACTCTGAATTTTTTGAAACAGTGGCAGACAACAAACGCAGCAAAAAAAATATTCGTTAAATTTGTAAATTTGAACTTTTTTATGGCCTCAGACGATAATTTGTGGCAACAATTGCAATTTAGCTGACGTAGAATAAATTTTGGAAGAAAGGAAAATGGAATTGACGTGAAAGTATTATCGCGCTATGAGTTTCTATGATTTTAAAGTGGGGTTAAATCAAGAAGAATGCCTTCAACGTCTATAACTAGCATATGGAGACGAAGCTCCATCTCGTGCTACTGTATTTAGATGGTTTACAGAATTTCGTAGAAGTCGAAGTTCTCTGCTAGATCAAGAACACACAGGAAGACTTTCATCAGCTGTAGTTCCAGAAAATGTGTCGGCCATACGAAAAATGTTAGTCGATGATAATCTCTGCACTCACCAAAGAAGAAACTTAACGTTGGATCCACAGCTATACATAGAATTATTCATGAAGATCTGCATATGAAAAAATTAGTTTGTCGTTGTGTCCTCCATAATTTAACAGAACACCAAAAATCGGAGCTGTCAGAATCTTCAAAGAAACCATAAAATTATTTAACGATGGTGGACACCGCCTTATTTTTAAAATCATAACTGATGATGAAACTTACACATCGTTTTTTGACGTTCCAACACGACAGGAAAGTAAAGTATGGGTCTTTGAAGATGACCCCAAACCAACAATGGTGAAATGACAACGAGCAGAAAAAAGTATGCCGTTTTCTTCGGAAGTACGGGACTGGTCAAAGCCATCAAGCTGGAGGGACAGAAGACAGTCACAGCTAACTGTTACACCACTAAGTGTCTTCCAGAAATTCTTGAAGAATTGAATGTAAGAGGACTCATGTTTAATCATGATAATGAATCTTCTCATACGGCAAGATCGACGGTCGAATTTCTTAAACAAAAACACATCAAAGTGATGGAACATCCACCCTATTCCCCTGAGTTAAAATTTACCAAAAAAACTAGGACAATGCCTGCTTCATCAAGTTATAGTCCGTTGATATTTTTTTTACAGATAACATACATTAAAATTCCATATGGTATATTCTTATTATTTTCAAGTGTATAAAACCCAACAAAATCTATATAGCTTAGGCATAAAAACTGACAACTAAAAGGTGGGTAATTTAAGAAAAGTAAATATTGACAGCATTTATTCGTTTAATATTAGTTCTGCTTTCTTAGCTAAATTTTTTCTTCAACAAAACACTACTAAAAATATTTTGTTTTTAACGAAATTTACTACTTAAAAACAATTAATTATTGCATAAAATAAGCAATATTAAAAATTTTTTTTAAAAAAAGTGTTAAAATTTAAATATTTTAAGAACAGATCAAAATTGATTACTTATATTATAATCCAGAGAAAAGTTGAAGGGCGTGCTATAACCATTATGCTTTGAACTGCGATGAGTCACTACGACATTGCTTAGAGCTGTGGCTGGATTTTTGTTTTCATCTGATGAGCAAAATTTGCATTCTTCTTTTGTTTCGGCAACGTTGATTTTCACATTAACATAACTACAGCTCCGCTGAAATGATATAATATATTTATAAAAATTGCCACTATAGTTTATACTACTGTGCTCAAAAAGTTCTAAAAATATCTTATATAATCTAAAAAAAATCTTATTTCTAAAAGTTTCTGCTTTTGTTAAAATAACTTCACCTACTTTCACAAAACATCCTTAATATCATTTAAGAAATAGACTTACCACGATAGTAGTTAAATTCATTGTATTTTACTGTAAATGTTTTAAATAAA
The DNA here is from genome assembly GCA_021605075.1 of Caerostris darwini. Taxonomy (NCBI): domain Eukaryota; kingdom Metazoa; phylum Arthropoda; class Arachnida; order Araneae; family Araneidae; genus Caerostris; species Caerostris darwini. Next base: position 16,392 of record BPLQ01000206.1, read on the forward strand.
AAATGTACAAACAAACAAGGAAATGTTTTCTATTTATAACTCAATTGTTTCCTTCCTAAATTTTCTACTGATTTCGAATATGTAATTATTAATATGCAGACAATTAAAGTCACCATATACAGCGAGTTTCATGTTAGATTTGAAGTCGTTGATGAATAAGTCATCATACTACTGTGCGCAAAATGTAAGACCAAGTATTTGGGTTTTTTTTCAAAAACTCTTTATTTATTCTTCCAAATTTATTTCATTGTCTTCAAAGTAATCCCCTCCTTACACAATGCACTTATGCCAACTTTTTTTCCAATCCTCAATGCAGGCTGAAAAGTCATCGGCAGGGATGACCTTCAAAGCGCCCACCAATTCACGTTGAATCTCTTCAATCGACTCAAAACGGTGTCCCCGGAGTGGTCTTTTGAGTTTAGAGAATAGCCACAAGTCGCACGGTATGAATACGGTGGTTGTGAAACGATATAGGATTAATTTTGGGGGGAAAAGTCACGAAGAATCAATGCAGTGTGAGCTGGCGCATTCAGTGTTTTCGGTACCAATCGAGATTTGATGCGCTTGAGGCCCAAAATGGAATGACCAATCCTTTTGAAATTCCAACATCATCAGCAAAGTCTCTAATTGTAAATTAACTGTTTGCAAGCACCAAATCTTTAATTTTTTGTACGTGAGCTTCGTCGGTTGAGGTTGATGGTTGACCAGAGCGCTCTTAGTCTTCAACGCGTTCTCTGCCTTCTTTGAGCTGTTTATACCACTTCTAAACATTTCTTTCCGATATATGAATGCTCACCGAATACCTTCTGCAACATTCTAGACGTTTCCGCAAACAAAATTTAATACAAATTCTTTGCTCGATTAATTTAGACATTTCAAACACTAATGAATATTTTGACGTCAAATTTCACACATATGTCAAGGGCAGTGCCAGGAACCTAAAAAAGAAAAAATAATTGAAATTCCATAAGCCCCGCGAATTTTAAATTAGAAATTGGTCTTACTTTTTGTACACAGTAGTATGTTAGAATTGCATTTTTTTTTTAATCTTTAGCAATTGTTTATAGATAAACATGAATCGCAAATCTGAGGATGTTTTCATAATTTTACATGCAAAACTTTAAAAACAACTTAATAAATTTAGCTCCTTTATTTGAAGCATAAAGAGACTTAAATTGGTACTAGACATCCTAGGTTGAACAAATGATTGAAAAAAATATTGGACAAGTTCTTACGAATTCATTAACTTTGATTCTCATTGTTATAAGTCTTTCAGAAAACTTTTCAGGGATTCAGCAGACACAGAAACTTTGCAAAGCTGTGTACTTCCTCTTGATATAAAATAATTATATACTTCTTTATTGTCCTTTACTTACATACATACTTATTACTTTACTTATAGGTATAATGAAATATTTACTTCACAATAGAGCCAATGATCTAATGGACATGAATATGTAAAAACAGCATACACTTATGTCAAGTAATTCCATTTACCTTAAGTACACAAATTGGAAGATAGCTTCCATTGGCGAAACTGTGGAATTATCGATTGCAACACATTTACTTTATCACTATTATAAAATTAACTTGTAATGGCAGTTAACGTAATGCATTTAACAGCATAAACAAGTCAACAAAGCTTCCGTTCAACTCAGCAATTAATTCCTATTCGCCGGAAAACGCCATTATATGGTCAGCTAACAACCATTAATTGGCTTCGACTGGTATTTTGACACCTGAATGCAACCAAATTTGATACATTTCCTCAACAGCTGATTAACTTTTTAAATGCTGCTAACACCTCCCTCCCCTCTCCCCTTCACACCATCTGTCCATGCACAAATGAACATAATTATTTACTTCTAAGATGAACAATTGCTTGGCATAGGATGGTAAATATCTAAATATCTATCATTTCCAGACTTACCCCTTGAACTTGTAGAAAATATTATTGACCAACTTTATAGTACATAATTGATTATAACGATTTATCTGATTTTTATTTAACTATATATATATACCATATATATATATATATATATATATATATACTGTTGTTAGGACAATATCGCATAAAATAATAAGACTTATAATCCTTTTTTGGCATTAATTAGTAAGATAACTGTAAAGAAAGTTGCAAGAGGAATTCAAACCCCTACGATATAGATTTTTCAAGAAAAATGCAAAAGAAAAGTATAATATCACATCTGATGCACTGAAAATAAAACTTTAATATAACATAAATATTTAAAACTTAATAAAGCAGCAGTAATTATAAATAACTGAGTGTTTTACATGGGAAGTTGCTTCAAAAAATTACCGTAACTATTAAGGATTACATCCGTGCGTCGTACAACAGCAAAGTTTTCCTAAAAGTAAAGGCAGCATGCAGACGACCAACTAAGTAAGTTGTCAACTACTTTGTTGGAGTAAGCCTTCTTTGATTTCATCTACTTACATTGGGGTAATTATCTGGCGGATGAAAGCTTGCTTTTGATATTTCTGAGTTTCTCCTCTAAACTGTATCATTGGTGTCTTAGAAAATCGGCGTCGTAGTGAGTAGCGAGGGGTATATACCCTCACAGTTTGTAATGCATTGCCGCCACTTTGACTATAGATAAAATATATATCGCAATATACACGAATCATCCGAAGTAGCAAATCAAATCTGTTCTGAAGACTCATGAAAATTGTGAAGTTAATAATTTAACATTAAAAAAAATTTCAAAATGGTCTAAGCTTATCTGCAAATCTTGAATCAAATTTCTTGACTGCCGACCTTAAGCTGAAAATTCAGAAGGGAGCTGCAAAATTGTCTATCTCCATAACGCAAAATCTACAATGCCCTTGTGAGGACAGGGTAATACTAAACCAAAATTAACAGATTTTTTTAAAGAGGATAGATAGAAAGCGCAAAAAATCTAAATGGAGGAAAAGGTGAAAGTGAAAAAAGGCTCTCGTTTGGTTGTACTAAGCAGTGATGAGTGAGAAATTTGTTAAATTAAGGTAGCATTAAGTGAAAATAATATTTTTTGTTTGTTTTCGTTTTATATTAGGCATGCACCAATAATTTTTTAAAAATTAAGTTACTTATATAGAATTACAAAAAAAAAAAAAAAAAAAAAAAAAAATGCTTGTTTTTAATAATTTTTTAGAACATAACCACCTTTTTGTACAGGCTCTGGGTCTCATATGAAACAGTTTCATACAACGTGGCATTTTCTAGGAACCTGTGCTATAGGAGGGTCTCCTTCCCTTTAGTACAGCCAGTTAATGTAGTTGCTCCTATAACATTTCGTCTCAAGAACTTGATGTAGAATCTTGTCCCGTTACAAACCCTGAAATAATCTAATAGATTCAAGTCTGTTCAAGGCAGCAGCATCGCTTTCTTCAACTCTAGTATTGGCCATTATGGGCCTGAATGACCGAGTGGCTAGCGCTCTGGCGTTCGGTACCATAGGTTTCGCGTTCGAGTCCTGGCGGTGCTATAGATGTTTGTAGTGGTTCAGAATCCACTTTAAACCGTCTAATATGATCGTAGAGCGTTGCGGGGGCGTTGTCTCTCCGTGTCCGGGGCTTATCTTCGAGTTACACGCGTCCTGGGTAATGCAAAGTGAATAACGTCCGTGCAGCGCTTGTCTTAAGACAGCTGTCTAAGTGTTTGCCACCTGCATTAGAAAAAAAAAGTATTGGCCATTATCGACCTGTTAGCTTCATTCTGTTTTCTTTATACCTCTATATTTTATATATATCTACGTGCTGCAATTCGTTTAGAGTCAATTCTGGTAGGGTGAATATTTGCTTTTCTTACGCGACATTGCAAATTTAACAACAACAACAAAAAAGAAAACCCCGAAGACTGCGGTATACTATGAAACAGAATAACTGTTCAAAAATTTAACAGCATCGACGTTTAATTTTTAAGACATTTAACAGATGTGTCACCGATAAGAGACGAAAAAATTGCGAAATAATTTAATATTTCATTTTTTTAACGAACAGTTATTCAATATCGAATTTTTTTCCAGTTGATCTAGGTATTGTTTTTGAAATATCCCTGACCCCTTTTTGGAGAAATTTGGAAATAGATTGAGACCATGTGTATTAGGGCACACACACACATACTTTGAGAAATATACAGAGTGTCCCAGCAAGATGGGATAAATTCTGCACAGCCAGATTCGTTGTTTGGAATACATAAAGCCCAAAGAACTGTACTCCCACGACCCATAGCCTTCGAGGAAAATGCGAAAGAAAATGCATGACGTCATATCCAGTTAAAAAATCTTTATTCGAAACATGAACATTAGTATTTGCATACTTTTAAATGGGAAGATGTTCGAAATGTCCTCCGCCCATATGGAGGCGTGCATGCGCGCGTCTTGGAATGGTTGACTATACACGTTCTAGCATCGTAGTGTCCACAAAAAGAAACGCACTATGGAGACGAGCAACTAAGTCTATTTTTCAAGTAACTGGGTCTCGATAAACCAATTCCTTTAGATGGCTCCATAGGAAGAAATCTAAAGGAGTCAGATCTGGAGAACGTGGTGGCCATGAAACAGGAGCCCCCAATCCAGCGGCATGCCTATTCGATATCCAGCCAATGATGCACAAGAGAGCTGAAATGGGCTGAATGAGCCAGTTCAACCATTCCACGACGCGTGCATGCATGCCTTCATATGCGCGGAGGACATTTCGAACATCTTCCTATTTAAAATTATGCAAGTACTGATGTTCATGTTTGAAATAAAGATTTTTTTCGTAAACCGTATATGACGTCACACATACAGTACTTTGGACATTTTTTATGTATTCCAAACAACGAATCTAGCTGTGTAGAGTTTATCCGGTCTTGCTGAAACACCCTGTATGCATACATACATACATACACATTCACACACACGCACACACACACACACACACACATATATATATATATATAAAGAGAGAGAGAGAGAAAATCGTGGAATCATGAAGAAATATAAATTGGGGATCTCTCTTTTCAAGGAACATTTTTAATGTACAAAAAATTAAGAAACGGCAATATACTCGTTTACGAGGATCTCTAATAGCTGAAATGAAATTGGTATAAAAGAATAAAAATACACAAAATAAATTTTTTTATCTCAGCACTTCACACAAATCACACCTTAGATTGAATGTTCCCAACTTTGATCTGTATAAAGGAACCTTTTGGAACGCCTATGGTCCAGCACTTCTCATATTCTATCACAGTATCAGAATAATCGGAAATTGTGCCAGAGATAGGTTCAACAACGAAACATCTTTCACCTCGAATAGTTGCTGTAAGAAAAATAAATGAAATTTTATAGTTATTGGAAACGTTTTTAAAGATAACTGAAATTTTAATATCATACGGAGTTAAAAAACAAATTGCTAGCAAATGAATATCGAATGATCTTTTTATAAGTAACGATTTACAAATGATTCTATTGAAAGCATTAAAATTCCAGGAAATGATTCCAATAAAATATTGAATATTTTTTTACTATTATTATCAGTAATAAAAAGAGATTGCTTATTATGCATGCCAAATTCCAAAATTGCAAAGAAATCGTTTAAAAGTCAGTTATTTCCTTTTTCTCTTCTGTTTAAAAGAGAATTTTTTAAACAATTAATTTCTAAAAATTTCAGCAATTCCTTTTCTCAAATTAATTTAAAGGATGATAATATTATATCTGGGCTTGATGGCCAAATGGCTAGTGCGCTCGATGCTACAGGCTTCGGGTTCAAATTCCGATGTTGCCATGGATGTTTGTAGTGGTTCGGAATCCATTTTAAACCCGTAGGTCCCTGTCTAATACGACTGTTGAGTGTTGGGCTGACAATCCTACTCCGTAAAAAGAAAAAAAAACATATCATGTTTCGGAATCTACCAGAAGGCCTCGGCTCACCATGGAGCTGTTGCTACGGGTTTGGAATCCCTTTAAACCCATAGGTCCCTATCTAATATGACTGCTGGATGTAGGGCTGACAACCATACTCCTTAAAAAGAAAAAAACAACAACTAATGTTTCGGAATCTGTCAGAAAGCCTCGCCTCACCATGAGGCTGTTGTAGCAGTCAAGAAGAATGTTATATCCGTTGAGCTATAGTGTGATATATCACGTAACTAAAACAGTGGTCTCCAATGTGGAGTATACTTAAGGCGGGTATGCCAAAGATGCAAGTTCCTGATTACTTGTGAGGAATCCAATCTTATCATTATCCAATGGAGGATCAATCCAATCTTATCATTATCCAATTTAAGGAATCCATTCTTATCATTGGGTTTTACATACCTGTTTGACGCAATGTTTTCTACAATTAAAACGAAGTGCAGAAATAAATAAGAGACAGACACAGATTTTCGTATTGCAATAACAGAGCACAATAAAATCAGATTATTTAGATGATACTAAACAGAATCAATCACACTTCTCACATTAAATTCTAATAAAAAAAATATAAATATGTCATTCAATTTAGATGTTTGTGTAGTGTTTAAAATAAACAAATAATAAAGGATTTGATTTTTGGCCGTGCACACATATATATTTAAATTATATTTTCTATTGATTTTATCTTTATAAACTGCTCTTTAAAGTTAAGATACTTTTTCATCTTACTCTTTAGGAAAAAAATTATTCAATTTATTAGTAAATTTCAAATTTTCATACTAAAATAAAAATTTGCTTACATTGACATCGAAATATTCGACGAAACAAATTAACTTAAGGTTTAAAACAAAATTTATATTTAGTCGCTTATATTGATTACGTATATACTAAGAAAATAATTTTTATTGTAAATGTATTGCATTTTGTTGTTTTCGAATACTGTGCATTTTGACTTGAGATCATTTAATCATTTAATCATTTGAGAGTCGCTTCGACCTTTTATTTTTTCAGTAAATTACTACTGTGTCCAAAAGGTAAGATCAATTTTCAGTTTAAAATTCCAGGGGCTTATGGAATTTCAATTTTGTTTTCTTTTTTAGGTTGCTGGCACTGTCCTTGACATCTGTGTGAAATTTGACGTCAAAATATTCATTAGTGTTTGAGTTACACTTGGCTTTGTGAGACGCTAAAACTGATTCCGGCGATTTTTTAAATGTCTGAATTCATTGAGCAAAGAACTTGCATTAAATTTTGTTTGCGGAAACGCATAGGATGTTGCAGAAGGGATTCGGTGAGCATTCGTATATCGACAAGAAATGTTTAGAAGAGGTATAAACAGTTCAAAGAAGACAGAGAACGCGTTGAAGACAAAGAGTCCTCTGGTCGACCCTCCACCTCAACCGACGATGCTCACGTCCAAAAAATTAAAAATTTGGTGCTTGCAAACCATCGATTTACAATTAGAGACCTTGCTGATGTTGTTGGAGTTTCAAAAGGATAGGTCAATTCCATTTTGGGCCTCAAACTCGTCAAATCTCTATTGGTACTGAAAGCACTGAATCTTACATTGCATTGATTCTTCTTGACTTTTTCGACAAAAATGAAACCCATATCGTTCCACGACCATTGTATTCACACCGTGCGACTTCTGGCTATTCCCTAAACTCAAAAGCCCACTCCAGGGACACCATTTTGACTCGATTGAAGAGATTCAACGTGAATCGCCGCGTGCTTAGAAAGCCATCCCTGCCGATGACCTTTTAGCATGCATTGAGGATTGGGAAAAAAGTTGGCATAAGTGCATTGTGTTTGGAGCAGATTACTTTGAAGACGATGCAATACATTTGGAAGAATAAATAAAGAGTTTTTGAAAAAAAAAATAATTAGTCTTACTTTTTGGACACAGTAGTACAAATAATAATAATAATAATTTTAAACATTTATCTATTTCTTATACATCAAAACATTGATCTGATTGCTTATTTATTTATTTATTTTGTTTACATTAAAATATATATTTCTTCAGAATAATGCATTATCAGAAATGAATTAAAAACAGCAATACTACACTATGAAATGTACTTACTCAACCAGCAAGTCAATAAGAGGAATGCAAAGAATTTCATGACAGCAGCTATGGAATTCAAAAGCACCACCATTCGTATTTTTTATTCGAAAGAGCTTATATTGATGGTATAGTAACAGTAAATATCGATATCTTGAAAATAAATAATCAATATCGATATCGTGAACTTTAAAACTTGTTGAAGAAACTGATAAAAAGTGTTTCTTAGATTGGCATTATGTGATGAATCCTGCAACAGTTAATCTGATGTTCCAATATCACAGCCAATTTTCTTTGATGGTACGGGATATCAAGGTTAACAAAAATGATAATGGTCTTCATCACACTTTTCATGTTATCTAAAACTCTTTACCTCTGTATCTCAGCACAAGAAATCAACGCCATACACTTCAACATGAGAAAGTGGGCAAATACTTGACATCCTGTTTTTATAAATTTTAAACTTAATTCATTACAAATAATAA
>BPLQ01000207.1:0-40521 GCA_021605075.1 Caerostris darwini
AATAATGCAAAGTTTTGGTTTTATTCTTACATCTCTCATCTCGATCAACATTTCCTACTGAGGTATAAGCTTTTCAACTACCAAATATCATATTATATTCTAAGGTCTTTTGATGTCAATACTATAGGGATCTTTTCATTTTAAGTAAAAAAAACATAATGAATGTATTAAAAGCATTATTTTTTTCAAAATGTATGTTAATTTCTTATTAAAAATTCAACGTTTTTTTATTTAAAATATTTTACACCTTTTGAAAATATTTGAAACAAAAAGGTTTTTTAATCATTTTTTTTAAATTTATGCATGATTTATCTTTAACGCTTATTGTTAACAAATAAAATAATTTAACAAGAAAACTTTTGTTAAATTAATAGATTTCTTTTTCTTTAATATAAAAGCAGAACATGCACAAATTTTAAAAATAAAAACTATTCATTAGCTGAAATTACACTCGGAGATCAGGAAATAATATACAAGTACATAAAAAATACTTTGTGTATTTAATTTTTTATTGAAATCTATTGCAATTTGTATAGTTTTCTTAAATTTTTACACATTTTTATAAAAATATTGTATCATCGCATATTGAAATGATATCTTAGTAACTTTTTAATAAAACATTAATGTCCCATTACCTGAAAAAAAAAAACTTTATATATCCATTAAAACTTTATAAAAAATATATTTATGCTTAATATATATTTTTTATTTTTATGAATAAGAAAAGAAAAATTTTTTTTGCTAAAAGCGAAGCATTTTTAACATACAGTTTTGAAATAGTTAGGAAGCCTAGCATAACTTTATAAATTTAAAATGCTTTTTTTAAACCTATCGTACTTTTTATAAAATGCATATCCAGATTTATTTTTTTTCAATGTGGAATTTTAAAATATGAATGCTGAATAAATAAAAATAAAATCATCCCAGACATTCACTAACATTTAAATTCATATCGAAATAAGCTTTTAGTTGAATTGGAAATCACTGTATTTTTATTGTTTTCATATAAAAATATTTATTTAAATTCTCTGAGAATAGCATAAAATATACAAAAGAAACAAATTTAAAATCAAAAATTTAAACGGACAGTTTATGGAAGATGTATAAATTCAAAATACTAAATTCCAAGCCATTCTAAATATTTTCCATTTTATTAGAATCATGTACACAAAATAAAATAATAAATTGCATCTATGGCCTTAAATACACCTAAAAATGTTAAAATGTTTTATAAATAATAAAACAGTCTGTTTTTTCAACCCATAATAAAATTTTAAATTTATATTGAGGATATCTATGCATGATATGATATAGGCTTATTTAGTTGTCGCAATAGTATGTGGAACAGAGTCCTTCTTGAATATAGATACTATGATAAAATGACGGATACTATGATGAAGGAAGCTAGAATGACAGTTATGCAACAAATTCAAACGTAACATAGAATGCAGTATGGGTAGCATACGCCTACTATACTGAATTAAATTGTACCTTCACAATGAGGAAAGAACATCCATAATAGTGAAATAATAATTATAATGGTATAGTCTTAATAGTCTTTCCTTTCTACAGATTTATTGTGCTGTAACGCCTCGGCCTATACTAGTTCTATAATGTTTTCAAGAAGAGAGACACATTCAGGATCATGAGAGTTTAATTTTTATTTTTATTCACTAGCATTATATATGTATATATATACAAATACAGAACTTCGGATTATTATAATTTATTATTTACAAAAAAATAAAAATTAAAGATTTAAATTTGATTCACAATTGCCGATTAAATCTCAAATACAGTTCATTCCAAGGTCAGAGAACTTCAGAGTTCTCGAGTTTATGTCGAGTCTAAAAATACGTGGTCTGCAGGCAGACGTTAATTATCACACGTCTTGATAAGCGAAAACACAATAGGCTAAATTTGAAAAACAGGCGGAATCTCCGGTTTATTCAGTCACTTCAGAGAAATGAAAACAACACTTCTGGTCGACTAGCAGTAGTCTTATTTCGTATTATTCTTATTACTATTATTATTATTTACTATTCACCCGTAGAGAGAGTAGTAGAACTTTCTTTCTTCTTCACTAAAAAACCTCCTTTTAAGACAATCAAGGGGGGGGGCAGCTTCCCTTACTTCTCATTGCAGTAGACATTTCTCAGCTCATGGTCTATCACTAATCACGATGGGACTACTCATGGTATAGTTCATATTCAATCTATAATTATTTCTACTTGTCAATGCACAAACTTTCGTAAATTTTATGAGTCTCATTATACATGATACCGAATATCTGCTATTAGGTTTGATTGAGAGGTTGTTCTCATTAGTACAAAACAGTATTGCATGTAATATAACTACCCACAGTACTGCTTGTCTGCTGTCAAATTTGAGTGATGGGTTTTATTATATACTTGTCAAATAACATGCAATCCTCCCATCTTGGGAATGAAATGCCAAAACTCTTCTCGTGAGAAAAAAAAAAATACTACAATGCCCATTCATGTAATAGATACAAAAGTTTTCAACTTCATTTTTTCTTCTATTTCACTCAAGTGATTCAGCATCATTTTTTAATTTCTAATCGGTACAAACACAATTAAACTAGACTAATCTAGTTCCTAGATATTCTACATGTCTTTAAAATGTGCATAGCTACTTTTCGCAATATTATTTTGAAGCTCTTAATATCCTATTACATATTTTCGGAATTTAAAAAAAAAAATGAACTCCAAAACTAAATTTACTGTTCTTAAATAAATTATAGCTTTATTAATTAACTTTATTAATCGATACATCAAAATTAGCATAATAAGTCACAAGAATATTAATCTGAATTTAATTAACTATGCCTGCCCTTTTTTTTTTGTACAACTTTTGAATGTTTATATTTGATGAAGCTCAGCGTACATGATAATGATAGAAAACAATTCATCTCGAGAATTTCATACATTCATTCATGTTTATCTTTCTTTATTAGTTGGAGTTTTTTGGAATCATTCATCTCGGTTTACTGGCCTTATCGATGTCGGTGGGCTCGTAGTTGGTCGGGGATACGAGATTTTACCGCTAATCGAAAGAAACAGCTGGCGGAGTTCCAAAAAACAGAAATGTTTAGTTTATTTTGGGGACTAATTTTCTTGGATGCGATAAATTACCATCAGCCAATATCCAAATTGTTATGAAAAGAAGATTCTTACAAACAAGCGTAAAAAAATTTAAATGTTTCATGTATTAATTGTACTTTACAAATATTATGTTGAGAAATTTATTTTGAATTGAATTAATTGAGAAATTTGTTTATATATATATATATAGAGAAGAGAGAGAGAGGGATGCATGGATAGAAGTCTGTTTGATTAAATGGTTCTAAAACAGTTTTTAAGGCAAATATTTAAATTTTTAACATATTCTCATTTTAAGGCAATACAACAATTCAAACACTATTTTAATTTTTTATGCTGTCCAAATAATCTTTCCATAAGCAACCAAACTATCCATTAGTTTTTCATTTAACGTCTTCATTTGAAGGAAAATGCTTGCCTTTCAAAAAATTCCCTTTTTGTCGATTCAAAAATTGTGTTTTATTAAGATAAGAAACTTACTTTTCCACGGTAAAAAAAATTAAAAGATATTTGCTTTCTATGGCTGTTAAACAAGTTCCATATTAAAGAGCATAAAATTTGACACGGATAGCATCATTTAAAGGTTTCTTATAACTGGTAACAAAAAAAATTTTTTGGTTTGTGGTGGCACCTTGCGTCAGGTCACAGACTCATCAGACCACCTAACAGATAGATATTTGTGTTTAACATCGTTGGCCTTGTGTTCCACTAATGAATGCAATGAACAGATCACCTATGGGTGATAAGGGAAGGACATTTATTCAGCGAGGACTTTTACGGTGCTGCTCCTTGCCTGTCGTATAAATTAAAATCCCTCAAATACCCTAATTATCAATGCAAGTTAGTTAAACAATTGTCGCAATTAGGAAGGATATTTATTCAAAGATTGCGTTTAAGGGTAACTGCTCCTTACTAATTCATCAAATCCATTATCAATGTGGGATAGCATTGTCACAATCGCCCTCGAATCTGCTCATCATTGAAAGTAATGACTGCAACGGACCCTGCAGGGGAATTCGAACCTAAACTTTTATGAACACTTGTTGCACTTTTTACCGTTGGTTCATGAGTCGTACAGATAAATATATTTAAAACAGAAACTTTACAGTAATCTAAATATTATTTATTAAAAACCACCTAGTGTGTTTTGTTGTTTAAAACTGAATTTTTTTTTTTTGAAACGAAATAATATAAAATTTTATTGTTTCAGAAATAAGGAAATTCGTTTCGAAATTCGGCAAGCAAAAATTCCTGTCTATCTCCTGGATTACGCTGTGTCTGTTATATTGACATGTTTCTGGCAAAATCTTTAACGTCAGTGTGCTAGAATGTGAAATAAATAAGCATTTCATCAGTAATTATGTTTCATATAATACGTTTAACAATTTGCTGTTGTTGAGAAAGTAAATTAGGAATTAATTTGTAAGAAATACATGATTTAAATGTAAATTAGTTCCCTTAGATTAAAAAATCATAATGTATTAAAATCTTTCGAAATTAATTTTCGATATTCTTTGTTAAAATAAAAACATAGGCTTCAACAATTAGATTATTAAATTGAATTGTCAATTATTAAATTATCATTGAAAACTATAATCCTTAATAATTTAGGACTATATATGCTAATAATAATGGATTTATCATTTTTAAATTAAAATTTGACTGATTTCTACTTATAATTAGCTTTTCGAAAATAACTTTTTCATTTTGAAAATTAATATAGATAATAGGATTAACATAAATACCGAAATTCGATAAAAAAATATTTCAGTGAAAAGTATTGAAATCACTAAAAACGTTTTGGATAATATACAAAGGGGTATATGGGATAAAATTACCCATATTATCTATTTTAATAAAACTTTTCAAATATGCATGTGAAACTTTTAACATGTTTGGCGAATTTATAACAAAACTTTTTTTTTAATCTATTATCTCAATAGAAATACATTGTTAATAAAAATGCTTGTTTGTTTACAAGTTTTTTTCCCCTTTCATTACAATACAATTTTTATTTTTACATTGAATTATAAAAGTTTATGGCTACATAATTAATATATTTCTTAATTTTATGGAAATTTAGAGAAAAAATAAATATTTTGGTAATATAGTTATACATTTTTATTAAAGTTAATTTATTAATTACTAAAAATAAACATATTACCAGGTTAGAATAAAAAAGCATTTTAATTGGAAAAGGTAAATTTTAAAATTAAACTATAATACACTAAGAAAAAATGTTTTTGTTATATTAAAAAAAATATTATCCTTTTACTATACGCTAACTATTATAAAATATTATAATCAGAAGCTCTAACAATAAACTATATTATTAAACTGGTGAAAATAAGTTTAAATTTTTAAGTATTTAAAAATTGTTATGAAAGGATTAAAGAGATTAAAATTATAGTTATAAATTTTAACAGAGAAATTAACTCCGGATTAAATGAATAGAAACATTTTAAAATTAAACAAATTCAATTTTGACATGAACTGTAATTGTAAAAAACTCATATACTGTATTTAATATATCTTATGAAATTATTTAGCAAATATAAACAAATGGCTTTTAATTTTTCTGAATTTAATTATTTTAGAATTATTTTTGTTTGAACTTCAAAAAAAGAGAGAGATTTGGCATAATTGTTTTTTAATTTGTAGTTGAAAATTTAATAGGAAATTATTACTTCAAATAGTTTATTGTATAAACAGTTATTTGCAAATTAAATTTTGAGGAAAATACTGGAATTTCCTTAATTCTCTGCAGTGATTTAATTTAATAATACAAAATTAAAAAAATAAAAGATAAATAACTTTTTCAAAATATTTTCTAATTAAGTTATAAATTTTAACAGCGAAATTAAATTAATTGAATAAAAACGTTTTAAAATTAAACAATTTATTTTTACATGTAACTGTAATTAAAATAATTCATACACTATGTCTGATATTTGTTATGAAATTATTTAACAAATATAAACATATGACTTTTAATTTTTCTAAATTTAATTATTTTAGAATTACTTTTGTTTGAACTTGAGAGAGAGGTTTAGCACAATTGTTTTTTAATTTGTAATTGAAAATTTAATATTATAAAAATATTACTTCAAATATTGTATAAGCAGTTATTTGCAAATTAAATTTCGAGGAACATTTTGAAATGAGCTTAATACTCTGCAGTTATTTAATAATACAAAATTAAAGAATAAATAAACAATAAATAAATTTTTCAAAATGTAATATAATAATTCATTATTCTTGGATTCAAGTTATAGAATATTTCGTGAAAAATAATTTTAGATGGTAGCGGAGCTGTTTGGGAAATAGGTATCCTTCGAGCTGATAATTCTCATATCTGTCACTATAAATCCATAACCCGGAAAGTAATATAATTGGGTTTGACAAGAATGGTTTTTGTTATACTTATAACAATTTATCAATCAAATGAGTTATAATATTTATCACAAACATACTCTCCATAAATCATTGACACAAAAGAGGATTCGTAAATGCCAATAATCTTTACAAAAAGATTTATATAAAATGCAAACAAATGGAAACGCAACGAAAACCCTGTTCTCCAACAATACATTTAAAGAAAAATATAAAAGTATATTACATGCATTATTCAATATTTTTTTTATCCATAAAATATATCGGTATTGTTTTGCAGTGCAGGGTTTTTCGTATCTTGACTCAATGTTGGACATTTTCATTGAAATCAGCAGTCATTTTTTTCATTTCTTTCACACAGAGATAGGATTCACCCTGCATCCCCATACCGAACTATAACCTTGAACAGAAAATTAATAGATATTTCTTTCAAGGACGGGGTGACCCTTTAATTGGACTTTTAGTTTAGCACGTTATGCTCCCCCTTCCCAGTTCGACCTTAGAGGGGGGGGGGAGAAAAGGGTGTGAGAGGGCAACGGGCGTACCGGTTATGGAGTTCCTAGGTGGTTTTAAGAACCACAATACCTCCACATCTTAATTGAGTTAAAATATATGCACAAAATTAATTTTCTTAAATTAGAGAGGGTGTGAGAATCGAGTGGAGAGTAAGCCAAAGTTCCTAGAAGAGTTCCAGGTAATACGGAGGGTACAAAGACCTTAAAACAAACTTACATTTTAGGGGATCTTGCCAATATTTGTTATATAATTGTGTTCTGTGTCTTATGCGTTGCAGTTGTGCAGTGCTGTGCTTTGCAATTTTAATAAATATGGCAGCTAAACATAGCATTTTTTAATTTGAGAAATAATTTAGATTGTATCCATGGGCATAGCCGCTCTAACTTGTATTTACATAATTTTTTTTTTCAAAATAATTGGGTAATTATTAAATAATTTAGTAAAAAAAAATTAATTCAGAAGAAAAGTTAATTAACAATTGTTTTAAAGTGTCTTCCAGTGAAGGCAAATACAATTTTTTTCAAAGTGAAAAGGAGGTTTTTCAAGATTAGAAAAACATTTGGAATTCTATAGTTTTGTTTATTTATTTATCTTTAAGATCGCTGTTATGCATTTAGTTTTTACAATAAATTCCATATTTTATGGCTAGCCTGTATATAGGCTCAGTCGATTACAATTTTTTTTATATATTAATGTTTTTATTTATATATTTTTATATTTATTACTTATTTAATCTTATATTTATTAATTAATATTTTTTATTTTTTTAAATACTTAGCTGTTTATTTTTGAATTGTAAAGGTTATATTCATATATCTTTTAAAAGAAATGTTTCTTTTATTTTATTTTTATCTCTATTACCAAAAGATACAAGAAAATATTGAAAAACCATTTCTTCACACTTAATTCAATTTAAAAGCAAGAAATCAAAATCCCTTACCATCTATCAAAACAGACACAAAATTTAGCAAAAAAGAGGAAAAACTACAATTCCACTCTCAAAAAATCCTTTAACTCAATTATTCATGGCACTGTATTAATATTTAAAATGCAACTGTATGCGTTTCTAAGAGTTTAACGAAATAGTCTATTAATCTTTTTGGATCTACATATGCTTCATAGACAGACGCAAAACTTTGCAGCCGTCGGGCAAAAAAAGGAAACGTTCACTTTTTATTCTTCACTTCTGGTAGATGGCACTTTTCACTTCTCTCGGCGTTTTAGTTTTGAGTGGAAAATTAGCCTCCAGTCAAAACTGCTCTTCCCTCCTATTATCATACAATGGTGTTTCAAGTACAACTTTTAGGAATGTAATTTTTTTGTCAATTCGGTTTCTAGCGTAATATTTTCTGTCGTGATTTATGGTTTTCAACGCTAAGAAATGTCAAAATATCTAAATTGAATAAAAAAGGAAGTATGTTTCATAAAGTAGTGAAATAGAACATACGACTCAACGACTATTGCAGATTAGTTATTTCCATCGAATGAATTTATCTACCACAATCTATTTTTAGGGAAATGTCGTTTAAATAAAAATAATAAAACAGATGTTATATTATAAATACACTCATTTAGCAAGTTAATTAATGTAAATACGTACAAATTATTGTTTTCAAATATTATTTGTATAACTTAATGATAATGAATTAGGCATTCAAAATTTTAATTTTCTCTATGTGAGATATTATATTGTTTACATGTACAAAAAACTCTTTAACTCGATTATTCATGGCTCTGTATTATTTAAAAATGTAACTGTATGCGTTTTACGAGTTTAACGAAATAGTCTATTAATCTTTTTGATCTACATATGCTTCATAGTCAGACGTAAAACTTTCAGCCGTCGGCAAAAAAAAAAAGAAAGCGTTCACTTTTTATTCATCACTTTTTGGTAGATGGCACTTTTCATTTCTCCTCGGCATTTTGTTTTGAGTGGAAAAATTAGCCCAGTCAAAACTGTTTCACCTCCTATTATCACACAATGATGTTTCAAGTACAACTTTAGGAATATGCTTTTATCAATTCGGTTATTCGGTTTCTAACGTAATATTTTGTGTCGTGATTTATGGTTTTAAAGTTAGGAACGATGTCAAAATATCATTTAAATTGAATGTAAAAGGAGCTATGTTAAATAAAAGTAGTGTAAAACATAGCATTGGACTCAACAACTATTGCAGATTAGTTATTTCTATTGAATGGATGTTTCTACACAATTTAAACATTTTTAGGGAATTGTTTAAATAAAAATAACAAAATTAATGTTGTATTATAAATACACTCATTTAACAAGTTAATAAATGTAAATAAGTGCAAATAATTGCTTTTTAAATATTATTTTTTATCGCTTAATAATAAGATTAAGCCTTCAAAATTTTAATTTTTCTATGTATTGCTTACATGTAATTTTAATAGTATTTTTTTTTTTTTAAAGATCGCTGTTATACGTTTTTATTTTTCATTAAATTACAAATTTTATGCATAACCAGTATATTGGCTCCAGGCGATAAACATTTTTTTTTGTATTAAATTAATTTTATTTATATTTATTTTGAATTGTAAAAGAATATTTTCATATATATTTATAAATAAGTGTTGCTTTTCTTTATTTGTATATTATCTAAAGACACAAGCACATATTTAAAAACCATTTCTTCACACTTAATTCAATTTAAAGCAAGAAATCAAAATCCCTTACCATCTATCGAAGTAGACACAAAATTTTGCGAAAAAGAGGAAAAACTGCAATTTTCACCTAAAAATCCTTTAACTCAATTATTCATGACTCTGTATTAATATTTAAAATGCAGCTGTATGCGTTTCTACGAGTTTAACGAAATAGTCTATTAATCTTTTTTGATCTACATATGCTTCATAGTCAGACACAAAAACTTTGCATCCGTCGGGCAAAAAAAAAGAAAGCGTTCACTTTTTATTCTTCACTTTTGGTAGATTTTTTTCACTTCTCTCGGTGTTTTAGTTTTGAGTGGAAAAATAGCCTCCAGTCAAAACTGCTCTCTCCTCCCTATTATCACACAATGATGTTTCAAGTACAACTTTTAGGAATGTATTTTTTTATCAATTCGTTTATTCGGTTTCTAACGTAATATCTTCTGTCGTGATTTATGGTTTTCAACGCTAGAAATGTCAAAATATTAAAATTGAATGAAAAAAAGGAACTATGTTAAATAAAGTAGTAAATTATAGTTTTTATCTCTATTACCAAAAGATACAAGAAAATATTGAAAAACCATTTCTTCACACTTAATTCAATTTAAAAGCAAGAAATCAAAATCCCTTACCATCTATCAAAACAGACACAAAATTTAGCAAAAAAGAGGAAAAACTACAATTCCACTCTCAAAAAATCCTTTAACTCAATTATTCATGGCACTGTATTAATATTTAAAATGCAACTGTATGCGTTTCTAAGAGTTTAACGAAATAGTCTATTAATCTTTTTGGATCTACATATGCTTCATAGACAGACGCAAAAAAAGCAGCCGTCGGGCAAAAAAAGGAAACGTTCACTTTTTATTCTTCACTTCTGGTAGATGGCACTTTTCACTTCTCTCGGCGTTTTAGTTTTGAGTGGAAAATTAGCCTCCAGTCAAAACTGCTCTTCCCTCCTATTATCATACAATGGTGTTTCAAGTACAACTTTTAGGAATGTAATTTTTTTATCAATTCGGTTTCTAGCGTAATATTTTCTGTCGTGATTTATGGTTTTCAACGCTAAGAAATGTCAAAATATCTAAATTGAATAAAAAAGGAAGTATGTTTCATAAAGTAGTGAAATAGAACATACGACTCAACGACTATTGCAGATTAGTTATTTCCATCGAATGAATTTATCTACCACAATCTATTTTTAGGGAAATGTCGTTTAAATAAAAATAATAAAACAGATGTTATATTATAAATACACTCATTTAGCAAGTTAATTAATGTAAATACGTACAAATTATTGTTTTCAAATATTATTTGTATAACTTAATGATAATGAATTAGGCATTCAAAATTTTAATTTTCTCTATGTGAGATATTATATTGTTTACATGTAATTTTAATAGATGGAAAAAGATTTCTTTTTGGATATATACATTTTACTTTTTCAATGATGTTATTTTACAGTAATAAAATTTATTTTACATTAAAAAACAATTTTACACTCCTTTGTAAATAAAAATTAACGTAAATCAATCCGTAAATAATAATAAATAACCCTAATAATGTTTAATCATTTAAAACTTTCTCAAGTATAATGTAGAATTTCGCATATGCTTTTATATCAGATGCAAACAATGAATTCCCACCTGTATCGTATAACAAAGATAACCATTATATTTTATCAGCGTTGCTATTCTCTAAAGAGATAATTAGTATTATCCATTAAGTCTATAAGTTCATTAAGTTATCGTTATTATTATCCTAAAGTTCATTAAGTTCATATTGTTATTAACCTTGTACATTAAGTCCATATTGTTGATATTATTCTTAAGTCCATTAATACCTTATTGCCAACTGCGCGACTACGAACATGATCACATTATCATCAGGAATGAAACTGGCCGGCCGTATTGAGCACAGTTCCTATTCCGTAGGGATGTTGCTGCTCAAAACTGTTAGCAGCAATGAGTGCTTCAAGGAACTCGAAAGGAAGGCCAAAGGGCACGAATGAGAGGTAAAATCAGACGAGCAAGTAACAGGCTCGAATGGCATCATTGCATGTCTTCCAATGTGATGAAGCCGCTTCCATATCATCTCCTAATTTCCACAGTTTCGTGGAGCTTGACTGAAGTGAGATTACTTTACAAGGATTGCAGTTTGTCATCGGATAGTGTTCGTCAGTCTACGAACAAACAAAATAAAGTCCATTTGTGAGGTAGCTAGGAGCAGTGATATCAATCACACTTTTATTTCTAGAACCACACAGCCACCACCCCTGACGCGATGGTAAGATAGGTTATCTCTTATGGCAACTAATTGGCCCTATTCATCAGCCGTACAACATTGACAACTGAACGAAAGGTTGTTGATGTTGAGTTACTCTTCCTGTCACGTCATATTTGGACCATTTTCCAACAATAACCCATATGGCCCACACATCATTCAGCTTCCTTTGGACCATAGATATTCTTCCTTGACCAGCAAGTTCTCTATTCTTTGGCCAATTGAAAATATGTTGTGTATCGAGAACACGAAAACGTCACATATCAGCAATTACAGTTAAGCATGCTCTGGCAGAATGTGTCATAGGAGAATTTATTGACTATTATTATGACTTTTATTGATGTATACAAGCATGTGTCGCCGTGAGAGAAGATTTCATCAAATATTGTTTACTAAATTCAATGTGAAATCGTAAGTGATTAATTTCATTAATTTTAATTATTTCAATACCTGTGTATGGGCTTCCTTTAGGCATATTAAATTCCGATATTAAAATTAAAAATTTTTAAGGTGCTATGGTGTTCTTGCTAAAGAGTTTTTGTCACAATTAATAACCAAATATTTGCTAAAACATTTCATGTAGCTATTTATAATGCCGATTATTTCAGTGTTATTTAAATTATGATTATATAAAATACTAAATATAATATTCTCATGTTGTTGGTTTTTTTATTTTAATTAATCTGTAGTATTTGTACTTACTTATGATATAAAATGCTTATTTTATTCAAATTGTTGTACATGATTTTAATTAGAATTTATTTTCTCAAAATCATGATGAGAAATTTGATATTAATTGTGTGTAGTCTGGCGATATTTCAATGGAGATATTTTATGGCTCAGAATATAGAAATTTTGTTTTATGTTTAACAATACGTGAAAATTTTAAATTAGTTATAATTTATACAAAAGTAAAGAACCGATGAGTATAGAACAATATCAATAAATCCCAGGAATAAAATAATAAGTTTTTTGGCAGTGAATTATTTTATTCTAAATGATTTGCAGTAAGTGCTTGAAATAAATATCTTATGGTTTGGAAATAACTGTTATAGAAGCATGATAATTATTAGATATAATTAAAATAAATGTGTTCAATATAGAATTCTAGCATTCACCATAGACGTGGATTGAATAAATCAACTGCTGAGTAGAATATTTGGGAAATGAAACATTGTTTTAATTTATTACCATAAACTGTGCCACAAAAGTAATTAGAAATACTAATCAGACTCAATAAAATATTCATACAGCCACTTTAAACTTTTTATCTTTTCAGGCTCGTACGTGTTGAAAATGTGTAATTTAGGAAATTGTTTAAAAATAAATAATAAAGATTTTTGTATAACAGTAAACTTTACAGTCATACAAAAAACAGAGAAAAAAGAGGAAAAGATAAAATATAATAAACTAAAGAGAAAAAAGATTTTACTCTTTAGTAAAATCATTTATTTCATTATTTAAATTCTTTGTTTTCTACGTTTTTCTAGGCTACAATTCGAACCCTGTTCTATTGTTTGTGCTTTAATAAATCACTTTTATAGATTGTAATAAATAAAAAAGCTTTATTTTTATTTTATATTTTTTTATAATTTAACAAATATTGTGCATTATTGTACAACTACACTTTGCTGCTAGATTGGCGCATTTGTAGATGCAAAGATGTATTATTTTAAGATAATTTGAAGTGCTTATATGCATAATGACTACACAATTTGAAACAAAATTTTATTTAAAAATGCAGCTAAATAATTGCAAACATCTTAAGAAAATTTCTTTGATACGATGATTATCGCTAAAAAAACTAAACAATTAAAAGTCAAATTTTATATTTATATACAGTCGTCCAAAAGGAATGACAGTATTGTAAAACATTTGACGCTCAAGTATAGTTGCAGAATTATTTTGTGAAAACATACACATTTGAATTTAATATTTTGAGTATATCATCCTTTGCTGTTAGATATCGGTTCATTTAAAGCGTCATTTATTTTGAAATAATTTGAATTGCAATTATTGATGTGATCCTGTCTAGTAAATGATGAAGATTCTTATTTCTGTACAAGAATCTCAATTACACAAGACAGGAATTGATAGAGCCTTGGTAACATGCCTTGCGCAACGTTAAAGCTTGTGCAACGTTTTAGATGACTTACGATACAACGTCGTAAATAAACATGATGAGGTTATATTGACTATACATTTATTTCTCTTATATCCTAGACTTTGAGAAGCATCTTATTTGTAGTGTATGCCTAAACCTGACGAAATGGTAAATTCTGCATAACACTAACCGGATTTAGTTGTGAAAACACCCTACTCGTGGCTCAGTGGTAACGTGAGCCGCTGTTGAGCATTAGGACCTTGTTAATCAGACTACTTAGAGAGAGTTTTTTTCAGGTTTTATCCCATACGATACGCAAATGCGGGGTGTTACTCCTAAATGTCTTCCAGACAGGCACTTACATCTTTCTTTAACCAAGTTAGCCTACGGAGCCAAGTCAGATTTCTACCTACGGATACTCTATCACAATAGAAGGTGTCTCTTTTCCCTCCATTCATGAGTAGACTATTCATGGTGTGTCTGTCCCGCGCTGCCGGGCACTGCGGATTAGTCACAACAACAACAGTTGCGAAAATACACCAAAAACTGACAGTAATATACATACCAATTTTTTCAATTTAATCAGAAGATTTTCAAATTTTTTTATAGTTTTCTGATCATCCGATCAGAACCGTTTCTTTTTTTTTAAACTTTTAACTTTTTTAAAATTTTTATAAAACTATATAACAATTATTAAGTTTTCATATATATCTGTATTGTACTGTTTATAATTTTTCAGGCATTATTATTATTATTATTATTTAGATGTTTTTATTATTTTTTTAATTTTTAATTATATTATTATTTAGATTTTTTCATTATTATTTTTAGTTCTTCATTTTAATTATTATTTAAATTATTAAATGCTAATATTCAGACTGACATTTCCCATACTACTTCATCCTCTTCTCTACATTTTGTTTCACTCAATGTACTCTATTTTTAAATATAAAAATGTGTTGTTTTTTTTCCTGTATTGAATATTTTTAAATTTTTATTTAATAAGGAGTAATTTTTGAATTACACCATTTTCCATTACTTTTTTTCCATTTCCCTATTTTATCTCTAATGTAGGGAAATTATAGGGGAAATAGTAAGACAAACTGCTTGTCCATTGGAGTAGAGATTTTTATGGAAGTTAACATTCATACGATTTGCCTTAACAAAATTATTTACTGCAATCGTACAAATTCGTTGCTTTATACGAATTTTAACTTGGAAGTTAGAGTTCGTACAAGAGAGAATATATATAAATAACTTTAGAAATGGTAAACTTCCTTGTAAACAACATTCAAAAGTTACTTAAATTGCAATTGTCTGTGAAAATAAAACAATTGAACACATGACTTTAAAGTAGCCTACAGACAAATAACTTTTGACAAACGACGAATATATTCAAGAATTTCAATGAATCGTTCTGATTTCCAAACATTTATTGAACATTTATTGCTGCATTTTAACATAAACTTCATTTAACTACTCATGAATCTTTTAAGTCAGTTTATTTGAATTTCTGACTCTCAGCTCTGGTGATAATGCGTACAAGTAAAGAAAATATTTTAATTTATAATAATATTAAATTAAAGTATAGTTTCCTTTATAGATTTGGCTTGATGAATCATGTAAAGAATGTTCAAATATAATTAAAAAACCTTTATATGAAGAAATCATATTCATTTTTAATTGTTTTGAATTGTTATCGCGAATTTTTAATTGTTGTTGTGAATTTTTTTGTTTTTGTTTTTAATTCCCTTTTAGAATTTCACATAAATGAACTAAAATTTTATTTATACCTGAAGAATGCATATAATTAAAACTATTGGTTATTATTATGGTTAAACAAAATGAAAAGTTTTTCACTGAACAAAAAATAAATCAAATTATATAAATTATAAGTAAGTAATGGTAATATTTAAATTATAATTTTTTTTAAAATGTGTGTTCGAACAAATTCATTTTTAAAAGTAAATATCTGTTTTATAACTATTTAGATTCTCGTATCAATATTATAGCAGCACGTATACTACTACAACTATTTTATAAGAAATATTTAAGACTGCTTTTTGAACAAAAATCTTCTAAGTAATGAGAATAAAACAATTTTTCCTAATTATTCCGAATACTAAATTTATTGAGTAAAACAAATAAATATATATTGATATTTTCTTGTATTTTCCATGGTCTTATTACTAGTTAAAATAATATATTTTAATTGCGACAGTTTTTTTTATATAATCTGGAGCTTTAGTTTACTTAAATAGGCTACGAGACTATGACCGCAGGGCTGGGAAATGAGAGATGCTGTCTGCAAGGGCATTTGCATGTCATACTGAGCAGGAAGAGGGGGAGGGGGGGAATCTAAGGATCTCTAGATTTCTATCGTGGTAAATACACAATGTCTTAACCGCTATCCAATCTCCTTATTTGAGAAAATAGTAAGTGAAAAATATGTCACCAACTATTCGAACTAATCACTATAGAAGTTGCCCCTTCCCTCCTTCCATGAAAACACAAGCGGTTCCTTGACTTGGCCTTGATAGTTTTGCATCTACTTTAAATAGAACGGTGCCGATGTAGACTGGTTGAAAGCACGCTGTGTTTCGAAATTCGTCAAGCACTGTCTAATCTGAAATTATAAGCCTATTTTAGGGGACAAACACGATAAATTCGTAAACCAGAACGTGCGACCGCTGGGTTAAAGGAGAAAAGTTCGGATACCATTTTTAGGAATGTTCATAATTCTAAATTGTGGATTTCAATGTAGAAAGCCCTCCCATGTAGTGCATCAATAGTAACGTTGAACCTACTACATACCTTATGTCTTAACGGGGAATTTCCTGAGGTAAAAGTAGCCGGCATTTGAAAATAACAACACATTAAATATAACACAAATCCATTTGAAATGGTTTTTCACCCATAAAACGTGCAGCATAACACTTCTATCTAGATAATAGTTTAATATTTATTGTCATTTCTGTTGCTACAATTTCTGATAAAACTTGCACGAAGAAAATTTTAGTTTGTTACATAATTCTGTAGTGAGTAGAATGGAAATAGCTTTCTATTGGAAACAGATACTTTTGTGTATCTCTCCAAAATACATTCTACATTTTCCTCATATTCAACAACTAAAAAAACGATGACTGATATTGCAACTAAATATTTCTGATGAAACGCAAATAAAACTTTATTTTCTCACTTAGTTCTGTGTCTATTTTCAGTAGAAACGAAAACACTCTCCTACTACTACCCGGCTTCTCTTCAATTGAACGGGTTTGCCAAGATAGATGACTCTCCAGTGAGAGCAAAAAAAAAAAGAAGAACAATCCAATTTCGGAGCACATTTGTAAATATGAAAAGAAAATTGAAAAATAGTATTCCGGCTACAAATAGAAATAAAATTTGCAAACATCATATATCATAGCATAACAGGAGGCTAAATTTAAAAAAATGAAAGGAACGCACTTCAATAAAGCAATTGAACAGCATTGGTGCCGAGGAAGAATCGGATATATATATTATGCTATTGGAGATAAGCAGAATTGGAGTAATTTTGACGCTTTATGTGGGAAATGTTAGTATTTTTTGGAAGGCTAATTGCATTAGATGGATTGCTTTTGGAAATGTGGCCTACTTGTAACGTTGAAAATGGGTTCCAGGAAATATTGAAGGGGGCTTATAAATAATGGTACTGATGAATTTTATTTAATGAGTTATTATAGAAGTCGCTTTGTAATAAATGTGAACTATTGATTGGCATACTAATAAGGTTTGAAAAATTGACAAATAAGATTTAAAATTTTGAATTAAAATATTTAATTTACGAAGTCTTCTTTATGAGGCTTGTATGGTGTAGCCATGTTGTTTACCATAAATCTGTATTTAAATTATTCACCATAAAGGAAATATTTTAATCTATAATAGTTGAATAAATGATAGTTGAATTTGAATATTTAAAAATTCATGTTTCAATAATAGACATATTTTCGTTCAGGAAACTTGTTAGATATAACTATTCATTACAAATGTTTATTGATCTACTAAACGAGTTTAAAATAAGTTTCTAGAAATATAGATAAAAAAAATTCTTTTTTTTTAAATGGAAAAGCGATTTCTGCTGCTACATTAACTTTAGAGTCACACTTTCTTCTTGCTGTTTAATATAAAAGAATCTACTGTATATCATTATATTCTTTAATATTAAGAATCTGCTGCATATCATGTCTATCAGGAAAATTCCTGAGATAAAAGTACCAGGTAAATTAAAAAACCAACACATTCAATTCAATACATATACCATTTGAAATCGTTTTACACCCATAAAACCACAAAAGCATAACACTTCTATCTAGAAATATTTTAATATTTAATGTCATTTTAACGAAACATTTTTGATGAAATTTGCAGAAAGAAAATTTTAGTTTGTTACATCATTTTGTAGATAGTAGAATAAAAAAAAAACTTTCAATTGGAAACAGATACTTTGTATACCTCCACAAC
The DNA here is from genome assembly GCA_021605075.1 of Caerostris darwini. Classification (NCBI taxonomy): domain Eukaryota; kingdom Metazoa; phylum Arthropoda; class Arachnida; order Araneae; family Araneidae; genus Caerostris; species Caerostris darwini. Next base: position 18,586 of record BPLQ01000207.1, read on the forward strand.
ATACATAATACCGCTTCCTTCATATTCAACAACTGAAAACGATGACTGATATTGTAACTAAATATTTCTGATGAAACGCAAATAAAACTTTATTTTTCTCACTTAGTTCTGTGTCTACTTCTAACAGAAACGAAAACACTCTCCTACTACTATCCGGCTTCTTTTCAACTGAACGGGTTTGCCAAGATAGATGACTTTCCAGTAAGAGCGGGAAAAAAAAAGAAGAACAATTCAATTTTCGGAGCACATTTGTAAATATGAAAAGAAAATTGAAAAATGGTATTCTGGATACAAATAGAAATAAAATTTGCAAGCATTATATATCATAACAGGAGGCTAAATTTAAAAAAATGAAAGGAACGCACTTCAATAAAGCCTTTGAACAGCATTGGTGCCGAGGAAGAATCGGATATATATATTATGCTATTGGAGATAAGCAGAAATGGAGTAATTTTGACGCTTTATGTGGGAAATGTTAGTAGTTTTTGGAAGGCTGATTGCATTAGATGGATTGCTTTTTGAAATGTGGCCTACTTGTAACGTTGAAAATGTGTTCTAGGAAATATTGAAGGAGGCTTATAAGTAATGGTACTGATGAATTTTATTTAATGAGTTATTATAGAAGTCGCTTTGTAATAAATGTGAACTATTGATTGATATATTAATAAGGTTTGAAAAATAGACAAATAAGATTTAAAATTTTGAATTAAAATATTTAATTTACGAAGTCTTCTTTACGAGGCTTGTGTGGTGCAGCCATGTTGTTTACCATAAATCTGTATTTAATTTATTCACCATAAAGGAAATATTTTTAATCTATAATAGTTGAATAAATGATAGTTGAATTTGAATATTTAAAAATTCATGTTTCAATAATAGACATATTTTCGTTCAGGAAACTTGTTAGATATAACTATTCATTTCAAATGTTTATTGATCTACTAAACGAGTTTAAAATAAGTTTCTAGAAATATAGATAAAAAAAATTCTTTTTTTTTAAATGGAAAAGCGATTGCTGCTGCTACATTAACTTTAGAGTCACACTTTCTTCTTGCTGTTTAATATAAAAGAATCTACTGTATATCATTATATTCTTTAATATTAAGAATCTGCTGCATATCATGTCTATCAGGAAAATTCCTGAGATAAAAGTACCAGGTAAATTAAAAAACCAACACATTCAATTCAATACATATACCATTTGAAATCGTTTTACACCCATAAAAGTATACCACAAAAGAAATCCTTTCTTTCCAGAAATTATTTTAATATTTAATGCTATTTTAACGAAACATTTTTGATGAAATTTGCAGAAAGAAAATTTTAGTTTGTTACATCATTTTGTAGATAGTAGAATAAAAAAAAAATCTTTCAATTGGAAACAGATACTTTGTATACCTCCCCAACATACATAGTACCGCTTCCTTCATATTCAACAACTGAAAACGATGACTGATATTGCAACTAAAATATTTTGTTGAAACGCAAATAAAACTTTATTTTTCTCACTTATTTCTGTGTCTACTTGCAGCAGAAACGAAAACACTCTCCAACTATCCGGCTTCTTTTCAACTGAACGGGTTTGCCAAGATAGATGACTCTCCAGTGAGAGCGAAAAAAAAAAATAAGAAGAACAATCCAATTTGCGGAGCACATTTGTAAATATGAAAAGAAAATTGAAAAATGGTATTCCGGATACAAATAGAAATAAAATTTGTAAGCATCATATATCATAACAGGAGACTAAATTTAAAAAAATGAAAGGAACGCACTTCAATAAAGCCTTTGAACAGCATCGGTACCGAGGAAGAATCGGATGTATATATTATGCTGTGGGAGATAACAGAAATGGAGTAATTTTGACGCTTTATGTGGGAGATGTTAGTAGTTTTTGGAAGGTTGATTGCATGAGATGGATTGCTTTTGGAAGTGTGGCTTACTTGTAACATGGGAAAGGGGTTCCAGGAAGTATTGAAGGGGGCTTATAAGTAATGATACTGGCGAATTTTATTTTAATGAGTTATTATAGAAGTCGTTTTGTAGTAAATTTTAAGTATTGTTGATATATTAATAAGGTTTGAAAAATAGAGCTTTATCAAATAAGATTTAAAATTTTGAATTAAAATATTTAATTTACGAAGTCTTCTTTATGAAGCTTGTTTGGTGTAGCCATGTTCTTTACCATTAATCTGTATTTAATTTATTCACTATAAAGGAAATATTTTTAATCCATAATAGTTGAATAAATGATAGTTGAATTTTAATATTTAAAAAAAAATCACGTTTCAATAATAGACATTGTTTCGTTCAGGAAACTTTTTAGATATAAGTATATTCTTTACAAAATGTTTATGGATCTGATAAATGAGCTTAAAATATATTTATAGAAATATGAAATGGAAAGACTTACTGTTTTTTTATGAAAGCTATTGTTGATAAAACAATAAAATCGCACTGTCTTCTTGTTATTTAATATGAGTGTTGTCCTTATAATTGAGATAAAATACAATAGTATTACACGAAAATTTAAAAATATAAAATTGATTCAAATTATTTGCGTATAATCCTGTTACAACTGTAAAAAGTCATATCATATTTAACATTTCTTTCAAGATCGTTTTTAGAATAGAAAACTATCTTGAAAGAACCAAGACCTCTCTTAAAACCTAATCTAAATTGTAACATAACCCCATATATAACGACAAATCTTTACAAACTCTTACCTACTCGGCCCATGTTCAATTGATTACAAATTCTGCTAGCTTATAAATAAGCCAAGTTGCCAGTTTGGAATCTGTTTGCGGCGAGCGTTGCATTTATTTTCAGAAATGAGTGGCTGATGTTTGTAACAGTGTTCACGATACCTCGTATTGAAAATTAGGCTGCTAGATTTTAAGATTTTAATTTAACTTTTTTTTCACCTAAATGAGAAACATTTACTAATGAAACTCATATCAGAAGGCAATATTCTCTCGGATTGTACATGGCATATGTAATTATGCATAATGGGGAATCCACCGATGCATCCCCCCAAAAAAAAAACCTCTGTTATTTAAAATTATTCGCTTGTCGGACAAAAAATTAGTCCAGAGGAATCATTAAACTTTTATTGATGGCGCAGAAGTTTAGTCACGTGCATAATTGCGGAGATACTGCTTCTTCGTGATCACAGGGTAGTAACAATTAGTGAGATATTTTTTGCTTCAAGCGACAATTTGTACATAAAGATATGTAAATGCAAGTATGTCACTGTGGCCAAAATAAGACAATCATGTTTGGACGTGCTCATGGCCTTACAGTGATGAAAGTTGCCCGATTTATTGATGTTTTACAGATTACTGTTCAACGTCTCTAGGATATAGTCATATAACACAAGTGGTCATGAAACACGACGCTTCAACATTGCCCGAAATCTGTAACAACTATTCCTAACTGTAACTATACGAGTTTAACGGCTTAATGAAACTAGCTTCTAAAACTCGAAAGGAATTCCTGCAGTCTGTGAATGAATGTCTACTATCTCAACAAGTGAGCTAGAGAACATTGTGTCGATATCAGCATGTAATAGGAATTTGGAAATTTCAATAGGCCAGAGATAGCCAAACGGGGACAGTAGTTGACTGGAGGCATGTGATGTGGTCTGAAGAATCACGTGCGTGCCTTTACTGAAATCACGCTCGGCGTCATGGCGAATGAACCAAAACGAAATGAATCATTTCAGCCCCAATTTGTAAAAAATTAGGGTTCAAACCTGTGATAGTTTGAGGATGTTTTTCGTAATATTGATTGGACAGGCTCCCTCACGGGGACACTAACATGAACCGTCATGCTTATTTTAACATTGTGAAAGATCAGATGCTGCATTTCAGTCAACATTTTTACGATGAGTAGGCTGTTGACCTCCCCATTTTTCAAGAGGAAACAGCAAATGTAACAGGGGTCTAAGCACTGATTATACGAACACACGTCGACTGCCCTGTAAATCAAATGATTGAAATTCCGTTTAAAATCTGTGGAATCTATTGGAACAACAAATAAAACGCCGAAATCAGTATACCCCCTAAATTGGATTTGCGTAATAAAATCCTCAATAAATTGCTTAAAGTTAATGCGATGTACCTGCTCCACTAACCTCGCGGAGTGCCTTCTTAATCGAATCCAGTCTGTTATAAGTCCAGAGACGGAGTTACGCGGTATTAACATGATTTCAAAATTGTTGGCATTTTTTTTTTATCCGGTGAGCTTATTCGCAAATTTCTTCAGTGCTTGGATTTATTCATTTGTGCAATAAATCCGCATTTAAAAACTAGCTCAGCTGCTTTATATGCGAATTTTATACAAAAACGAATCGAACTTACAACAAGGAATCCAGCTTATTTATCAGTTAAAATTATGTGTGATATTTATTTTTTATATCAACTTAATCATCTAATACTTTCTGACTTTAATAGTACATTTTTTATTCACTTAAGTTTTGTCCCTTCATTTTGGTACATTTTATTAAATACTATTTGTGTATTAAATAATTTTATTATATTTGTATATTAAATACATTTATCATGTGTTATATGATTTATAAATTGCAATTATAATCTTAGACATGACATATGTAATAGGTTTATTTAAAATTTCCTTGATTCTCTCGACATTTTTTCAAATTCAAATTTGAATTTTTAATTTACTTTATTAAATAATACTTTCAAATTAAAAAAAAAAAACGAAAAGAAAATTGGATATTTATTCTTTATCACTAGGAGCAACAAAATTCTTCAGACAAACCGGAGTGTACATTTAGAATGTAAATAAAAATAAGTTTTCAAAAAAAAACATTGCATAGCGCCCAAAAACATTAAATCGATCGTCAGGTCTAAGATGCTTAACAAAGAGAGTAAAACTTAACTTCAACAACTGCAATTGGTCTTAGGTATTTCTGGTTCTGATTGTTTAAGAATTAAGATACTTTCTGTTAATTCCACCTTGTGGAAAGAAATAATGTGACAATTAATGACACACCCAAAGTCGTAAAAGTCAAAATTGAGAAATATCAAGTGCTTCAAAGTACAAAGAATAACGCGCAACTAAACAAAGTGCAAGTTTACTTATACCACGCAAGCCACAACAAGTAATATAAAAAAAAAATATTTTTTAAGTCAATTCCTAGTTGTTGTTTTTTCACTATATAGCAGAAAATCCTTTATAAATAATTTTCATTCATTTTTTAAGTTTATCTAGCGCCATCTATTGGTATATATATGCAACTTAAATCTAAAAAAAACTAAAATTAATTAATTAATTTTAATGACTGAATTAATATTTGAAAAAACTGTATTAATATCAAGTGTCATCCGCTACAAGTTCAAAAACATGTATTTGAACTTGAGAGGGGAGGAATAAAAAGTATTTCATTAACGATTGAAAATTTGAACAAGAGAGTGGAGAGTGTGAGCTAATAGAAGGAATTTAAAAAAAATACGCCCTCTAAATTATGGACTTTCTTTCACTAATCACTCAGATAACTTGCACATGCACCATGGTAATCACACCCTCGCACTGCGGGATTCCGGCAGGTGAGCAGAGATCAATTTCAAGTAACAATGTGATAATTTTCCCTTCCTTAGTCAATAAAGTTTCGAGGGGAAATAAGATCGAACAAGGGACTCATAAAGAAGGAATTATATACTATATACTTCTTAATATTTAAATATGACTTTGAAAAAGGCCGAGGGAGAAAAAAAATTAGAAAGAGGAAGAGACAAAAAAAAAGAGAGAGAGAGAGAAAAAGTGATCTCTAAGTACAGAAAGGCGGTAACTAATTATCTACCTCTATTAGTTTTATTCATTTCATGCTGCCCCATTAGTGAAAGATAGAGATTATGATATTATGTGTCAAACGAATTCATCTTCAGGGTAACTAGCTCTCTCACTGACTCGTCGTGGGGAATAGATTTAGTTGTTATCAGATTTTAAGATGTTATCAAAAAAACATTTTTAGTCGCTATCAAGTTTAGTTAACAATTCGATTCCAGTGCTAGCCCTCGTTGAGTGAGGAAGTGTTTCTACCTTGTTCCTGACTAATCCGAATCTCGCGACTTTGGATGTTTTTACACTTTTTTAAATGCTCTTGAACTTACTTGAACAATTGCTTCTTATATGTGACTTTTTTTCTTTCTTCTCAAAAAAATTTCTTAATACGTTAAAACTTTTTCTAAGGTGAGTCAGTCATCCTCCTGCCTGCTTGACAACTTGAATGAACTACTTTCTCTAGAGAGCCATCCATTAAATAAGCCCAATAATAAATAATTATCGAACAATGAATATTTAAACACACATCTGCATTCCAGCAGACTGAAAAATCTCCAGATTGAACATATGTCATATTTCGAAGGACTGCTCAACGAAGCTGACTCTTTCGTGATTCGGATCAAAAGTTTTGTCAGTCATGCCAATAATTTAAAATCCCCTAAACGAGTGACATACCAGTTCAAAATTAAGAACTGCAGTAGCCGGATTAGGGAGATCTGAAAGTATATAGCCATCACTATAACCATGCTACCCTCAAAAAAGGAGTTTGAAGACATTGCTCAAGTCGACAGCACATCAAGACCTCTCCACCCGTACGGAAACCTCACCACCTCGTTTTTGATATTCCTATTGTCAACCCATCATTCTCGGTAGAGCAGCTCACTTCCACCGGCGCCACAACTCATACACCTGACGAATACGGTTTTACTATAATGAAAGTCATTACGGAGAAAAATTAATTTTAATCTGCCCGTAACTCTTTATTAGCTTCCGATCCAAATGTGATTCCTCCATCGATCAGCAAAAATCACATACCACCATTTTTTGTGTCCTCAAAGTGTCAATGGGGGAACACTTTACTATAAATCAGCTAGGGAATGAGGTTATTACAGCATTCAATATAAACTCTCACGAAATATCCTTAAAATTACTGTCAACTGTGAAGTCGACTATCGCACCTTGGCGTCCATCCTAGAGAATGATGGTACGCCTCTTAAGATCCCAAGGACGCATCTGTGAAAGTAGTGTTCCGCAGACTCACTAATCATACCCCCGGATGAGGATGTTAAAGTCGAACTCTGTGCGCTTGAGTTCCCCGTCATTTAATGTGTCAGAATGTAAAAATTGAGGATTATGGAGCCTATGCCCCTATTTCCATTTCAGTAGTCTTCAAACACAGGAAACAAAAGAAATTTATAATCTTTTTCCCTTCCTCGACATGAGAGTTAATGTCGAAAACTACAAGGAACAGCCTGGCACAACTATTTGTTAGAATTGGCAGGGAGGCATCCACTCCTCAGAAGTTTGCCGGTTTCCAAGCAGATGTGTTAAGTATGCAGCTCCACACGGATAAGAATGCAACCTGCCACTAGAGCAATCGCTCAAATGCGCAGACTGTGGAGGTGATCATGCAGCGAACTCACACATATTCCAAACCCTGTAACTAGTACTCCAAACCACCTCCATAAACCCGGTAACAACTCCGGGATTAAAAATGCTTTAAATCACAAAGTTGAAAATCTAAAACAAACCAAAAAGGTAAACAAGACCAGCACTTCACTTTGAAGAAACATTTTGAACACAGAAAAATTAAATTTCCCACTGATTTCAGAAAATGCATCCGCTTATTAACATAAATTTCAATATGGCTAGAGAAAATTTCATTATTTTATACGTAGCTGTTCTTCACCCTATACTAATATATCCATGTTCGGTTTTAAACTGTACTTCTGAATCTAATTTGAAAACCATAGAAATTTTACAAAATATCACTAACCGGCAAATTACTTTTACAAAATGATTCATGTGTAACTCAGAGATCCAAAACGTTATTAACATTCCTTTATTAAAAGATTTTCTTAACCATATTTCAATTAACTTTTTAACACGCTTGATAATCATGCAAATATTGCAATCTTGGAGATTGGCAAATACATTCCTAAAGTAGATTTAAAACGCCTGCGCAAAATTTTAGTTTAATCTTTCCTTTTCTTTTAAATATGAATTTTGAAAGATTTTAATTTTCATTATATTACTTTTTATTATTTTGGGGGAAAATCAATGTTTCAACTGTATATTACCTGCCATACCGGAGATGGAGCCCTGGGGCTAGTAAACTCCAAGAAGCAAAACGTCAGCCGTCAACAGTCACGCGACAGTCAGAGTGGCCACAACTGACAGCTGCTCGATGTCGTCTGCCAATGCTTAATGGAACAACGCCAAGGACAAAATGAAATTGCGTAACAATAAGTTTGACATGAGCTATCACCTCTTTGAGGCATACACTTATGCCCTTAAACAAAGTCAATACAACTACAAAGCTTAATTTTCTAGTTCCTCTTTCCAAAAGTTTCTGGAACACAAACAGTTTGCGTCCAAAAATTGACGAAATTCGAGAATTTGTCTCTGAACAGAATTTTAATGTATTTTTGGTACAGGAGACAAAATTCGATCTTGATAATAATCCATTGATTGTTAACTAGAGGTTATATCGTACAGAACCAACCAAAATTCTAATTAGGTCACTGCAACACCTCCTAGATAGAAGAAGCAACCTGATGGCCAATTTACTGGCGTTCTAGCCATTGGCACCACTGACTTCAGGTTCGAATCTTGGTGGTGACATGAATGTTTGTTAGTAGTTCGCATTCCACCTTAAACTGTAGGTCTTGGTTTATTTAGCCTAAAATGTGCAAAAAATGACAATAGAGCAACAAACAAACCTACCTAGATAGAAGGCCTGGCTGCTAAACACGAATATGTCTGTGACGTCCCGTGCCGTTAGAAAAAACGTTCAGAGCGATAAAAGTTTTTTTAATATGAAACTGATTTTAGTGCTGTTTTTAACTAACTTTAAAATAACTTTTTCAGTTCAAATGAAAATATTTTTAATCTTTATTAATAAAAATTATGTACCATTTAATTTATTTATTGTTTGATTTAAATTCTGTTTTTCAAAGTTTCAACCTTATATTTAATATTAATTAAGTGAATATTAGAGAAATTTTTAAATGAACATTCTTAAATATACTTGCATTTTTTTTTAAATATTTGCAGATGCATCAAATTCACAAATTCATATATATATTTTCTGTTTTTTCTTTTATAAATTTACATGCTAAGAGCAAACCATAAATTTCATAAATAATTAATGAAAAATTTAAATAAAGTATTTAAATAAGTAGTAAATATCTCTTCATTCCTTAACTGATATCTATTTTATTCTAAAAGAATATTAGCATATGATTGAAATTAGCCATTTCTGATATATTTACATAAATTACCCATAGGAAAACACATGTTTTCTTTTTTATTTTATATTAACAAATATATTTATTTAAATATAAAATTGCAAGAGACTTTCAAATCTTTAATCAAATTTCTTAATAAATATAATCTTTTTTCTTTCTAACTTATAAATAAAATGGAATTAAATTATAAAATTCCTTTTATTATAAACTCAATTTAAATTTTATTCAAATGAAAAACTTATGCATCTAGACTTTTTTAAAGTTACTAATAAATAATCTTCTATACGTTTCCAAGTACAACTATACTTCCATTTATTTATATTACTAAAAAATATGTATTTATCTTTAAATTTGCAATACAAACTTAGAAAACAACAATGGATAAATACACAAAAAGTAAGTAAAAAAAACTTTTATTCAAACAAATAATTTTTCATCATTTCTGTAAAATCATTAATTCAAAAAAGTTGCTATAACTTTATTAAAATATAATGTCCTTTTATGATTTTATTATATTTTTGTAAATATTAATAAGACCTTTAATTAAGACCTTAATATTAATAAGACACTTTTTAATATTAATAAGACCTACAGTAATCTATAGTGTAAACTCAGAAATTTATGAATTAACACACAAAAGTAAAAGTTCTTTTATTAAAACAGTAAATAAAATGATTCAAGATCATATGAAAATTTATGTATATATAAATGTTCTTTATCAAACAGTTAGAGTTTGAAGTCTTATTTTTTTATCAACTTTTTGGTAATTTGTTTTTAACTTATAATAGTTATTTAATAAAATATAGTTTTCACTTGAATTATTTATTTTTAAATAAATTCAATGAAATGGCCATTATCGCAATGTTGATATTTAAAAAAAATCACTTTTATTACTAAAATTAAATGATAAATTTGCTGCAGTTAGTCCTTGATGAGTCTGATACAGAAATGAATGTTCATTAGAAAGTAATATTTTTACTGTGAGATATGTATAAACTAATTAACTCTATCTGGCGAAAGACATTTTAAACTGTATCCAGATTTTGAATGAACTTATAAGTACTATTGAATTCTAAAGATTTACTCAAAGCCAATAATTTTGTACATGATTCATCACATTTTAGTGTTATTCGAACCCAATATTCAGATAAATAAGTTAATATAGGTAAAAGAGGCTGAATTTCATTGATATCATCTTTAGAAAATATTAAATGGATTTATGAAATTATCTTCAGAATCTAAATCTTCTTGATTAATATTTTGTATAGATAATGATCCATATTTATTTGAAAGTAATGTTATTAATAGAAAATTTTGCATTTTTAATTTAGTCTCCACTTTATAAATGCATCGAATTAGCTTGTGTAGCTTGTTAAATTTTGCTAATAATTCACAGCACAGACAATTTTCAAAAGGCAATTTTTTATTTATTTAGCTTGATTACATATATTCTTAATGTATGACTTACGTTCTTTAAATATATATTCGTTTATAAATAAAGTAAATAAATTTTTTATTGAAGTTAAACAAATAAGAAAAATAAGATAAAATTTCCTTCATGGAGTTTTAAATCTTAAGTTAAAAATAATGTATTTATACAATGTCTGAGTGTCTAATATTTTCGCATGAGCTCCATTTATTTTATTGTATGGCTATGTATGATAATAACTATTTAAACATTTTCTTGAACAAAGTATGGCACGCAAATGTTTGATTTTGGCCGTCTTTTAAAAACTATATTTCTTTGTATGATACTAAACTCAAATTTTATTTCCACAAATTGTATTTTTTTTTACCTAAGAATAAGTAATATAACTATTACAAACACAGTTTTTGTTTTCGTCTAGCTATGTTTATATAGAAAACTTTAATTGAAGTTCTGTAAATGTTTTTAAATTGAAAAGGAAAAATAAAAAATAAAATAAATGTGAATATGTTACATTTTTGTCTTTTTAAAATACAGCTATTCAAAAATTTCTAAAACAAGAAGAATTTTAAGAAGTTTCTCTTAAAATGCTGTAAAAAAGAGCCACTCATCACAACGATTTCAAATCTGAACTGAAGATACTTGAAGAAGGGGGAAACGGTATGATATAAAAACATATCCAAAAAAAAAATCCACTGATTTTTCCCATCCAATTTTGGTATGGCCTTTCCGTGGTGAATGGGCTTTCCACTAACAGTGTCACAACTATTGAATATCTTGGAAGTCATTTTTTTCCGTCCAAAAACGAAATAATTAAGCACATTGAACAACATCATCATGATTTGCACATTAAAACAACACAGTTGTTTTAATGTGCAAATCATGCCTCAATCATTCAAAATATCACGACGAATTCACTTTCTTTATGCCGCTTACAACGCCATCTATTAATACACTTTGGCACTTTTTTTGATACCGTACCGTTTCCCTCTTCAAGCATCTTCAGTTCAAATTTAAACTCATTGTGACGAGTGGTTCTTTTTTTACAGCATTTTGAATGTGGGACTTAACTTATAATCACCCTGTATATAATAAATAGATGTTACAATATTAAAAAATAAATTTTTTTATTATAATTTGTAACATATATTTTATCTTATAAAAAATATTTTCCATTTCATTTAAACTTTCAATTTCCAGTATTATTCTGGCAAACATTTTTTTTTACCAAATATTTATGCTTAATTGAGTGTTTTCAAGTTAATAAGAATGAGTTCCTAGGAGATTGAACACCAGCAACCTAGCTTCATTAGGAAAACCCTAATTTGTTTCGCTCTTCTTTAAATTAATTAATAAATTACAAAAATTTTGTTTTCGCGAAGAAAATGAATTAAAATTAAGTAAATGAAGCACATACCAGATTATACTGGAGGTTTTTTCTTGACTGAAAATAATATATGTGTAAGATGAAATACTCTCTTACTTTATTTTTATAGATAGGGCTTAATTTGATTATACAAAATACTTTGCTGTGTAATATAATTATTTAAATTACTGAAGCAAGAGTTTAAATTCGTAATTAGTTTACTTTTTAGTTCATTAGATTTAGAAAGAAATCCATTTGCCTTATAAGAGAATTAAGTTATTCAGGAACTGAACCTGTTTTTAGGTATGAGACATAAATTAAATATAACATGAATTTTCGTCATGGACATTGTAATGTATTTATGAAAAATTGTCTTTCTTTTTGAGTAGTATCCCTAGTCAGTATTTAAAAAATATATATAGGTAGATTGATTAACAGTTTAAATAAAAAATAAAGCCACTATGTATATTTTATTCTCTCTAAGGTATTTTTTTGCTTTCTTCATGTCACACTTTCAATAAAATATTCCCCATAAAATATGTGATCTATTTATGCTTTGAATTGTTTCCAGTTGAAGAATTGTAAGATTTAGTACTTTTCGGGCATAAAGTATCTAGTATTTGGCGAAATATGGAACACAAATCTATCATTTTAAAATTTTCTCAGTTATATGGAAATAGAATAAAAGTTTAGTGAACAAAGCATTGTTACATTTTTCATCACCTGCTATACATGTATAATATAACTATATAAATTTAAGAAAAAGTATATATTTTTGTTCAAATGTTATGAAACTATTAATGTTATTGGATCCTTTAATTCTATTTCTATTTAATATGGAGGTTTGGTTTCGTCCAACATATAAATTGGCTTTATAAAACTTACATTGTAACTTTCATAAATCATTGTTCCTGCTGCTTAGAAATGCTCTTATAGTTTCCATATTTTTGAGACAATGGATTATTATGGATTATTATTGTCCATACAGTTTGGGTTGGTTTGATTTTTCACTCTACTGTCCTTTTTGCACTCTTTAGGCAGGACCTACAGTTTAACTTGAATTACGAACCACTAACAAAGATCCATGCCAACGCCAATGTCCATACAGATCTTGCAAATTTGAAATCCAGTGTTAGCTTACTTTGTGGTGTTTTAATTTTAATTACCATCAAGGCATGCCCATCAAGTAGTATTTGATGTGTTATATTTTAGAGATTTGACAAATTTATAAAGTTTCTTTGGTTTTTTTATTATATATTTCCATCACAAAACTTAAATCAATATAATATTACAAAGCCTAAATGGTAATTCCCAAAATTATTATACTTCCTGCCACTCATAAATGTCCCTTATTTTCCATAATTCCGAGTCAAATGCTAATATGGTTTAAAAAATATACTGCTTTAATTGAAATATTCGTTTTTATTTCCAATGGTAAGTTTACAGGACAATAAATATAATAAAAATAAATACAAAGAGCAAAATTGAAACAAATGACTTCAGTTAATTCATCAACTTAATCCAATCTTTCAATCCAACCACGCTTCCATACAGAAACAGGAGGCAGTGCAGAACAGGAAGCAAGGTGAGGCATATCCATTTCTTCCTGGTTACACAGGAAGATGGGGAGACAGAGAGGGAGAGAGACACACACAGGAGACAGAGAGGGTCAGGAATCAGTTTAATTGTGAAGGTGCTTGCGGACACAATCATGACCATAGAAAAGCCGTAGCAATGCCACCGATGATAATAGAACAAACCACCTGCATTCCACTGTAGAACTCTAAGAAACTCACACTGAAAACCAGTCTAAAGACCGTGTTTGTAGATCATTTTGCTGTATCAGACGTTGCCCGGAATGCACCACGAGGAGGTAGATCTACGTTGCACTCCTTAATTGAAATATACTGCTTACTAAATTTGTTCTGATTAACAAATTAACTTGTGCTTTATTCCTCTCGCACCGATGCTTAACTGCCAGTGAGGAGACTTCTTGGGACCCTTTGTCCATTAGCCCACATAATTGTTGAATAATCGTTCCTGAAAGACTGTCAGGTGTGTAGCATGGCGGGCATTGAATCTACCATCAGATGTGGGTGACTTCAAATCAAATATCGGGCTTTAAAAAGAGTTTTCGTCGAATTGATGACTTTTCAATTGCTTTATCTTTTTTTCAGGGATTTTATTTTTTTAGACATTAATTTCCATTGTGTCCAAGTTTAGCTGTTTTATGAATATATACTACAAATTAGTATTTTAATAAGAAAAGTTAGTACTTCAATAATTCACACAAAATATAAACTTTCATAAGAATAGTTATGTAACAGAATTTTCAATTTTTTTAAAATTTTATTTTCATAGTTTTTTTTGTAAGAAAAATGAATTGATAAAAAACATTGCAATTTTACACAGTTATTTAGAAAGAATTTATAGCTGTTAATTTTATGAAAAATGTTATTTTAATTAAATTATTATTTTAATATACTAATACATTTAATATACATTCTGTAACATAGAGTAAATAGGTACATGCATTAGCACATTGTTTCATATTGTAAAAATTGTTACAGATATCTTATGAATGGGAGTCAGTTTCAAATTTTCAATGTCATATTCGCATCAGTATCACAAAATTTGTAATAAATAGCTATTTAACTCACAAAGAAAAATTTTAAATTTATTATATTTTGTAAGCACATAAGCAAAATATTAATTTTGATTTCTTATATTAGTTTGTTACAAGATAGGTTAACAGATTTTTTTCAAAAATTTCGAAACTGTTTCAAGCTTTTTAAATGCTAACATGTCGAAATATATACTTAGTTAACCTTCAACCAAAATTAAAGATAGAAACCTATTTTGTCAAATTTATATAATGATATATATAATTTATATATGTTTTTCTTCTGTAGCTCCAAAGATTAAAATTATTTTATTGTGTCATACCATAAGATCAAAACCAAATAATAAATCGGGATGGTAAATGAAAAAAGAAATTATTAAAATGGATAAATCTTTCTTATCGATATAGAAGAGCTATTACATATTACCAACAATAAATTGTTTTCTTGTAACATAAAAGTGCGCCAAAAATACTCATAATAGGATAATAATGATCTCTTTAATATTTTTTAAAACATTAAAATTTTGTAACATTTTTAATTAATTATGCAACCAAAAATATATTTCAATATTTTTTTTTTTTTTTTTTTTTTTTTTAATACATGATGAGCTTAAATGGAAATGTTTTGCAAGTATGTTTTGTAAAAGCTTTAAAAAAAATTGAGATATCTTAAAAAAAGCTATTTTTATTCTTTCATCTGAAAAACTTAGATTAAAATTTAAAAATAAATATCCATTTTTAAATTAGGAATATACCAGTATCGAATATAATTGTTGACTAAGAAAAAAAATTGCCAAAATTGCCAAATTGGTCTTACTTTTTGTACACAGTAATAAATATTATGTATTTAATTATTACATTTAAATGTTTTTAGATAAGAAATTATTATTAAAACTATAAATGCATAATTTTTTAGATTAATTTAAATCACATTCATACGTATCGATATACAATGATTATGCCCATAATTGCTCTTCGGCTTTCTAAGGGGATGAAATGATACAGATTTTCAAATTTTCCTAACATAAAAAATTAAACCGCGTTAGTCTCGGTAGTAAATACTCGTTTCTCTGTATGATATGACATTTTTTTTATTTTTTTTTATTTATCTATGTATATGCATTTAAATTTTTCCAATTTTTATTCTGTTGCCTGTATGCATAAACTCAAGGAAACTCCTTTTTATTGTTATTATTTTTTTAAGAAACGAAACATAAGATTTTTTAAGTATCACCTTTATTTATTTTGTTTTCGCAACACCTTTTAATTTCTTTAAAACTATCTGTTCTAGATTTACTTGTTTCGTCTGATAAACGATGATCTGATAATTTCTTGTAATAAAATAAAGTTACATTGCTATTTAAAAACGTCTGAATCTTAGAAGAACTTAGGTATCAATAATTGCATTATTACATTAATCAAGGTTTTTTTTAAAATTATACATACATATATTACATTCATTATATACATACATACATATATTACATTCATTATATACATACATACATTACATTATCTACATACCTACATACATAAATATGTGCATACGTACATACATTTTAACATACATGGGCCTGATGGCCGAGTAATTAGTGTACTGGAGATCTCTGTTTTGGGTTCAAGTGCCGGCATTGGCATGGATGTTTGTAATAATTTGAAATCCACTTTAAGCCGTACGTCCCGATCTAATATGACCGTAGAAGGTTGGGTGTAGAGATGATAACCCTAATTTTTAAAAAGAAAACATCTCCTGTCTCAAAATATGACAGTACACGGACGGCCTTGGCCCAACTTGGAATGGAACCAATGAAAAATATTAAAAAAATTTGTTTGAAATACAATACATTTTTGAGCATTCATAATATTAACTATAAGAGCAATCATAAGAAATTTATTTCACAATTTTAGTCAAAACGTATTTGTGGTTCAGTCCTATTTTTTAATTTTATGGGGAATATAAAATTTAAAAAATAGGGGGATATTATAATAACTCAAAAAGTTTAATATATTTAGTAAAAAAATTATTAAATCAGGAAAATTTTTATTTCCTGATTTATTAAAAAAAAATATAAAACATTTTAAAGCGATGCATTTTGTCAACTCCAAAACTCAATGGATAATGGATAATTTTTGTCAGATAATCACATCTGTCAATATCACAGTAAGTATACATATTTTGACAAGTTTTAGAGTACTAAGTTTTAATATGAGTTAGAATCTATGCCAATGAAAGGTTTTCCTGGTTTCACATATCTGTATAGTAAAGCTTGAGTTTATCTTTTAAAAGTATTCGCGTTGTCTCCTATTTTCACATAAAACTAAAACTTAGGGAGTATTTTGTAAAAAAATACCATCAACACGCACAGTTAATTATTAATGTGCATATTTTGAGCTATGATACATCACATTGATTGATCGCAATTTTGTTAGAAATTTCCCAGAACTCGCCAGGAAACGCAGGGCAGAATTTTCTCTTGATGAAATGAGTGAAAGTAAATATCCTTAAAAGAACAGTTTATAAAGTTTTAAAGATGTGGTGAAGCAATGGCAGATGAATTATGAAGTTTTCTATAAATTCTCAGGTAAGTTTTCCTGAAGCATGACTTAAGTCGCTTTCTCTGAAGTCCTTTATATTCGAGAGGAAGATTCCATCAGGAAAAAATGGAGGCAACATTGACATCTGAGGAGATGGAACGGCTCTATGATGGAATAGAACTGTTGATATTAAGATATGAAAGGCATGTATACTTTGAACAACCGTAGTATTTCGTTTCAGGGACTTTAAAGTTGAAGTTAAAAACATCTTTTTTAAATTCTTAATGGTAAATGTATATATTTCGGCTTAAATTTCATGTGAACCGAATCACCTACAGCCATAAATATGATGTCTAGGTACAATAAAATAACTAGGTCTATTCCCAAACTTATTTGTCCTACAAATATTGTTAAATATTTCCCTCGAATTCTTTAAGCGAACAAACAGATATGGTAAATTTTGTACTACTATTTTGTACTTTTATTGGCCTACGTTTTAAAACATAGTAAATGTAAATAAAGATTCTGTATTAAGCCATCCTGAAGCTAAGAATTATGAAATTATTTGTTAAAATTAATCCTAATAACGTTTACACTACACACAAAATATTAAGATAACGAAGGATAATATAAAATAACAAATAACATTAAAAGTGATGCTAATGTGAAGTATGCACTTATTGCACTGTTATCAAATAGGATAAATTATATGTATTATCAGTAATGTTTTTAAATTATCGTGATTCCTTTTTTGCAAGCCGGTTCATCTCTTTTTTGTCAACAAATGTGCGACCACATTAAAGCTACGCTCTACTAAACATGAAGAAAGACTTTTTGCCTTACAATCCATAATCCTGGACAACCTTCTGCTTTTGCAGTTTTCACATAGCGGGTCAACGTATATGAATGATTATTTCTAAATTTTTCTCTTCGCTTCTTGATGCTTTAAATGCCCTCATATCTCTATTAAAAATGCAAAAGAATTTTAAATGAAACTCCAGTTAAATTAACTTGAATTTGCGAGTTTCTAATCTTAAAATTTAATGATTGTGCAATGTCCGCGACATATGTGTAATTTTTAATTCTAGTGCACAAATGATAAATTATTTATTTACAACAAAGGATTTAAACAAAAAAGGAAAATTTCTGCATGACAGAAACCGTTACTGCATAGTAATCTAGAAGCAGAAGTGTTTTGACTAATTTAAAAGCAAAAAAAGGATTAAATTTTAAATTCCATTTTCCTCTAGACAGTGAAAGTGAAACATCTTATTAAATCTTTAGTTATTTATTTCAAATCAATTTAATAATTAATTTTTAGATTTGCTATTTGGATGGTTTTCAATGACGTATGCCTTTCATTTATTGCATTTTAATTATATAATATACATTAAAACATACTGAAAAATTGCAAAAAAAAAAAAAAAAAAAAAAAAAAAAAAAAAATCAACATTTTTATTCAAATTATATTGAATTCTAACATTTTTCTCATTAATTTTTCAATAATTAATTCCTATTAATTAAATATTTTTTTTACCTATCTTCTTTCTGATTTGATGATTAAGTGCTTAATTCTTTTATGTTCAATATAATAAAACTGCGCATGGAATTTCCGTGCAAACCTTTTCGAATTAATTAAATAGTAAATTATGAATTTAAAGTAGTTTTTATGAAAAAATAGATGTAGCTTTAATTAAAATTTTTTTTATATGACATCTTATTTCATTCATAATAGAAAAAAAATTATTCAAATGCCAAAAATTATTAAATTAAATTTGTAAAATGTATTACATAATTATTCAATTTAAAAATCGAAATTTATTTTGCTGGTTTAAAAATTTGATTATAATAAATTATTTGAAAGAATATAATAGCATTGTAAAAAATGAATAGATATTAAAGCAATATGTTTTAAAGCTTGATTATTAACTGTACATTTCAATTTATTAGAAAAAGTTTAATGTGATATAAATTAATCATGATTTCTCAAAACCTAGTCATGAAAAACAACAATTTTTTTAAACACTAATTTGCAAATGATATTTAAAATGTTTTCTTTTGTACACAAAGAATTTAATGAGGTAATTGTCAATTGCGGTTTAGTAAAAACACTTAATTTAATTACTCGTATTTATGCATTATTATGGCCCCCAGATATTACTCTTAACTTTATTAAATTGCTTAAATTAGACGCTTATTTAATCGATAAAAAATTCACTCTTTTTCTTTAACAAAACAAATTAAATAAAAACCCTTTTATAAAGAAAATTATGTAATTTAATGAGTTTTAAATTTTTAAAGAAAGTATTAAAATTTCAATAGATATTTTTTTTAAATGTAAACAAATGCATGTTTTTAAGGAATATTAACCAATTTATTTTTTAATGCTTTTAGCATAGAAGTTTATCAATTTCATTATTCTAAAATGTCTCCTTTTTTTCTACTTTCGTGTAATGTAATTTTAATACATAGTTTCCTTAATTAATTTGACGGTCTAGTTTGTCGTTCTATTGTAATTTTTTTGAATATTTTAGGCTAATTAAACCGGGACCTCTAGTTTAACGTGAATTCTGAACCACTAACAGGCATTCATTCCACAGCCAGGATTCGAACCAGAAGCCTATGGTGCTAAAGACCAGAGCACCAGCCAATCGGCCATCAGGGCGCTGAAAAAAAGTTGTTGAAATAGATTGTAACAGAGGCATGTTGATTTTTAGAGTAAAGAAGCTTGGTTCGAAACCCGCCAAAGCCGAATGCTTCCATGTTTTTGTCGAGAATGTGCATGATAAAAAATAGAACAAAATTACTTTTAACATGGTTGGAAAAAGTGATAACAAAAGAGCAAAAAAAAAGTCATTTTTTTTAAAAATATTTATTCCAAATTATGTGAATATGACGTAACTGACCGTTCTAACGTCACCCTATGTGTGACCTTAAGTAGAGATGAATCTTCTACTTATCTGCTATTATAGTGTCAAATATTTTCATGACAAAGCGATAAACATTGCAAGACAACTATTTGTGTTAATAATTGAAAATAATAAAGTTTTATTAATAGTGCATTAATTGATTTTAAATATGCACGTGTAATAATTACTTATTTTCCAGGCTAATAGGCTAACATTTTTTTTTTTTTTAATATCTTGCGCAAACTTTAAAAATTTCTATTCATTTTAGATTAAAGACAATAGTTTATTTAAAGTACAGTTTATTAAGAGTTTAAAGTTACTATCCCAACATAATAGCATCCATTAACTGAAAAGCTTAAAAGTTTCTTAAAAAATGATAATTAAAGTACTTAACAGCATTTGTTAGCGTCAATCAAAAATGGATATTTTTTTAATAATAATTTTGGGATTAGGCAATCAAAAAAATCATCACTGCTTACCTAATTACCTAATTCCTCAATAAAGATAGTGCAGTATCCTGTGAATTGGGTTTAAAAAGCGTGAAGCACTTACATTTATTTAAGAGATAATTTAATGCTGCTCTATACGCCTTCGCATTAGATACAGTAAATAAGTTTCAATTATTGTCACACACCAGTGGCCCTCTCATATTTTAAACTCTGAATACGACGAACAGTTGCGTAGAGCAGAAAAAAATATCATGATGAAGAAAAAAAATCTGTTTTCATCAAATTGAAAAAAATGTACACTGAAGTGACAAAAGTCATGGCATACCTCTTAATATCGTGTCGGCCCCTCCTTTCGCCCGGCGAAGTGCAGCAACTCGGCGTGGCATGGACTCCACAAGTCGGATCTAGGTGGGCAGATCATTCGTTGGAATTGTCCAGAATGTTCTTCAAAACCAATCGCGAACAGTTGAGGCCCGGTGACATGACGCATTGTCATCCATAAAAATCCCATCGTTGTTTACATGAAGTCCTTGAATGGCTGCAAGTGATCTCCAAGTAGAACATAAGCATTTCCAGTCAATGTTCGGTCCAGTCGCACCAGAGGACCAAGTCCATGCCATGAAAAAACATGCCATTACGGAGCCACCAGCTTGAACAGTGCCTTGCTGACAGTTTGGGTCCATACTTCGTGGGGTCTGCGCCACACTCGAACCCTACCATCAGCTCTTACCAACTGAAATCGTGACTCATCGGAGCAGGCCACGGTTTTCCATTCAGCTAGGGACCAACCGATATGCTCACGTGCCCACTAGAGTCGCTGCAAGCGATGTCGTTCTGTCAGTAAAGGCACTCGAGTCGGTCTTCTGCTGGAATAGCCCAAGAAAAGCCAAATTTCTCCGCACAGTTCTAACAGACAAGTCCCTTGTGCGTCCCACATTGATTTCTGCGGTTATTTGACGCTGTGTTGCTTGTCTGTTAAAAATTTACGACTCTTTGCAGACGTCGCCGGTCTCGGTCGTTATGCAGGCGGTCGACCACTGCGCTGTCCATGGTGGGATGCTATGCCTGAAATTTCATACTCGGCACACTCTTGACACAGTGAATCTGGGAATGTTGAATTCCTAACGATTTCCGAAATGGCATGACCCATGCGTCTAGCTCCAACTAACATTCCGCGTTCATAGTCTGTTAATTCCCGTCGTGCGGTCATCATCACGTCAAAAACCTCTTCACATAAATAACTTGAACAGAAATGAAAGCTCTGCGAAAGCACTGCGCACTTATACCTGTTCTACGCGATGCTACTGCCATCTGAAAATTGCATATTGCTATCCCATGACTTTTGTCCCTTCAGTG
>BPLQ01000209.1:0-10635 GCA_021605075.1 Caerostris darwini
ATTCATCCACAAGGCAAGGCTTAACTTGGTGCCGCTGAATGGTTGCCAGCCCTGGAAAGCTGGCAATGATAAGATGTGTCGGCGATGCCAGCAATGGAACGAGACTTTGCCACACGTGATAAATCATTGTGGCATTCATTCGCACGCGTGGCAGTTACGCCATAATGCTATCGTAGAAAGGGTTGTAAAGGCTATTTCACCCAAAGCGAAAATCCTTTCTATTAACCAGAATGTGTGCGGGACTACCTTGAGACCTGACATCGTCGCTCAGGTGGGCAAGAAAGTCATGATTATTGATGTTACTTGTCCGTTTGAAGGAGCAGACACCGCCTTTACAGCAGCGTGGGAGGACAAGTGCACTAAATATGAACCACGCCTCCCGCTGTATCAGGCCATGGGCCTTACTGCTACTGTTGTGCCCTTTATTGTTGGAGCATTGGGTTCCTGGTGCCCATGGAACGATAAGTTCCTAAAACAATTCTGTTCCGGCTCATATATTAACTTGTTCCGCAAACTGTGTGTTTCGGACAGCATAAAATGGTACCGCGATATTTACATTGAACACCTTAACGGGCCACCGACAGTACCTGCTAGAGGACGCTTCATCACCGGTGGGTGATTCGTCCCCAAGTGTGGTGCCAAACACTGATAATCATGTTAGTCAACCCACTCCATCATCTTCATATGTACAAAAGTCTTCTTTACATCTGTGAATTTTTTAATTGTATATTTTTATGTCAGTGTATATATTTATGTTTAGTTTTTAAGTGTGGTGCGTGAATGGTGTATACATGGTGTATGTACACATAGACGGATACCCGTGCAGTCCTCCATGGCTGTCACGACTTCCTATGAAATGTGGAAAAGTAAAGTAACATAAATGTTGGTGAACGGTTATCGGTCGTAGTTGTCTTTATAGACTTCTTACTTCTGTTGCCTGAAGCCCGCTGTTTTGAGAGTCTCTTGCACAAATCCTTTCATTCTGATGGATGATCTGGGTTAGATATTCTCTAGTGGTGTCAAACATTTATGTACAAAATCTGTTCTTATCAGCTTAATTACGGGCCCTACGGGATCTGGTTATTGAGTTGTCGGGTACTACACTCGCATCTCATCGTAATTTGCTCATTTATGAGTTGCTGTGTGCAGGTCGTACTCCCCTGCTTGGATTTTAGACTGACTTGTGTTTCAGCTGCCATGTAGTGAACCCCTGCGCAACTCGACTGACAGATAGCCCTGGTAAGCATGTTTTGAACTCTTTTTGCACCTCACTGGGTCTCTACCCCTATTCCCCCAAGTCCGCTGATCACCTTCGGGTTGATCGCACTTGGAGTAATATGGGTTGTTTAAGTTGAGACTCAGACCTTCACCGAGACCTTAGACTGGTCCCCCATTTGGGTAGTCAGGCTTTGTCTCTGTGGACTTAGAAATTTTTTAGGTTAGGCTTAACTTTTTCGGACTTTGAAATTTTTCAGATTAGGCTTAACTTTGTCGGACTTTGAAATTTTTCAGATTAGGCTTAACTTTGTCGGACTTTGAAATTTTTCAGATTAGGCTTAACGTTGCAGGACTTTGTAAATTTTTTGGGTTAGGCTTAACTGCTTGTTTGTCTTAAACTTTTTATTGGGGACCAGTCTATTTTTGTTCTGTGTGGCTCTAATGGCCTTTATTATTGTTGCTTTAAATACATTGTGTCTCGTTACGTGAAGGGTTGGTTAACTGTCAGCATGTTGGGCGTTTCTGGAACTGTATAGTGTTTTCAGGATTTCAGGTTTTCAGATTCTGCCGCTGTATATTATTTGTTATACAGTGGGTAAAAAAAGTATTGGCAATTGCCTTAATTTATTCATATTGACAAATAAATAAAATGTTATGCAATTTTAGCTGTCGTAATTAAATGCAAGACATCTTAGATATATAAAAATAGTAAAAATTTTATTTTAATTTGCATTTTTTACGATTTTTTCTTTCAAAAACGAAAATTTGCATGTCAAAAAAGTATTGGCAAAGTTTTAATTGCTATGCAAATTTTGTTACATTGAAGTCACGTGTTTCGACTGATAAGAAACTCTACCGGTATAAAGTCTGCAAAACTACTCCAAAAGTATCTATGCATTATTTTGCGATTACTGCAGTAAAATGACTTCGAAATCGAAGGAGTTGGACGTTAGTGTTAAAAACACGATTATTGGGCTCAGAAATGAAGGTTTAACTTATCGTGCTATAGAAGTGCAGTTCAATATAAGTTTATTTACTGTCAGAAGTGTTGTAAAAAAGTTCAAGGAAACAGGATCAACGGAAAATAAGACTAGAAGTGGACGACCTCGAATATTTTCTACAAGAGAAAAACGTGTCATTATTAACAAGGTTAAGAAAAACCCTAAAATAAGGGCTCTCCAGATAGCTAGATATGTTGCTTTCACTTCGCAAAAGACTTTCAGCGTACAGACTGAACGGAATGTTTTACACGAGCGAAGTTATTATGGAAGGGCAGCTAGAAAGAAACCATTCATCTAGGAAATAAATAGGAGAAAGAGGTTAGATTTCGCAAAATCCCACGTTGATTTATCTGAAGAGTTTTGGAACACAGTTATTTTTTCCGACGAATCAAAGTTTAACATTTTCGGCAGTGATGGACGACGATATGTGTGGAGGAGGCCAAATACTGAATTGGAAAAGCAACATGTAACTGCTACTGTAAAACATGGTGGAGGCAAAGTCTTAGTTTGGGACTGTATGGCAGTTAATGGAATTGGCAACCTGTATTTTATTGGTGGTATTATGACAGCACGTACATACATTGACATTTTGCGCCATAACTTAAAAATCAGTGCCCAAAATCTTGGCTTGGGAACATCATTCGTTTTTCAACAAGACAATGACCCCAAGCATACAGCGAATCTCACCCGTGAATGGCTACTCTACAATTCTCGCCAATTAAAAACCCCACCTCAATCGCGTGACATCAATCCAATTGAAAATTTATGGCACCTGCTGGATCTAGAAATCAAGAAACATAGAATTTCAAGTAAAGACGACCTCAAACGTTTACTCTTGCAAGAGTGGCACAAAATTCTCAACAGTACAACAAAGACCTTAGTATCCTCTATGAGAAATAGATTACAAGCTGTTATAGATGCAGAAGGTATGCATACAAAGTACTAAACATGTACTGATTTTGTTTTCGCTCATAATTTTGTCAATTTCATAATTTTGCCAATACTTTTTTTTATCATGTAAATTTTGGATTTTCTCGTAGATTTTGACTAAAAAAAATATTCAAATGAAAATTTCGTTATATTTTTTTGTCTTTTCTCCTTCTGTAATCGCTATGTTAAAATAAAATTTGTAAACATACTTTGCTAGCAAATATGATCATTTATAGGCAATTGCCAATACTTTTTTTATCCACTGTATATTTAAATGTTTACCCGGGGGCATTACTGTATACTGTGTTTTCAGGTTTTCAGGTATTGCTGCTGGGTAGTTGTAAATTCTTTTTGTTGTACTTAATTATTTTTTGGAGGGGCAATCTTTTAATTGTGTACTGGGGGTTGGCGGGTTCTTTTCAGGTTTAGTTTAATGGGATTTTTGTCTTTTATTGTATTTTGTATTTCTGTGTTTTAATGTGCTGAGTTAATACTCACTTTCCCCATTGACCGCCCTTTCCCGTCCTTCCCCTGCTTTTATTTCATGTCCTCACTTCCATTTGTAGATATCTCACAAGAACAGATTTTTTCATCCTTCATTACTGTTTTGTTTGTGCTTTTGTACTGATTGCCCCCTTCAAAGTTTTGTTTAGTTTTATGTGTCTTTTAATGTGTATGCTGACAGTTCCCAACTTATTTTCTGAGGTGTTAATTGAGTTTTACATGCCAGGTAACTGTCTTGTCAGTTGAGATTTTTCTCACTGCTGATCTCCTTACTTGTTTTGTTTGTTCCCTCTACGATTGTGTTCTACTCCCGTTTTAATAATGAACTCCACTCCTTTTTCTGTCACTGCGGCTCTGGACTTGTTTGAGACCTCATTTGACAGCTCATTTTCCCCTATTTGTCATAGGACTCGGTCTCAATTGGCCGTCAAAGCCCCCAAGTATGTTGCATGTCAGACAATTAGTACATCTTCATGTACAGACCTGGGGAACCTTCGTACGGACTGTGTTAACCCTTTGATAGACAATGACGTGGGTATTGCTATGGACGAACTTCTGCATCATATTTTGCCATGCACCCCACCACCTCATACTCAACCTAGTGTCACATGCCATTCTTCGTCTCCTTCAACCATCATTCAAATTGAGGACAGTGAGAGTGTTATCCCTCACCCCCGTCCTCCGTGTGATAGTCCAAGTACGATCGTGGTAATTGAAGATGACACGCATTGTGCTGAGCCTCTTGGACTGTGCCAAGACACAGTTATTGACGAGGTCGCCCTCTATCCTTCCGACTTGGGAGGTCAGAGAACTCTTTCCTGACTCCCTCCTTTGTCAGAGGTTTGACTTCATTAATCTAACTTGCATTGAGTGCCGACGGCGTTTCTATTCCGTGGGAGGGTTGGAGAATCACTTATTTGCTGTCCATGACATCCGTTTAGACAACTCCAACGACTCTCCCTCTACTTCGGGTCGGACTACTACTCATGACGTCTTACCCCCGCCAGAGTTGGTTTCTTTGGGTCCCACCACTGGACCACCAAAGTGTGCCCCTTTCTCAAGGCTTTCTCCGGCAAAGACCTGGGCTACCGTGATTGCCAAACCAAGCATCACTACCTCCCAGCCATGGGCTGGAAGGCTGTTGAACTCACAATCTACACCTCGGCGTCCTGGCCCCACTAGGCCTTCTCGAGCTATTCGTGGAGTTGCACAGTCTTCCCTGTCTACTGCTCCGCCTCCCACCAAAGCTGTTCGAAAAAAGATCTCTTTCAAAGACTCGCAAGACAACCCTGATGAGGTTACTCACGTGGTCCTCATGCCCACCATACCTCTCACCAAGCAGAAGGAGCATAAGGCTCTGACGAGAAGAATTACCATCAAGCATGACTCTCCGGTTGTTTCCAACAACGCTACTCCGTCACCCGATCAGAAGATCAAAAAGAAAAAGAAGCTTCCTTGCGGTCGGTGTGACTTCACGTTCAAAACAGCCAAGTCACGCGAAGAACACCTCGTAATTCACGAGCTTGAGGATGCATTTAATGAAATCCACAATATCTCTGCGTCTTCTGGGCCTTCTGACTTTGCTGATTTCAAAGTGCCTCGTCCTAAGTCCTCTTCGATGATGATCTCGAGTAAACGGGGAATTAATCCATCAAAGTCAGTGTCTACAGCGCTAAAAAAACAAGAGAAGCCAGCTAAGGTTAGGTCATCTCCCTCTCCTAGTGCCGCTTCCGCTGCCTCTGTTTCGGCAGGCCCGAGTAGCTCTTCACTTACTAATACAGTTTCTCCAAATATCTGCCATTTCTGTGATAAAGGTGGCTTCCCGTCTCGGAAGGCCTTAAAGTATCACTTATATCGACTTCATGGCCAACCGATGAGAAAGGCTTCTCAACAACAACAACAGACTCAACAACAACAAAGGACTCAGCTAGATCAGGACACAGTGTCTCCCGTTAGACAAGCTTCTAGCGTTCAGTCCGCTCCAAGACCCTGGCTCCCAAAATGTAATGCGAGAGAATTATACCATCACTCTTTCTTTCCCCATCCATGGAAAGCTCTCGTGCCCAGAGCCAAACTGTGCTGCGTCTTTCGTTGGAAAATATTGGAATATGATGAAGGGATCGTTGATAAAGCACCTTCGTTTCGTGCACAACATCTCTATCTCTTCGACACAGTTCCAATGCAGCATATGCCAAAGGAACATGGTTGGGAAACCGAAAGAACACGTATGTTTCACTAACTCGGAATCCCCTATGGTGCTGTTTGTTGAGCAAGAGCTCAAGTGTTCCCACTGTGAAGCGTCATTCACTTCCACCCTAGGGCTTTGTTTGGTTGAGCTGGTGCATATGGGGCTCGTGTTGTTTGGGTTTTTACCATTCATGGCCAGTTTCCTTGTTTGTTTTTGGCGTTTTTGAGCCGTTTAAGTTGTATTTGTGTTAATTTTCTGCTTGTGGGTCACTGTCAGCAATTTGGGCTTGTTTGAATACTTTATGATGTGTTTACAGGTTTTTCAGGTCCTGCTTTGTGTTTATTATTATTGTATATATATTTTGATCTCCAGGGCATTACTGCATAATGTGTTTTCAGTTGTTTAGGTTTTGCTGTTGGGGATGATTTCTTTGTTATATTTACTATTTTAATATTTCTTGGAGGGGCAATCCTCTTTAGTAGTGTTTTGGGGTTTGGCGGGTTCTTTTCAGGTCAAGATTAATGGGTATTTGGACTTTTTTAGTTTTTTGTATCTAGTTTTTATTTGTATATTTAGTATTTAGTATTTTTTATAATTCCCTGTATCGTATTTGTTGTGTATTTTTGTCCTGGATTCTTGACTGCCTCTTCCTCTTGTTTTTACTGTATTCTCATCTTCACCTGTATTAATTCATTTAGAACAGATTTTTTCATTTTTCATTTTTGGTTGCCCCCCCAATTTTATTTCTTTCTACTGTTATAATTTATTTATGTGTCTGCTGACAGTTTCCCAACCTTGTTTTTGAGGTGTTGATCGAGTTTGCATGCCAGGTGACGTCTTGCCAGTCGAGACCTTTCTCTTCTGTTTTTTCTTACTTATTGTGCTGCTGTATCATCATGTACTCTCTTGAATGTGGTCACACTGAGGCCCTTGACAATTTTCAGGCCTGCAATATTTGCTCATCGTCTGCCTATGGGACTTCTGGTCATCTTGAGACCGCCAACATCTCCTTCTCACCCATTTGTCATAGAACACGCGGACAACTGGCAAAGGGTGGGCGTTCTTGTGTTCCCTGTAAAAGTGACCCTTCCTCTGTAGATAATGACATTCGTACAGATGGTCTTGCTTTTGAGAGCGTGATCATAGAACAGGAGGTTATTGAAACACTTAGTGACATGCTCAATAGCATTCCTCCGGGTGATTTATTCTTCGATGAGTCGTCCCCCCTGCGTTGTCTCGGACTTTCTTCCAGGACGAAGATTCCATCGAACCTATTCAATTGTGTGTGTCGCCCTGCGGCATCATCTATGACAAGTTATCTCCTCCAGCACCGTCTTGTACATTTTCCCAAGCTGTGGAAAGTGACAGTGATTCTTCTCACCCTCGTGGGGATGACATATCCCAGTCTGTGCCTCTTCCTCTCTCACGTATCACTCCCACTGAAATTGTGGAAGACAAGAGGCGTTGTGTGACTCCTGAATTGGCTCACGACTCTGCTGGACGAAGTCACACTGCTTCCGTCTGATGGTGAAATCAGAGACCTGTTTGCCGACTCGAGTACTAGTCCAAGGTTCGACTTCGTTAAACTCTCTTGCCTCCAGTGTAGAAGGCGCTTCTTTTCTGCAGGTGGTCTTGAGAACCACCTGTATGCTGTGCACGGAATCAACCTTGACACTCATGAACACACTCCTATCGGTACTGGTCTTCTACCTATGTCTGACGTCTTGCCTCCATCTGAGCTTCTTTCAATGGGGCCAACTACCGGACCACCAAAATGTGCTCCGTTTTCTCAGGCTTCCCCTGCCAAGACTTGGGCCTCTGCGGTTCACAAACCTGCTGTTTCTTCCACGCAACCTTGGGCTGGAAAGCCAATTCATTCGCAGACTGCTGTTTCCACAACCCCTCGTCGTCCTCGGTCCTCCGGTGGCCCTGTTAAGTCTTCTCTCCATGCTGCTTCACCTCCGGTGAAAAAGGGCGGGAAGATCTCTTTCAGAGACAATCCCGATGAGACTGAGCATGTTGTTCTGCTGCCTGTGAAGCCGTCATCTAAAAAGAAAAGGAAGGTGCTCCCCTGTCCGCGCTGTGATTTTACTTTTCATACTGTTAAAAGCAGGGATGAGCATCTGGTGGTGCATTCGCTTGAAGACGAATTCAACCCTCTTCATGGGATTGTAAGCAGCTCCAACAACGCTGACTTTGATGACTTTGTCTTGCCGAAGTCACCCCACCCACAGTCTTTGCCAAAGCAGTCAAAATCTTTGGCTGTACAAGATCTTGCTACCACCTCTTCTACTCTCCAGGCTCAATCTTCGGCACCTGCTACTGCCGCCTCTCTTCCACTCATCTGTGACTTTTGTGATAAGCGTGGCTTCCCATCCCGGAAAGCCCTAAAGTATCACTTATTCAGGCTGCATGGACAGCCGATGCGTAAGAAGTCCCAACAGCAGGCTTCATCTTCATCATTGCAGGCTCACTCTATGACTCCTCCTGCTGGACCCATTCACCCTGCATCTTCTGTGCAACGGCTGGACGCACAGATTTCTATGTCCCTTCCCATCCAAGGGAAAGTTGTTTGTCCAGAGCAAGGATGTGAGGCATCTTTTGTAAGCAAACAATGGACATCCATGAAGGGTTCTTTGATAAAACACCTTAGGTTTGTTCACAGGGTTTCTATCGCAACCTGCCTTTTCCAGTGCGATATTTGTCGTACTTCTTTTTCGGGCAAACCTAGGGAGCACTCTTGTTTTACATCGGATGACCATCCCATTGTCATTGATGTTAAACAAGAACTTCAATGCCCACAATGTGAGGCGTCATTTTCTTCTGCCCTCGGCCTGCAAAATCACTCCAAGGCGCACCTCAGGCAAACTGCTCTTTCACAAGTTACGCCACTACACATTCCGGCATCCAGGCGCAGGAAGCGCTCTAAGAGGAAAACAAGAGCCTCGTCGTCCCCTTTGTCTGACACGGCACAAGACTGTGTAACTGAGGTCTCTCAGCTTCTGGCACCACCTGTTGCTGATGTTCCCTTGGTCGATGCTGCTCCTCCACCTTCCGAGCATGAGGATGCACCCTTGTTTCATTTTTCTCAAATTTTTCAAGACATTTTGACTTGCGATCCTTCGCATGATTGTGCTCGGCTTCTGTCTGACGCTTATTGCCAGTTAGTTACGGAGGCATCTTCCATAGCCCTCCCAAAACAGTCAGTGCCTGTGCCATTCTCTCAGGCCCAGCCTTTAAACATTGAGGACCCTCAACAATGCCAACGGTTATATAAAAGAAATAGAAGGAGGGCGATTCGTGAGATTCAGAAGACTGCTGGAGAGCGATGTTCAATTTCTCCTAACGCTGTCGCTGAATTTTTCTCCGCCATTTGGCAGCCATCTCCGTCTGACTCGCGCTTCTACAGCGCCCCCTCATCTGAGAGAGAAGAAGTGCTGAATCTCCCTCTGTCCGTGGCTGAAGTTATGATAGCATTTCGCTCTTGCGAAAACACTGCGCCTGGCCCGGACAGACTTACGTATAACCATTGGCGGTCTGTAGATCCACGTGCCACGATTTTAACACGTCTTTTCAATTGCTGCCTTCATGTCAGACTCATTCCTGAAGAATGGACGCAGTCTACTACAATTCTTATCCCTAAAGCTGGGGACCCCTCTTCTCTGGCTAATTGGAGGCCCATTGCCTTAGGCAATACGGCCTACAAATTGTTTATGAAGTGCCTAACAGCGCGCCTTCAAAATTGGTGCCAGAAATTTGACGTCCTTTCCCCGTGTCAGAAGGGCTTCACACCTTTCGACAGGGTGCTGGAGCACAACTTTGTGCTCCAGCGGCGGATTGAAAAGGCAAGGTCCTCTAAGTCCCATCTCTGTGTTGCCTTCTTGGATATCTCCAATGCCTTTGGCTCCTTACCTCATTCTGCCATCCGAGACTGTCTCCAGGCCATAGGTGTTGGTGATACTTTTCTCCATCTTGTCTTAGAAGCATATTCCTCCATCTTGACTGCTGACACCCGCACTGAGTCCATCAAGATCAGTTGTGGTGTGAAACAGGGGTGCGCACTGAGTGGGTTACTCTTTAACCTTTGCATTGATCCCGTGCTTAGGGCCATTCAAGGTGATGCGGCTGAGCACCGTGTGCTTGCGTTCGCTGATGATCTGGTCCTCCTCGCTGATAGTGCGGATCAACTCCAAGCTAACCTTCACCGTGTTAATGATCTCCTACATCAAATTTCCTTATCTCTCAATCCGGCGAAGTGCAAATCACTTCACATCTGTGCCGGTGTTCCTGCGGGTGTGAGAAACACCTCTTTCTCGATAAACGGCTTGCCAATACCAGCAATGGCAGAATTTGACCATGCTCGGTTTCTGGGGAAGCCGGTGGGCTTCATGCGTGTCCAGAATACTCCAGCATTAATGACATGAGTGAACTGGGCATGAACATTCTTTGCTCCGCTCTGGCGCCCTGGCAACGTATTGACGCTCTGAAAGCCTTTTTCTTCCCGGCCACGCAGTTTGCTATGCGAACTGGACAATTTAAAAAAACTGATTGGGAAAAGGTGGACAGAATGATAAGGAAGGAGGTGAAGTCGACCCTGTCTGTTCCGGAGGGAGCGGCAAATGAATACCTGTACGGCCACCGAAAGCATGGGTGTATAGGGATACCTTTGGTCGCTGAAGAATCTGACCTCAACCTGGTGGATACTGCCTTCAAATTGCTCACGTTCAGAGATGAGCATGTGCAGATGTTGGCAGTATCGCACCTGCGTCGAACAGTGCAGCAGCGGATTCGTTG
>BPLQ01000211.1:0-41270 GCA_021605075.1 Caerostris darwini
CATGGTTTTTATTCCGTATGATTGGGCTCGAATATTTGCACTTTGTTACGTTTGTTTTAATGATATATTTCGGTAAACGGAAAAATGAAAAAAAATTTTTCGAAATTGCTTTGCATTGCGTATGTCTGCCCACCACCTTTAAGCAGAAATCGATTCGTCCGTTTCTGCTTTTCAAACGTATGTTTACCGTTCAATATAAGCAATTAACGTCTTTTGGTTGGATGAAAGTAATGTAAGTGCTATCTTTGTTTTGTCTTTAAAATAGGGATGATGTGTGCATTAAACCACTTTTGTGAAATATTGCCAGTGGGACAAATGTTATTAGAGATATGGAAATAATGATCGGAAAGAATTTTAATTAATTTTGCTTAAAATACGCAAAAATTCTTTTTAATTCCTTATGTTTTTTTAATTAAAAAATTAGTTTTTGCAATAGAATTTTAAGTAGTTTCAAATGCTTTGGTACATAGAGGAATTTACTATTCTTTATTAAGTGTATCGTGTGTACATGAAAATCTCAAAACCATTATCGCTGTTTATTATTTAATTAAATAAAAATATTATTATGTGGTATTGAATCCTCTCTTGGCGTGATTATTATTTAAGTGACTTCGTTCTTTTTATTATTTGCTTTCAAAAAAAGAATTTATTAAAAAAAATTGTTCAGAATAATTTTTTCTAATAAAATTTATCAAAATAAAAAATAATGTTTTATTGTCTGGGCATAACTGTTGGTTTTAAAATAAATATATTTTGTTTGATTTGATTATTTAACGAAAACTATTTTTTTTTAATACAACATGATTTAATTTAGAAAAATTGAATCTTTTTTATTTTTAAATTTATATATCGTGTATTATTTTATTATTAATCTGTTCTTACCTTATTAACATTCATACCATCTTAAATATAATAAAAACATATGTACTGATAATCGTAGTAGGTGCAACGGATTTAAAAAGAAAAAAAGAACCAAAATGATAAAAAATATTATTAAAATTTTAGACACATAATAAGTAAATCATTATTTTCAAGACTATATTTTGTTCTTTCCTTTGTTGTTTTTTAAAAATAAAATTGACTTCAGTGTAATAGTTTTTAAGAATATCACTTAGACCATAATTTCAATTTATATAGACCAGTTTTCTTTCATTAATTTTACAAAGTAGGTATTTAAAAAAATTATAGAAAAATATAATGATTGATATGATTATTAGATATTTTTGAATTAGTGCACAAAACCTTTAAAATGTCATGCTTGCTATATTATTACACATCAGTTTCGCCATCTATAAGTCTTATAGATAATTAAATGAAATAGGAAAAATATGCATGCAAAATTAAAAGATATTAATAAATAAATAGATATATTAAATCCAGATGTGACATAAATACAAAATTAAAAAAATAAACATATTATTTTTGACTTATGGTAAAGATGGACAGATCCAAATCACAGATTTTTTTTTCATATATTTGATTCTATATTGTTTGTATACAATATTTGTTCATTGTAAATATATTATTAAAAAATTGTAGTTGTCTTTTGCCTTTAATAATTTTTAATTCCTTTCTTTTTAATAAATGAAAACTGATTTGGGAAATTGATTTGAGACACGAGCATTTTGAATTAGAAATTAATTCGTATAGCGAATTAAACTCGTATCTCAAGGCATCAATATCTTCAATATGGATTGAAAAAGCAGAGGGGGAAAAGAGTGAATCCTGTTATATCTTAAATCTAAACATGTTAACATCCATTGTCTCGTAAGATTTCATGAATCTTCCTTTACGTTCTAAAATTTTTTCTAGAAAAAAAAAATAATAAAATAAAAGTGGGCTTTCACGAAATCTGTTTATTAAATTATTTTTTACAATTGGTTAGTAAATAAGGGAAGGTTATATACTTCATATTATATCTTTAAAATATAGCAATAGTAATTGTGATGTACAAGTGTAACCTAACCACCGAAACGTGGAAGCTTGGCAAACGGCCAAGTCGGACTGATTCAAAAAGATCTGTGTCCTAGACGTGGGGAAGTCATTTAGGAGGGATTTTATTGGAATAAAGAGAATTTAAACTTTTTTATCATTAAAATTTTAGATTAAACGATATTTAAAAAAAAACTAATTGAAAAAATTCCACACTAATTATTATACTTTTTTTCCTTTTCTCACCATGAATATCCGACTAGCACCCCTATCAAAGAATCGATTCGTCTACTTCCGTCGTTAAATCGGGCGATTACCATACCACGCGATCCTTGGTCGGAGAACTATATATTTTGTTCCTTTAGTCACAAAGCAAATTCTCACTATTGTAAGAACATTGATAAACTCAGGAATAATATTAATGCCGATAAGAACTACAAAATAGTTATTATTTTCCATTAACTAAGTTCTTATCTGCAACATTTAATTATAGTTCGACGGCAGATTATGTGAAAAATTATGAAATTCGGCCGGATCCAAACAAAGTTTTATCTAACTTAGTCTTTTGTGATCATTTAACAAAGCCGTACTTTTCTATTTTTCATAATTTTACTACACATATATTTTTCTTCTATAAGTTTGAGAATTATCCTGGTTTTGAAATGATGCTGATAAACATAAACCTATCTTCCACATAGTGATTTATAATGAACATTTACGCATTTTAAATAATAATCAGAACTAATTTCGTTATTTTCAGGAATCTCTAATCATTCTAATGTACACAAATGACTAAAAAGACTGTGGAAAAATTTTAGGGTGTTTCTTATTTTATCTATTATTTTCCTTTAAATATTATTATTTAATTCCATGTAAGCATTGATCATTTTAGTAATATTAAAATAATTTTACTAATTTTTTTTTCAGATTAGAAGACACCATGAGAAAAAAAATGTCCCCTAATTCTCTCTACAAGCAATGTATTGAAGAAACTGCTTTTCATTTACAAGAAAAATATTGGAATAGAGAAGACACAAACCCTTTCTCGCAAGTCAACTGCAATATAGTGAACGATTTATTTCAGTTTCTTGTACTCAATAGGAAGATCGAAAAGACGAGCCCCTTAAAATTGTTACTAAAGAGTGGACAACTGCAAGATTTGGTCCTTGATAGAGTTGATTTCACAGAAAAGCATTGGAAGTCTCTCATGACAATTCTATTAGAGGAGGCTGACAGTTGCAGAAATATCACGTATATACTACTTCCCGAAAGCTTCCAGAACGACAAGAACTCCTCCTTAGAGAGGTTGATCGAGAAATGCCCCTTATTGCAAAGACTTGATGTAGTGACATTTTTCAATCTATCAGCATTGAAGAACTGTGTGCGATTAAAATATGTCAAAAATTATTTTTCGGGCATAGGAGAATACAGATACTTTTATAACGAAGCTGTAGATACATTTGCGAATTTGCAAAATTTAGAAAAATTCGATATTTTTCATTGTCGAAATTCTTCTTCTTACTATAAACATATAGCTAAAATGTTGCAAAATCATCCTAGATTGATATCGTTGGGAAACACCGATTCGTCATGGGCTGCCCACCACATTTACTCAACATGTAGAAAGGACATTGTCCCTCGATTTGGTCTGAAGGAATGTTTCTGGGGTTTCAACAGAAACGTGGAAAAATTTAACGGAAACCAAATCACCTACACCCAACGATATCCCGAAATCATCAAAAGCTCTGTAGTTTTGTTTCCCCTCATAGAGAAATTGCGCATCGTGGTGTATCACGAAGATTGCTTGCAGCATTTAAAAAAACTGAAACATCTGTGTGAGTTGGAAATTTATTTTAACTTGTGCTGTGGGTCGTCTGCACGTACCGCATTTATTTCTCTGTTAAGCGAAATTGGCCTACAGTTGAAGCGCCTTTCGATTGTTTGTCGAAGTACCATGCCTGCAGACGTTGTCATGAAATATTGTTCAAATGTGGTACATTTGGATTTATGCTGCAGCGCAATCGTTCAGGGGGGCATAGAAGCTGATTCCAACAATTTTAGACAACTAGAAAAGCTAATCGTTCGCGAAATGAATGAAGAATCTTTGGAATATCTTTTGCGAAATTCTTTGAATTTGAAGGAACTACTTCTTGTCGAGGCTATTTGTTTGGATGACACGCTATTGCACAGAATCTTCGAAAAGAATTCTCTGTCTCAACTCAATACCATCGCTGTGCATGAATGCAGTCTTTCCAGAGAGGGTTTGAAGGAACTGATTCAGAGATGTGGGAATCTTGAAAAAGTCGCCTTCGACACTCTAGATGAGGATTTGACGACTGTGGCGATAGAGCTGAAACGGGAAATTATAGACTCACACTGGGATATACAAAACAATCTGCTAGTAATTTAATTTCAAGGAAATTTTTTTTTGTTTTAATTTTTATTTTCATATGGGCTGTTACATTTTTCATGCATTGTTGGTTTTTGTTTATGAAACAGAAATAAATTTTATTAAATTAATAAATTTGCCTCTTAGTATAATTTCTCATGGAAGGCTGTCTAATTACTCAATAAGTTACTTTTCCTGAATTCTTACAGTATTATTCTATATTATTGCAATATAATTATTGTATTATCTGTTACGCATGTGTAAATTCATTTATCATTCTTTTTCATTTTAAAATAGCAAGAAAAAGCAAAATTTTAAAAACCTAATCAAAAATATTATTAATTTTTTTAACGTTTTCCATAAGTACAGATAAATGATGAGATGATAACAAAAAAAAAAAAATTAAATATCAATTTAAGAAAAATAATAGGTACAATCCCACTGCTAAAAAAATTATGCTCTTCATAATTTATTGAGTAGAATTTTTATTAAAAAATTTTTAGAGTACATATAATAGAAAATTGTTAAATACCCTTCTTAGATTTCTTATTTATTATTAATGTTTATTTTATTCATACTAAACTTGAGAAAATTGGGTGAAATATGTATAAGTGCGTCCGTACTGGAAAAAAAACCATATTCCAAACTGAAATGAGGTTTCTCGTGATTTAATGCTTATAATGTGGATAGTTTTTAAGATATTTTTAGTTACTTAGTCTCTCTTTTTAAAATTCATTTAGGCCGAATCGGAAAATAAGTGACGTTGGGATTTGGCGGTTTTTTTGTGGCGCCAATTGGGGGATAAATTGACCAAATGTGGTAGCCCGGATATCTAATAATGTTTACAATTCACTTCATTTACAATCGCAACCCGTTGTTTGTGCATTTTAGCGAAAATTTTTAAAAAATTTGATTTCTTAACGTTGATTCCCAACGGTCCCTATTGTGTGATTTTACCTATATTTAATCTTAAGATCCCTTACATTCAAAGTAAAGTCAATATATGAAGCCCAACAGAATTTTTTCTATAAAAATTAGCCAAATTGCATTCATGATTACATTTACGCATCTAGTGTGTTTCTTTATTTCACATAATTAGCATTGGCATGTAAATATTTTTAAGGAATTCAAAGCATCAATAAAATATACCAAAATTGAACAATTGTACAAAATTGAATTTTACAGACTTCCATCGCAGACAGATTTCCATCGCAGAACAGGAAAGAAAACCAGCACTGGTGATATTAATATTTTCCTGTCAACAACATTTAAAGATTTAAAAGTAGGTTTTCACCTGATGCTAACATCTCCTGTCCATAAATCTCAGTTTTCAACATTGCGTACTTATTATGTCTTATTAAGAAAGAAATAGCTATATATTTGGAAATAGACTTCATAAATAAGATAAATTAATTTACAAACTATAAAGAAACATACAAAAATATTTTTAATAATTTTCCGTAATTTAACACTAGTTTTCTGTAACTTAACTAGATTCAAAAACTAGAATCTTTTTTTTAAATTCAATTGATCAAAATTCTTTTGTCAGCTAGAAATTTAAGGAAATTTTTTGGAATATAAAATAAGAAATCAAATGAATAGAAAAATGCTTAGAATCTTGTAGGAAAGATTACGTTAACTTTTCTGCCAAATACTATTCAAGAAAAGGACGTTATATACTTGCCAAAAGTGAAATCTTTAATTTAAATGAAAAATCTAATTAAATAATATATAAAATCATAATCAACGATATTCTATTATTGGAGACTTCAAAATTAATAATTTTCTGATTTGTAAGGAATTCTTTAATTTACATCAGAAATAGTAAAAATTTTGATTCCTTTCACAATAACATATTTATATGGTATTTTTAGGTTTATATATATAGGATGTATGATAATATATATGATGTATGATAATATAACATGATGTATGAGAATATAATATGATGTATGATAATATAATTTAATAATTATATAATTATTTTCATCACAATTGATTATGACGATATTCTGCGTACTTGAATTTTCAGTTATGAGCAGAGAAACACACCCACAAGTAATCAATTAATTGTGCAACATTTGATTTAAATAAAATTTACCGTTTAATTTCGATTATTAGAGCAAAAAGGACATCCAAAGGTACAATGAATAATTCAGTACAAAGGATCTCATAGGTAAACTGATTATATTATCTTTGTATTTTAATAAACGCAGAGGTTAGACCATTTATCATATGAAAAACATCAATATAATTATTAAAGTCAAATGTGCAAAATTTAGAGGTATTATCATATGATTTCTATTGAAGATATTTGACTTCAAAATAACATTATTATATAAGGTTAAAAATATTTAAATGATAGAATTAATTATAAAATACTGTTAAATATAAGCCACACGACAAAATCGATGGTCCTAAAAATTCGAACATTTAAAAGGAAATAAATAATTAAAGCTATATCCAGCACGAACATCTCGATTCATTCCCACCGAACCTTCTACTATTGAGAAGGGGGAGGGGGAAATGTCAAACAACGCTGTGAACTAGAGAATTTTTACTGAAAACCAAACATCTACGGACGTTGATACGACTTTAAATTAAAAAAAGTTTACAATTTTATGTATTCGCTATTGATGTCACTAAAACTGAGTTTATTTTGGATTTTAACATAACATTAGATTTAATAATTTTGAAATAGATGATCTGCTTAGTCCTAGTTTTAAATAATTTGCGTTTTGGACAATCCCTATTAATCTGGATTACTGGGACTCGATTGTAGTTATGCTCACATTAACAATTATTTATAAGTTAAAACATACAAGTTTTTATATTTAAATTTATTTTAAGGAGATGTCCTAATCGGAATTGCAGGTCAAAGATGGGATCTCTTCCCGAGCCTACGGCTAGCCGAGATTCGTTGTAAAACTTCATTAATAACACCCTGATTTCATGAATAGTTTTTTGCTATTTATTTTGCAAATAAAATACTTAAAAGTAATAGTGACTAGTCTGTCATGAAGAATGTGTTGACTACATTTTAAGCATTTTTAAAGTTTTATTATCGTAATTCCTTACCTATAATACATTAAAAAAGATTATACTTTTTCGATTCGTACTGTAAATCTAAAATAATGGTGTTATACATAGATGCTTTTTATGATTTTTCAAATATCCTTTAAACTTAACGGAACAATCATTTAAATTAAAAATGTGAATGTTTATTCATTTCTCAAAATCATCTGAATAGGTTAATGTTAATGGGAAAAAAATACAAATTATCAATTATCTAGATCTTTGAAGCAAAGCACAAAGCACAAATTAATTATTTAATACCACTCTAATTCAATTGAAATGGAAGAAATACTATTGTACCTTTGGTACACTTTGAAAGAAAAGTCGACATTTTACTAAATTTAACATATTTATATTAAAGCCCATTTTGTAATTAATTTCCCTTTAAAATCGAAACATTCCTTTAATAACAACAAACGCATACTAGAAGAATTTTCTGCTTTTGCAGTTATATAGACGCATAAGAAATTCAAGACTCCTTTTTTCCGTAAAAAAAAATAATAAATAAAAAATTCCATCAAGTATTGAAAAAGAATTTGTTTTTTAAGAATTGAATCCTCCAAATATATTAAATTATCTTTCTTATAATTTTACCTTTCAACTCTTTTTGAATTTTTTATCGTTTTGTTTAGAGAAAAAGAATTAATTTCTTAGCAGTAATAATAAATGCTATTAACTGTTATTTTAATTAACTGTTAATACTGTTTATTTTAAGTAAAGCTAAAAGACAGATTTTAAATATTAATAAAAAAAATTTACATCAATACTGATTTACATCGATACTGATTTCGATCATCGATACAGATTGAAATAAATAATAATAAATTTAGTCTAGACATCTGGCATTCAGCTTCTTTCTTTTTTTTTTTTTTTTTAACAAAAGGTATTTTACAAAAAATTATAATTCTTTGTCGATTTTATAAATTACATTTAAATGAATTATGCAAAATGAAATCATTAGGCTGTTCATAAGCATTTATGCTGTTTTTACATCTAATTGTTTTATTTTTCTAAAACTTAAGCTTCATCTGAGCTATTTTTTTCAAAGACAAAGGAAAAACAAATGTCATTTCTCCAGTTTAAATTTCTGTATTTTTTGTAAAGATCGATGCCACAGCCAGGATTCGACCTGAAGTCTATGGTACCATAGTCCAGAGTTACACCTGATTGAGCATCTGGTGTAACTCTGGAGCAGTATGATCAACAGGAAATTTATCTCGGAATATGGCGTAGCTTCAGGGTGCGATTGGAAAATTATATTTATTCTCTCAGACCTGATCTTAGCTGTGTGCCTCAAGGCTCTTTACTAATCGGTCTAGTAATTTTTATATATTATTTTAATGATCTTCCACAGGCCATTAGTTGTCACTTAGCCACATATGCTGATGACGCTGCAATCGCTACTACACATTAATACCATTAATTGTGACAGGTAGGTACACCCGTTTGCTCAGTGGACAACTCAGAACTATGACTTTCTCATATGGTTTGAAAACTTTTGAAACTTGCACAAAGTGCTCCTCTGAGCAGATTTCACCATCTCGCAGCTAGGAGTGTCTAGGGCTCAGATGTCAGGATCTCATTTACAGTCCGTTGATGGTTTTGGACTTTCTTCGGGTATTTGGATTCATGGACCTAGTCTAGAACCGCTGGACTTTGGGGATAGGCGAAGAAAAAGAATACCATCTTAAACGCACTGCAAACTCAGTGTTATAAATTAGAAAATTGGTTAGAGAAATGGAGAGGTAAAGTTAACCCGGCCAAATGAGCTTGCATCTAAAACTAAAAAAAATTAACGAAAATCTTCGAAATATAACTGTCTTTGGTCAGCCTATCCAGTTAGTAAATGAATATAAATATTTAGGATTAATTTCAGATTCAAAACTCCTTTTTTGGGGGCCTGAATGGCCGAGTGGCTAGAGCTCTGGCGCTCGGTACCACAGGTTTCGTGTTCGAGTCACGGCGGTGCCATGGATATTTGTAGTTGTTCGTAATCCACTTTAAACCGTAGGTCCCGGTCTAACACGATCGTAGAGCATTGTGCAGAGTGACATATTAAAAATAAGGAAACACTAACTATATATGGTGGTTAGGGGATTATAGTCCTTGTTGCTTCCCATCCCCATATACCACTTCATTCATCATCATCATCATCCTTTTTTATATCACACCTAAGATAAGTGGTCGCTAAAACTGCCGCCGTTAGCATACAAATACATCTTGTCATCTCGACATATGAAAGTCAATCATACAAGATTCCTGATGAACTTCAGTTCTAGATCATGTTCATTTAGACTGCAAGTTTGGGCCGCGGGCCATAGTTTGCCCATCCCTGGTTCACGAAATATCTGCGGCATTAGCCGATAATGCTCTTAACTCTGTTGCTGCTGTAAGTGTATATAACTGAACGCACACAATAAACGTAGTTATAAAAGCATGCTTAAAATCATTGGAGCGAATACTTGAAAAATAATTTAAATGTACACATTTTCAAAAAGTTATAATTCTCGTTTTAAATTTCATTAAATACAAAAACAAAATGAAATCACAAGAATTAAAACGAAAGCAAGATGTTCCAACTGGCTGGAATTCGTCGTGTGACATATTACAAGGAGTTTCTGAAAAAAAAATCTCCAATTTCATCCATATCGGCACTGAAAGGAAACCATCTTTTAAAATTAACAAATTATGAATGGTTGGTAGCTGAACAATCTTTAAACCCGTGATTCATGACTCAGTGGCAACAAGAGCCAGTGAGCATGAGGTTCAATTCGCTGGACGCATTTAGTAGACACTGTTTCAAAACACGAGGAGATTCAATGGCATTTGGAATGTTCAGCATCTTGCCTCGTGAGTCACACTATTTGATGGGAATTTTCAGAGTTTCCCTCCCATACGATACGCCAATGCGGGTAGTGCCCCCTAAATGTTCACCCGGACTTCCCTCCTTCTTCAACGACACGGAGCCAAGACTTCTACCTATGGCTGCTTTATCACGACAGAAGCTGCCCCCCGCCCCCTTCTCTCTTTACAAGAGGTCACAGAGAGGTTCTTGGACAGGGTCTAGATGTTGCTGCCTGCCAAGTGGGACAAGGGGAAAAAAAGCAATCTTTAAATTCATTAAAACCTTATAATGATTTTACTATTGAATTTAGCTCTGAAAATCCTAGTTACCTTCCAAAGCATTGGAGGATATTAGCATTTTCATACTAATACCTTCCAATGCGTGGGAAGGTATTAGGGTTTTCGGAGTTTGAAAAACTTTTTAATTAAATTTACTAAAGATAATTCATTACTCAACAGAAATTACATTATATGTAACTGAAATATATGTAGCTGAAATATGTAATAGATTATACAGCAGACCGTTTAAAACTTTTATTGCTCATTCAATAGAATAGAATTGTGCTTAAAGGTGTTTGAC
This sequence comes from Caerostris darwini, assembly GCA_021605075.1. Classification (NCBI taxonomy): domain Eukaryota; kingdom Metazoa; phylum Arthropoda; class Arachnida; order Araneae; family Araneidae; genus Caerostris; species Caerostris darwini. The sequence goes on from BPLQ01000211.1 coordinate 10,821, forward strand.
CTTCGGGTTAAAAAAAAAAAAAAATCTTTTAAATATTTTGCGGCTACATAAGGAAACTTGTGTGACTTATAGTTCATTCAGTGAAGAGGCCGATAATCTCACTAAGAAATCATGCAACAGAGGAAGGAAACTGCAATAATTTAGAAAATTCTGAAAAACTAGAATCAGCTTTATGGGAAGAATTTGATGATGTTAGAGAAGAGCCGAGTTAGATAAGATTCGAACTGAATAACTGGTATTGGTATTTGTATACGAGAAAATCAATATACAACTATTTACACAAAGTAATTTAAAAAAAAATTTTGTACCAGCTAAAAATCTCAGTACCTTGCAGCCTCAGTACCTTGTACCAGCTAAAAATCTCAGTACCATGAAATCCGGTGGTATTTTAAAGGGGGAAAAATGGACAAGATTGGGATCTTCAAAACTATCAAAAATGTTATTCACAAATTGTAATCTTTAGTAAAAAAAAAATTGCTCTGCTCTTTTTGGTAAATATATGGCAATACCCTTTGTCAAAATAAAATTGTTTTTATATATGTATTGCCATTTTTATGATATAGACTCTTGATCATTGACGCAACTACCCCAGGATGGCCTAAGGCCATCATCTTATTAGCAATTTTCGAGACAAGAGATGTTTTAATTTCATGGGGTAGGGTTGTCGGCACTACGCCCTTCAGGCGTATCGGACAGGGATATACTGTTTAAAGTTAATTCTGAACCCCTACAAACATCCATGCCCTACCTGTACTCGAACCCGAAATCTGTCTCACCTAACTCCAGAACGCTAGATTATATAGACTCATCATTTTCATCATCAGTGGCGCAACAACCACTTAGTGAGCCAAGTCCTTTGTCTACACGTAGATTTCTGGATAGGAGATGATTTTTGTTTTCATGGGGTAGGGTTGACGGGCTTTGCGTCCAACGCTCCACAGTCCTATATATCTAGGGTTTAAATTGGATTAAGATGTATTTGATTTTATATTGTTTTATACTATATTTGTTAATTGTAAATAAATTATTAAAAATATTGGAGTTGGATTTTGTGGCATCCATTTTTTTTCTAATTAGTTCCTTTTTAATTAACTTCTACGGGGAAAAAGTTTTGAGTCACTAGCGTTTAGACTCAGAATTAGTAGACCGACTAAAACTTGTATTCTCAAGTATCTCTGTTCGAGATAGGTTAAAAAACAGAGGGGAATTAACTTGATTCCTACTAAATCAAAAACTTTCAATATTCGTTGTCTCTCAAGATTTCGTGAATCTTTTACCTCATAAAATGGTTTCTAGAAAAAAAAAAAATTATGTAAAATATATATGTATAATTAATTATTTATATTTTTAAAATAATCTTGTAATTAATAATGGAAGATTATATACTTCATAATGCCGCAATCTTCAAAACATAGCAATAATAATTGCGATGTACAAGTGTAACCTGACCACCAAATAGCGAAGAAGCCTGGCAAGCCGCCTAGTCGGACTGATTCAATAAGATCTGCTTCCTAGCGGTGGGGAAGACATTTAGGAGGGATTTTAATTGCAATATAAATAATATTTCTTTTTTAATTCTTAAAATTTTAGATCACAAGATAGCAAAATAGTTAATGTGGTATTTTTTTTTCACCATGAATTTCTCTAGCACCCCCTACCAAGTAATCGATTCCTCCACTTCCGTCGCTAAGCTGGATGAGTACCATTCCACGTTATCCGTGGTCGGACTATATATATTGTTTCTTTAGATTATGTATGTTAAATTCACACAATATTGTAAGAACATTGATAAAACAGGCATATTAGAAACACCTATAAGTATTATAAAATAGTGACTATTTTCCATCATCTAAGTTGTAATCTGCATTTAATTATAATTTGATGACCGAGTATGTCAAAAATTGTCTAATTCGATCGGATTCAAACAAAATAATGCAACAGAGAGCGAAATTTATTCCGTGTAACTGCGCTCGAATACTTGTACTTTGTTTCGTTAGTTTTAATGATATATTTCCATAAATGAAAAAAGAAAATTCTTTCAAAATTGCTTTGCACTGCGTATGTCTGACCCTTAAGAAGTAATCGATTCGTCCGTTTCTGCTTTTAAAACTTACTTTTACCTTTCCATACAAACAATTAACAAATCTTGGTTGGTTGAAAGTAACGTACTAAGTGCTGTCTTTGTTTTGGCTTAAAAATTGGGATGATGTGTGCATTAAACCACATTTGTGAAATATTGCCGGTGGGACAAATGTTATTAGAGATATGAAGATAATGATCGGGGAGAATTTTAATTTTTTGCTTCAAATAGGCAAAAATGTTTATTAATTAGTTGCGTTTTTTTAATTAAAAAATTAGTTTTTGCAATAGAATTTTAACTAACTTCAAAAGTGTAGACGAAACTCTAAAAGACAATTATCACTGTTTATTTTTTAAATAAAAATTTTATTATTGTGTGCCTTGGAATCATCTTGTGGCGTAATAGTTTTTTAAGTGACACTGTGCGCTTTATAATAATAATAATAATAATCTGATTATTATTACAGCCGTATTTTTAGTTTTTGCATTCAAATGTTTGTTTTTAATCAGAAAACGTTATTCAGAACAATGTTTTGCAATGCAATTTATTAAAATAAAAAACGACTCTTAAATATTAAGTGTTTCTTATTTTTAATGCTGATTTATTTTATGCAATGAAATTTAAAATAGCCAAAAATTCTTTTTAATTACATACGTTTTTAATGAAGATTTGTCAGACTTGCTATATTATTACACACCAGTTGCGCCATCTATAAATCATATACAGAATTGAATGGAATAGGAAAAATATGCAAGCAAGATTAATAGATATTAAAAAATAAATAAATATATTAAATCCATATGTGACATAAATAAAAATTAAAAAAATAAACATATTTGTGACTTATGGCAAAGATGGGCAGAAGGTGGGGAAATCATTTAGGAAGTATTTTAATTGGAATAAAGAGAAATGCCAATAAGGATTGCATAATAGTCATTATTTTCTATTAACTGAGTTCTTATCTGCAACATGTTATAGTTCGACGAAAGAGTATGTGAAAAATTATCAAATTGGGCCGGATTCAAACAAAGTAACTTAATAGGTGAGAAAATTATTTTCACGTTATTTTTCCCCGTGCTTTTTATACCGCGTAATTGGGCTCGAATATTTACATTTTGTTTCGTTCCACCACCCTTCAGAAGTAATCGATTCGTCCATTTCTGCTTTTTAAAAAGCTTAATTATTTATCTCTGTTTTAAAAAATAATAATTTCTGCCTAAAATTTTTATGTTCATCTCCCCATACGAATTCCATGCTGTATTTGCATGCTTAGATATCTCCGAAAGATCTCATATTTCAACAAAAGAAAGCGCAGGTAAAATCAACGGAACAGTGGATAGGTGATAAATATGCTCAGGAATTTTGTCATTTACTTACTATTAAACCTTCTCATCGAAAAGAAGGCATTCTTTTGTCCAGTTTTCGAACAAAGGTATATCCTAGCAATTCCATCTTATTTATTCTTTTTTGGCTTTCCAAAGTCCTTGCAACGACTCTTTTCTTTTAAAATTGAATTTGCAATTCCTCACAGGCAATGAAAAAAAATTCGAGTTTTAGAGTAGTTCCTGTAGAAAGGATTCATTTTCCCTTTTACAAGATCATTTTTTCTGTTGTAATTTTAACAACATTTGAAGGGCAGTTTACGACGTCTCCTACACTGTGAGAAAAAGTCAAGAAACAGTCATTTTTTTTTGTGCAATATGCTTTTATTTTACTGCTTTTGATCTGAGTTCAGGTAATGGGGAGAGTTGTTTTGTTAGAGTTTTTATCTCAATGTGAAAGTTAAATGAGATTTTTTTATTTACCATCATTTTAACTTAGGAATGCAATACTTAATAACTTTGGGTGTGAAAAAAAAGTAGGACACATCCAAAAATCTATTTAAAGCTGTTGGAAAGTTTATAGGTAAGTGTTTTTTCTTTTAATTCCTTTTTAACAAGAATAAAATATTTAGCTAGAAATTCATAGTTTTTATTGGTTTTAGGATGCCCAGAGGAATACCCCTTAAGTAAGTTTCAGAAGGGCCAAATAGTTGCCTATAACAATGAAGGCAAAGGTGTGAGAGAGATTGCACGGCAGCTACGAATCAGTCCTAATACTGTTTCGAACTTGATAAGAAACCCTGAAAGTGACAGCAGAAAAAGAAGACAGGAAGACCAAAAAAACTCGCCCAACGTGATCAACGAAAAATCATTCGTGAACTCAAAAAGACTGGTGGAAGTGTCGGCAAGGCGCAATTTCAATCAAGAATTACACATGTAACCAAAAGAACTGTCTATAACTACATAAAACGCTCAAAAAAGTTCGTCTTCAAAAAACCGGATGCACCATCCGAAGTGGAATGAAGGACACATGAAGAACCGACTGCAGTGGGCTAAAGACCACATGTCCTGGAGCTCAGAATGGACTTCAGTTATATTTTCCGATGAGAAAAATTCAATTTGGATGATCCAGATGGTTATCAGTACTATTGGCACTGTCTTGGTATTGAAGAAGAAACTTATTCTACTCGACAGATGGGAGGAGGTGGTTTAATGGTATGGTTAGCAGTTGGCTATGGAGGCAGGACAAGTTTAGTCTTTCTAAATGGTAGACAGAACCATACAGACTACATCCAGACTCTAAACTCAAATCTTCTCCCGTATGGCACTGAGTTAGGAGGAGATGACTGGATTTTTCAGCAAGATGGAGCCTCATTTCACACTGCAAATGGTGTTAAAGATTGGTTTGCAGCAAACAATGTCCGATTTTTACATTGGCCTGCTAAAAGTCCTTATCTCGACATTGTAGAGAACATATGGGCACTGATTGTATGTCGTGTTTACAAGGGTGGAAAGCAGTTTAAATCTGTAGCTGAGCTGCAGAAATCATTAAACTTTGTATGGGACAATTTTTGCCAAACAAAAATTCAATCTTTATACAGTTCGATGCCAAATAGGATCTTCGAAGTAATTCGACCCAACAGGAAAAGAATTCCATATTAATTTATATAGTACACCTTTTTTTAGAAGTGTCCTTCTACTTTTTTTCACTGATCATGAGATCGTCAAAACCAATTTTTTTATTAAGTATACATTTTTTTTTAATTGTATACTTTTTTGTTTTGTCTAGATACAGGTATCTGCATGTAAAAACGTTGTGAATAAATTAATTTTTTAAAAAATGCGTCCTTATTCATTTATCAAAAATAATCTAATGTCCTTCTACTTTTTTCCCGCAGTGTATGAGTGCTTTCCTAAAGTCAAGAAACACCATGACTGTTATTCCGAACAAGCGCAAGCGAGTTCAGGTAATGGGGCGAGCCTAAACGCTCATTGAGACAATTTATCTCAATGTGTATCTAATGATTACTTTGGCTTAAAAATTATTCATCTTCCACTAAAAAAAGCGAACTGGAGCGGGAGGTAAAGAACCGGTTCTGCGACCACAAGGTTGAGGGTTTGAATCTGAACTCGTCTCCTTTTCGCGAATTTTTTGTTACGCTGTGCTCTTAATCCTTTCATAACTTTCCGATTAGTAATTAAGTTAGGTTTTTATTGTACGCTTTTTTACCCCTTTTTTTGTAAGGAAAATAAAAGAATTAGAATATATACAAAATAAAAATAAAAATAAAAATTATAAAAATAAAATAAAAATTATAAAATTAAGAATGGTAATAAAAATAATAATAAACTTTGGTTCTGAGATCGGCCTTTTTTTTTGGGGGGAGGGGGAGACTTTTTTCAACTGTTACTTTTCAGATCATCCATTGGCTCCCCACCGTTCAGCATAATCCTTTCACTGCACTGTAATCATGTATGTTCACGTTTTCAATAGTATTATAGCATCGACAACTGGTCCCTAATTGTACCGAATTTAAAACTTGACTTTTAACTTCTTTTAATTTGTATTTTACTTTTATATCAATAGTATTTTTTAATTTTTTTGAGTACCACTTTAATTTGAACTTATTTACTAACATTAAAGCAGCCTATTAAAATTCCAAGCATATATATTAATTAAGAAGAGGAGGTTTAAGGGGTATTTCCCCCTTTTGGTACTCCGTAAACGGTACGCCAGTTGCCAACAACATTTGCATAAATTGATATAAAGCAGCAACAGCGAGCACGTATCTCAAAGCACCTAGTCAAATCAAGTCATATTCTTATGCCATATATGCAATGGCATATTCTCATGCCGTGTTACTTTCATGAAATTCAATATAAATGTATTAATTCCAGAATATTCAGTTTTTGGAAAAAATTAATCCATTTTTTTTTTTTAACCTTATTATACGGATTAAAATTTCTGAAACTTAGCGTTTTGCGACCATTTAACAAAACACTTTTCTATTTTTTATAATGTCACTAAACCCAAATTTTTCTACTACAAATTTGAAAACTATCCTACTTTTGAAATGCAGATAAATCTAATCTTATATACCTAATGGTGATTTACGCATTTTATATGATAATCAGCACTGATTTCGTTATATTCGAGTGTCTGTAATCATTCTAGTGTAATCAAATAATTTTGTTGAACTGATACTAAAAAAAACTAATGTAAAAACGTTTTAGTATTTCTTATTTTATGTCTCATTTCCCAATTAGTTATTATTTTTTTTCTCTGTAAGCATTGATCATTTCAGTAATATTAAAATAATTTTCCTAATTTTTTTTCCAGATTAAAAAACACCATGGCAATAAAAAAAGTCTCCTTATTCACTGTACGAATTATGTATTGAAGAAACATCTCATTATTTAGTAGACAAAAGATGGAACGGAGGAAAAACTAATCCTTTCTCTCAAATCAACTGCTATATAGTGAACGATTTATTTCAGTTTCTTGTTATTAATATGAACATCGAAAAGCCTAGCCCCTTAGAATTGTTACTAAAGAGTGGACAACTGCAAAATTTGGTTATTGATGAATTGATTTCACAGCAAAACAGTGGAGGTCTGTCATGACAATTCTGTTAGAGGAAGGTGATGGTTGCAGAAACATCACGTGTATAATACTGCCCAAAACCTTTCTGAACGACGAGAAAGCCACCTTAGAGATGTTGATCGAGAAATGCCCCTTATTGGAAATACTGGAAGTATGGACATTTTTCAATCCGTCAGTATTGCAGAACTGTAAGCGATTAAAAGAAGTCAGAAATTATTTTACGGGCAGGAAAGAATACATATACTTCCGGAACGAATCTGTGGATACATTAGTAAATTTACAAAATCTAAAAAAATTCGCTATTTTCCATTCGCGAAAGTCTTCGTCTTACTATAAACATATAGCTAAATTGTTGCAAAATCATCCTAAATTGGTATCATTGGGAAATACAGATTCCTCATGGGCTGCCCACCACATTTACACAACGTGTAAAATGGACACTGTCCTTCGATTTGGTCTGAAGGAATGTTTCTGGGGATTCAACAGATGCGTCAAGAAATTTAACCCCAGAAAGCAAATCGCTTACACCCAACAATATTCCGAATTCGTGAAAAGCGCTGTAGCTTTATTTCCCCTCGTAGAGAAATTGAACATGGTAGTGTATCACAAAAATTGCCTTGAGCATTTAAAAAAACTGAAACATCTACGTGTGCTGGAAATTAATTTTACTTTGTGCTGTGGTTTGCTGGCACGTACCGCATTTATTTCCCTGTTGAGCGAAATTGGCCCACAGCTGAAGTGTCTTTCGATTGTGGGTCATAGCACCATGCCTGTAGACGTTGTCATGAAATATTGTTCGAATGTGGTTAATTTGGATTTATGTTGCAGCGCAATCGTTCAGGGGGGAATTGAAACTGATTCGAAAAATTTTATACATCTGAAAAAGCTAATCGTTCGCGAAGTGGATGAAGAATCTTTGGAATATCTTTTGCGATATTCTTTGAATTTGAAGGAACTACTTCTTGTCGATGCTCTTTGTTTGATGACACTCTACTGCACAAAATCCTCAAAATGAAATCACTCTCCAAAATAGTTACCTTGGGTGTGAAGGAATGCAGTCTTTCCAGAGAGGGTTTGAAAGAACTTATTCAGAAATGTGTGAATCTTGAAAGTGTCGCCTTCGACACTCTAGATGCCGATTTGACGACTGTGGCGAAAGAGCTGAAACGGGATATTAGATCCATATACTTATACATGGCAAGAAGTCTACTAGTAATTTAATTTGAAGGAGTTTTTTTTCCTTGTCTTATTGCTCTTGTTTAAAATGCTGAAATGAATTTTGTTACTTTTTCTGAATTCTAACAGTATTCTTTTATATTATGAAGTATAATTATTATATTATCTATTATTCATATTTAAATTCCCCTAGCATTTCATTTTAAATATAAACACAAAAAGCAAAATTTTTAAAATCTAAACAGAAATATTATTAATTAATATTGTTTTCCATAAGCACAGTTAAATGTGTCAAAAAAGAAATTAAATATAAGTTTAAGAAAAATAATAAGTACAATCTTACTGCTAAAGTACTGCTCTTCATATTTTATTGAGTACAACGTTTTTTAAAAATCTTAACACATGTGAAACAGAACATTTTTAAATATTCCTCTCAGATTCTTTTTTTATTATTAATGCTTATTTTATTTTTGCTAAAAAAATTTGGTGGACTATATATGTGTCTGTACTGAAAAATAAAACATATTTTAAACTGAAATGATATTCTTTGGAATTTGATGTTTATAATGCGGATAGTTAGATTCAAAGCATCAATACGGTGGTGAACCATACACATTGAAAGCAACCAAAATCGAACAATTGTACAAAATTTAATTATAATGAACATCGCAGAACATGAAGGAAAATCAGCACTGATGTTATTATTTCCCTGTCAACAACAATTAGAGAATTAAAAGTAGGTTTTCACCTGATGCTAACATCTCCTGTCCATAAATCTCAGTTTTTCAAATACTGTGTACTTATTCTGTCGTATTAAGAAAATAATAGCTGTATAATTGCAAATAGACTTCTTAAATAATATATATTAATTTACTAAATATTAAGAGACATATACAAATATTTTTAATCATTTTCTCTAATTTAATGATAGTTATATGAAATTTTTTCTAGATGCAAAAACTAGAATTTTAAGTTCCATTGATAAAAATTCTTTTTTCATCTACAAATTTAAGGAAATTTATTGAAATGTAAAACAGTAAAATGTTCAGAATCGTCTATATCGAGATATATCGAGAGGACTACGTTTGCTTTTCTGCTCAATACAATGACCAACGTAATTTACATTAGTTCATTCGTTCTTTACCATGAAGTGAAGTTTTAAAAGAATATTGTAGAAAAGGCAGCTAGGTATTTTCCAAAAATGAAATCTCTAATTTAAATGAAAACTCCGAATGTATAATATATGAAACCATCATCGAAGAAAGACACATAATTATTTCAGAATTCAAAATAATCTTCTGATTTGTAAGGAATTCTCGAATTTACATGAGAAATATTAAAAATTTTCATTCCATTCACAATATCATATCTGTATGTTATTTTTAATTTTTTATATATATGATGTAAGATAATATAATATAAATATCCAAATGTATAGCTAAAAATTTAATAATTATATAAATAATTTTAATGACAATTCATAATATAGATATTCTGCATATTTTCAATTATGATCATAGAAATACACCCACAAATAATCAAGCAATTGCATATTTTATTTAAATCAAATGCTGCACAATTTAATTTCGATTATTAGAGCATCTAAAGGTAGAGTGAATAATTCAGTTCAATTGTACATCTACTGATAATATTATCTTTTGTTAATAAAAGCAGTTATCATTAGACCAGTTATCATATGAAAACCATTAATATAATTATTATATTAACATGTGCAAAATTTAGAGATGTTATCATATGAATTCTATTGAAAATATTTGACTTCAAAATAAATAATTTCAACTTTATATTCTGTAATTATATATCAACTTTATATTCTTACTGTAATGTTAAGTGGTGGATTTGTCAATTTCAAATTACGAAAAATAATATCATAGCAGGTTTATAGATACAAATAATAGAACGTTGATGTATTAATATCTTAGAAGGTTGACATATTACAAAAATAAAATACATCCCAACACAAAGTATATTCATATACATCATACTTTAACCTTCCTCAATGAACGGTACGACCATTCTTTTGAATAGTACTCCGTAAACAAAGTTCTTTTATTAAACAACCCAGTTCCATTAAAAAATGAACATGACATCAGGTTTAGTGCTGTACTCGAAAGTTTATTTAATAAGAAATGTCACTCAAGCATACTGAAGTATCTGGAATCCAAGCTGATGAAATATCGTTTCGTTCTACATGGGGTTAGGCTAGCAGGTGCCATCAGCAAGCCTGAAGAGCCTCTTTGGTTGATTGCTACATGGACAGGAAAAAGCATGTCTCAACTCATTAACAGGGTTCAGGAATATTTGACCCACACATTTACTATTTCTCTCTCAGAACTACTCTGTTCTTTTCTCGAAATTTACAAAGGATCAAGGATTTCTTCACGATTAACCGTTCTCAGATCACCTTGCTCTGGGGCTCGGGCTTTCTTGGTTAACAGAGATAATCAGTCTTTTTACATCATCTTCTCGCATCATCATCTCTCTATCTCAACTATTCTCTTTTTAAGCCACTTCTCCTCATTGGCCGGAACCAGCATTTAGATACCGGCCAAAGATTGTGATTGGTGGCAACTGGCGTACCGATTACGGAATACCAACAGGGGAAATACCCTTAAACCTCCTCAACTTAATTCATATATATGCTTGGAATTTTAATTGGCTGCTTAATTATTGTTAATAAAATTTAAGATATAAGTTTCTAAAAATTCAAATTAAGGTAGGTACTCAAAAAAGATTTAAAATACTATTGATAAAAAGTAAGATAAAAAAATAAACGAATTTAAAAGGTAAGTTTTAAATTCGGTACAATAAGGGACCAGTTGTCGATGTCGTAAACATATTTCGAAACATAAACAAAACTTCTTTGTTTACCAATAACACTGATAGGGAATTATGCTGAACGGTGGAGCCAATGGAGCATCTGAAAGGTAAAAATTGATTATACGTCCCAGCAAAAAAAAAAGGTCGATCTCAGAACCGTAATTCTTTTTATTTTTATAATTTTTATTTGGTTTTCGATTTTATACTTTTTGTTTGGTTTTCAATTTTATAATTTATATATATTTTTTTTATATTTTGAATATCTAATCCTTTTATTTTCCTTACAAAAAAGGGGTAAAAAAGCGAACAATAAAAACCTAACTTAATTACAAGTCGGAAAGTCATGAATAAATTTAAAGCACAACGTAGAAATAATAAATGCAAAAAGGAATAGAGTTCTGATCTGAACCCTCAACCTCGCTGTCAAAGATCCGAATCTTTACCTCTGCGCCAGTTCGTCTTAGTTAATGGAAGATCAATGGTTTTAGGGGGATTTGACATCTAAAACAGGACACTTGGTGCCTTTTTGGATTAATGATTGATTGTCCTAGCGGTAACTGCCCTACAAGCAACTTCATTCATTAGATTGCCTCCATAGACACCAGAAGTTATTTGTTTACAAATAAAAAATACCTTCTAGCCCCCACCCTCCTTTTTAGCGTTGGTCACTTGGACGACCGCACTGGAAATGTATACACGGGCATGGATTCATTTCCTTTTCATTCTTTGTTTGGATATAATTATGGAACTTCTAGAATTATGGAAATATTCTTATTTTTAAGAATTATGGTGCTTTAGGTGCTGCTCTGTCAACCCTGTTACTCCAACAATCGACACTTTTTGTTCTTTGCGGCGAATCTTTTTAGAAGTCAGGGGTTGATTTCTTCTGCACAGGCGTCATATCAAAAGGCCGATTGATACGATTTTTGATCCTCTCGCAAATATTGTCGCATGCCCATTTGAGAACTGTCACCGCTTTTGGTCACTCTCCTCTCCAGCTGTAAAACATTCTCTGACCATCTGTACTTCGCCGTTCGAAATGCCACCTATTACAAAAATTAATGGAACACAAGTGTGAGAAATGTTATTTTGCGTGAAAACCATCTGTGATCACAAAACAGTGAAAACAGGAAACGCTTTTTTGATTTTTCTTTTACATGAGGACGGGAAAGTTTTCATGCAAATGCACTGTATACTATATACATTCAAAACCATTATGTGTATATATATAGAATGAGCTTATATGTGGAATGAGGATATATATAGAATAGCTTTAGAATGTTTCGAAATGTATTATAAATCGGAAATTATGGTGTTACACTTAGATGTTTTTTAATGATTATGCAAATATCATTAAAATTTATTTGAACAATCATTTCAATATCATTTAAACCAAAAACGTGAATTTTCATTACATTCTCAAAATCAATCGAACAGTTTTAATGCTGAATAAAAAAAAATTATCAAGTATCTAGATCTTCGCAGCAATGCACAAGATTTTAACGGTTAAGATTTAATGCCGCTATAATTAAATTTAAATGAAAGATGTATTATAATACTATTGGTACACTTTGAAAGAAAAAAAAAACCAACACTTTATTGAATTTGACTTATATATTAATACTCGTTTGTAATAAATTACCTTTTAAAATCTAAACATTTAACAAGACCTAGACCAGAACATTTTTCTGCTTTGACAGTTATGTAATCGTATATGCAGTTGTAGACTCCTTTATAATAAAAAAATAACAAAATATTATGTTTTTTTAAAAAAATGTGTTTTTTAAGAATTGAATCCGCTAAATATATTAAATTTTGTTCTTATCATCTTATCTTTCAACTGTCTTTTAATTTTTTGCCTTCTTTTTTTAGAGGAAAATAATTCCTTAATAGATTTATGACTATGTTTTTATTAACGGGTTTATTTTAAATAAAGCTAACTCTTGTTAGAAAAATTAAAATTACACTATACTAAAAACAATGAACACTAAAACACTGAATCGAAAATAACTAGAAATCCTACACATATGAATAATGAACAAACATAATAAGTAATTTACAAACTTAAAAATGGGAGGTGAAAGGGCCTCATAAGTGAAATAGCCTAGGCCCTCTTTTGATCTAAATCCGGCCCTGATGATAGCTTTTAAGAAGTAGTACCCTAATTTTGCATACTTTACTAATGGATTTAGAAGAATGTCCGAAATAATTTCAACTAGACTTTTATGGAACTCATAAATCTGTAAAAGCAGTTTTTGCATAGAAAAGTATTTTTAAGTATTAGCTTAAAAGCGTCGTATTTGCTGTGTCGTATATAAAAGGCATCTTTGCACTCTTACTTAGCTCACAAAATATACGTCCTTTAAAATGAACGGTACTAAATGAATAGATAAACAAAGCATTCTAAATTAGCTGAAGCCAAAAACCAAAGAAAACTGCATATTTTAAGCAAAGAGGCACTGATATTTGCAATGCATTAAATCTTTCCTTGATAATAGAGTGGCTCCTATAAGACATTCCTCCACTGTAGATCCAAGACGACTGTTTTTTCCCCTTGTAAACCCTCGTCCGATAAAAGTGTCTCGAGACTGATTTGGTCTGTTGTTCTAACACTCGCTGTCTTTGCCTAGTGTTTGTATTATTGAAGGATACAATTCAATTGCCTCTTTAATGTTCATATTTAGGGCTTGAATGGCCGAGTGGCTAGCGCTCTGGCACTCGGTACCACAGGTATCGGGTTCGAGTCCCGGCGGTGTCATGGATGTTTGTAGTGGTTCGGAATCCACTTTAAACCGTAGGTACCGGTCTATTATGATCGTAGAGGGTTGCGGGAGCGTTGTTACTCCGCGTCCGTGGCTTATCTTCAGGTTACACGCGCCCCCTGGATAATGCAAAGTGAGTAACGTCTGTGCAGCTCTTGCCTTAAGAAATCCAAGAGCAAGCTGTTTAAGTGTTTGCCAGCTGCATTAGAAAGAAAAATGTTCATATTTTAACATTCATTCTTAGAATTTCGGAAAAATAAAAACCATTCTTCTAAAAGAAGCGAGCGTTGGAAACTCAAATTTAAGCCAAAAATGAAACTGAAAATCCAAAATGCCTCTTTTCAATTCTACAGATCTGTGGGCTCATTTTGTATTCATTCTCATCAGACCGATACAACCGATCGGCGATTTCTGCGTGGGAATGCAGATTTTAATGTGGTTTTATTTCCAAATATTTTATTAGATATTAATGTATAAAAAATGTCACATAACGTGACAACATTAAAGAATTAGGATTGCTCAGAGCTTTAATAACTGGTAAAATATCCTTTGCAATGACTTCACCCGCTTAGCACTACTCAGGAAGTGCGTATAGCTTGAAGATGAGCCACGGACGCGGAGTAACAATAACCCCGCAACGCTCTACGATACTGTTAGACTGGTATCTACTGTTTAAAGGGGATTCCGAACCACTAAAACATACATGTCACCGCCGGGACTCGAACCCGAAACCTGTGGTACCGAGCGTCAGAGCGCTAGCCACTCGACAATCAGGCCCCCAAACTTGAAACTCGTAACATTATAAAAATGCACTCAACAAGAGGGATTGTTAAAGGGGCCTGAGTGGCCGAGTGGCTAGCGCTCTGGCGTTCGGTACCACAGGTTTCAGGTTCGAGTACCGCCGGTGCCATGGATGTTGTTGCGGTTCGGAATCCACTTTAAACCGTAGGTCCCGGTCTAACATGAGCGTTGCGGGGGCATTGTTACTCCACGTCCGTGGCTATCTTCAAATTACACGCACCCACTCCATCCTGGATAATGCAAAGTGAGTAGCGTCTGTGCAGCGCTTGCCTTAAGGCATCCAAGACAATTGTCTAAGTGTTTGCCAGCTGTATTTGAATAATAAAAAAAAAGAGTGAATGTTAAATAATGCAATCATACTTGCAAAGCTGCTGAGATCGTTCAATAAATGCCCATTTGGTTCAATACAAAAGAAAAAAAATCAACAAACTCGTTATTTTAAGGTTTCGTTGCTGCAAACAGAGAACACGTTACTAAAATACTTTTGAAATGAATGCCATGTCACGACGCATGCTGCTGTTCACTTGAACCTTTTATTAAAAGTTGTTACTCATGGGGAAATTAAATAAATACACGCTCGATAACTTTCCAGAGGTTTTTTTTTTTTTTTTTTGGATAGTGAGTTCGTGGGGCCGCAGGTCTTTAATGAATGCGACCCTGCAAAGTTGTTCTGAAGCAATTCTCTGACCAGCGATTTGAGACCTTCAGCAATTTCTACTAGTCTGGAGTACAAAAGTAGCAGCGTAATCATATATCAAATTAAGAATTCCGGGTTAGATCCTGCCTTCGAGTTTGGTTTGTCACTCTACGGTCATTTTCCGCCCACATTAGGCTCATTAGACAGGGACCTACAGTTTAAAGTGGATTCCGAACCCCTCACAAACATCCATGCCACCGCCAGGATTCAAATCTGAAGCTGGTAGTACCAAAGGCTATCCAATTGGGCCTCAGGCCGCCCTGCCTTCAGATGACTTTTTTTAATTTTGGAAAAATATGTGAATTTTTAAATAGAATGAACAGTTCACAAATATTTTAAAGAAAATCATGTATCAGTAAAACAATTGTTCGAGAATGTGAGTACAAAAACGAATGCCTCAGATTTGAAATATTTCATTAATTTCAAATGTATTTTTTTAATGGATAAAAGCCGTAAGATTGACTGGCAACTGGCGTACCGTATACGGAGTACCAACTGGGGGAAATACCCCTTTAAACCTCCTCATCTTAATTCATAGATATGCTTGAAATTTTAATTGGCTGCTTAATTAATGTTAGTGGAAATACAAGATAAAGTTTCAAAATTCAAGTTAAATGGTACTCAAAAAAAGATTAAAAATACTAATAGTAAAAAAGTAAATTGAAAAAAAAAGAAATTAAAGTTAAACTTAAATGCATTACAATTAGGGACCAGTTGTTGATGCCAAAACCATTGAACAAGTAAACAGAGTACAAGCTCATTTTGAAATATTGGGACACAAAGGGTTATGCTGAACGGTGGGAGCCATGATGATTGATGCTGAAAAGTAAATAAGTTATCCACGCAAAAAAAAAAAGGCCAAAATCAGAACAGATTTTTATATATTTTCGATTTTATAATTTTTATTTATATTTTTTTGGTTTTATTCCATCCTTTTGCTTTCCTAACAAAAAAGGGGGTAAAAAAGGGTAAAATAAAAACCTAACTATTCACTAGTCGTTAAGATAGGATTATGGTGCTCAACGTAGCAAAAATATAAAAATAGTGAATTGAGCCTAGTGTCAGATTCGAACCCTCAAACTTTTCGATCAGGAGTCCGTCACGCTGCAGGATTGAATGTTCACCAGAAATCCGCAATTCTGTTGCGCATCCCGTGACATCCACCTTGAAAACGTCTTTCTCTCTTCCATTCCAGGCTCACCACCCACACTCAGATAGAATGCTTTAGAGTTTGAAGATTTTTTTACTGTTTTCAAATAAAAAAAAATCTTGCATAAAATTGTTTTGTTTATTTTATTTTACTGCTGCTTTATACTTATGTCCATCTTTGATAAGATTAGAAGATGTTGAAAACTAAATAGACAGCGGATAACAATTTCTATGTATTCATCTAGATCAGGGGTCTCCAAATCCGCGCCAGTGTCATCAATCCGGCCCGCGACAGCGAATAGCTTATTGTTGCTGTAATAAGTTGGATAAAAAAAATCACAGAATGATAATAACTCGGTTTTATTGACTTGTTAGGTAAAGCTTAATGACAAGCATAATACGCAGAAAATTTAACTTAAGCATAACAACTAACAAATAATTGAATTGAACTGGTGAACATCCCTCGGTAGTTATGTTGGGGTAAAGAGTATGGCATATGTTTGTATATCGATGTTTGGAATGTATATATCCTGAATCAAACCTGTGATTTTTTTTCTTGAAAATCCCTCAGGAACGGAAAAGCTAAATGAACGCGAATGAAACCGTGGGGTATCGTGTGGTGTGAGGTGGGGTATCCACTTGTAAAAAAAATACTAATGAGATTTATGTAATTATATAGAAAATGTTAGAAAAATTAAAACGGTTTGGGCCCTTGGTACTTACTGGAGTAAACAGTATGGCCCTAAGGTTGGAAAGTTTGGAGACCCCTGATCTAGATAAATGGATAGATCTATCTAAATGTTTAACAGGGAACTACACATTATGGACTGGTCTAAACACATTCTGGATGTTACCAAGAATGTCAAATAAATACACAAAAAAGAAAACTTTTCATAGAATAGAAATATTGGCTGTATTTGGTCACGAAGATCATCATACCGTAAAAGCACTTAGAAATATTCATTGAATTAAAAACAGCCTCACAATAATTTTGTTACGAAATAGTGAGAAATGTCAGCATTCGGTTCACTTTAAAACTGAATATCGCCCAAAAAATCCATGCAAACATTTGTAGGACGCCACTTCAGCATGTGTTGCCTTTCCTTTCTTTCAAAAGATTTTTTTTTCTTTCTAATGCAGCTGGCAAACACTTAGACATCTTGGTCTTGAATGCCTTAAGGCAAGCGCTGCACAGACATTACTCACTTTACATTAACCAGGGGGCGCGTGTAACTCGATAAGCCACGGACGTGGAGTAACAATGCCCCTGCAACGCTCTACGATCCTATTAGACCGGGATCTACGGTTTAAAGTGGATTCAAAATCATATAACAGGATTAATCAGTCCAACCACTGATTATGTGGAAAATGAACAAGTTGGACGGATTAAAAAAGAGTGGTGTCAAAGGGAAGGAAATGTCATTTGGAAGGGATTTTAATTGCAATGTAGAGATTCATCGAGCAATAGATACACCTGTTTTCGCCTTTAAACTGGATGTTTACTATTCCACGGTTGGGTTTCTTCTTCATTGGCGCAACAGCCCTATGGTGAGCCAAGACCGTCTGGTCAGTGGCAAATTTCGAGACAGGAGATGTTTTTCTTTTTACAGTTTTTTTTTTTTTTTTTGGTTTGTCGCTCTACGGTCATCTTGTGCACACTTTAGGCTAAACAGACCGGGACCTACAGTTTAAAGTGGCTTCCGAACCACTACAAACATCCATGGCACCACCGGGACTCGAACCCGAAACCTGTGGTACCGAGCGCCAGCCACTCGGCCATTCAGAAGTATCCAATGATATACAAGTTTTGATTGAGTAAGTAAAAAAATGTTTATGTGTTTAAAATAAGTTATTTTTATTTGTATATAAGCAAAATAGTGTTTTTTAGTTTTAATATTATAGCTAAAATAACATGCATCCAATTTTAGAAAAAATACAAAATGAAGCACAAAAAAAAAATATATATCTCAAGCATAAGGGCATTCAACAATTATTACGTATAGATAATCAATGGTTAAATGTCATAAATATATTTTTAGATATTATTTAAAAAAATCTTATTTTTAAGAATTATAATAATTCTAGATATAACATAGTTGGAGATTTTCTAAAGGAAAAAAATGTGTTTAAGAAATTCAGTTCAAGTGATAAGTGAAATATAAAGAATTGCTGTAATACTTCAAATGAAAAATTACAACTAACTTTCAAATTATTATTAAAAATAAAATTATTTTATAATTTGGATATTATTTAACAAGATAATAAATTAAAAAGGGATAGATCTATTATTTAGATATATTACAGATATAGACAGGATCTATTATTTCTTCTTTCTATAATAGGGATCTTCTGCCTTTTCTCTATAAATATAAAACATATTATTTGTAGAGAGAAGATTAAAAAATTTTTAGAAATTAAAAAAAAAAAAAGTTATGCTTGATGTTGAATAATTTACAAATGTAAAATACTAAAAAAATTTGGAATTAATTTAAATTTAATACATATACTATTTAAAACAGTTACTGTTGAAACGTATAATAATATATGTTAACATGCAAATTATTTATCCTATTTGTTCCTATGCACAACAACGTGGCAATAGATATCGCCACAATATCACCTCCAATCATTTAAAAAGATTTTCGCCCTAGGTCAAATGTTCCTTAATTAATATTTCCTATCGCCAGCAAGAACGTCGTTGACAGACATCAAAAGATCGGGGCTTACGAATAACTTATATAAAATTAATCATATCAGCAAACATAAGCATTTCTCATAATTAAAAATAAAACTCGCAAAAGAAATTAAAAATAGAATTTACTTTCTTTAAGAACAGTATGTGTTTAAGAAAAACTTCTACTAGATAAGTTTCAGATATTTTTTTAAGTATTCTTGCTAAGGAATGAAAAAAATTCTCGAATAACATTTAGAATATTGCATACATTAATATTTTAACATCGAAAAATAATAATCTATAAACTAATAAAATAAATAAACAAAAAGATTTTCTAAAACATTTACTCACAAATCTAAATTATAAATTGCAGAAAGGGCAGCTGAAGTTAACACTAGTAATATACAGAAGTTGTTCAATTCTAATTCTACTCGGCGCCAAAATTAGGTTGAACTGTACTTGACTTGGTGCTTTGAGATGCATGCTCGCTGACGCTACTTTATCTCAAATTATCCAAATTGTTTTCCTTCCCAACATATTTGCAGAAGTGGAAATCTTGAGTTTGGTTTGGTTTATCGCTCTACGGTCATCTTCTGCACACGAGGGCTTAACAGACCGGGACCTACAGTTTAAAGTGGATTCCGAACCACTACAACATCCATGGCACCGCCGGGACTCGAATCCGAAACCGTGTTATTGTATATGTTATTTTCAGTATTTACATAAATGTGGACTTCATAAATTACAATTTCTATTTTACTAAATATTAAATAAACATATTTGCTTCTATTCCATTACTATGCTTAACAAAAATAATAGACAGATGCATTCAAATTATTAATCATCTTTTTTATAATCTCACAAAGGATTATGAAGAAGATAAATGTCATCGGAAAAATATTTTTTTCATTTTAATAAATTTTCCTTTTAATTTTATTTCAAAATTTATGTTCAAAAGAATGAATTAAATTTTTTTTATCATAAATTAAGAGTTTTTATTAAATAAATATCTTTATGTAATATGTAATGGCAAATATTAAAAAGTAAGGCGTTAACTCATTTGAAAGAATTAAATTTAAATATTCTTATCTGAATTTTTTGATAGAATGGGGTTATATTGACACAGATATAATATTAGATAATGAGATAATTTTCTTATACCTTCAAAAATGTTCCTATGTGTTAAGAAAAGCAACATACAATTGCTAAAGTGTATCTATAATATGAACTTGTAAACTTCAAATTTCTTAGGCAACTGAATTTATTAACAATACATATAATTGAGAGAAGCTAGTCTATATAATCGAAGCCTGATGGCGGAGTGGCTAGCTCTCGGGGCCATAAGCTTAAGGTTCGAATCCCGATAATGCTATGGATGCTTGTATTGGTTCTGAATTCACTTTAAACCCTAGATACATGTGACTGTAGAGCGTTGGACGCAAAGCTGTCAACCCTACCCAGTGAAATGAAAATGATGAGTCACTATAATCATGCGCTTTGGGAGACAGACTTCGGGTTCGAGTACCGGTGGGCCATGGATGTTTGTAGGGGTTCAGAATTCCCTTTAAACCGTAGATCCCTTGGGTGTAGTGCCGACAACCCTACCCCGTGAAAATAAAACATCTCTTGTCTCGAAATCTGCTAATAAGCTGACGGCCTTTGCCCATCATGGGGTTGTTACGTCAGTGATCAAGAGTCTATATGATAAAAAGGGCAATACATACATAAAAACATTTTTATTTTGACAAAGGATATTGTCATATGTTTACCAAAAAGAGCAGAGTACTGATTTTTTTATTATTTTTTTTATAAAGATTACACTTTGTGAATAACATTTTTGATAGACAAAAATCTTTGTAATAAAATTTTATTCACTTCAAATCTTCTCTAATTCGGCAATTGCCATTGCAGTCGGGTCCTTATATTATTCGGTTCTTCTCTAACATTATCAAATTCTTCCCATAAAGGTGATTCCAGTTTTTTAGAATTTCTAAAGTAGTGTAGTTTTTTTCGTCTGTTGCATGCGTTCTTAATGAGATTACCGACCTCTTCTCTGAACGAATTAAACACTCACATGTAACTACGCAGTATTTAAAAGATTCTTTTTAAGCCGAGGGTCAAGCACCTTTAAGCACAGCATTATTGAATCAGCAAAAAATCTTTGCTTGGTCTATTGTTGTTTAGTTTCTGTTACATATTTCAGTTGCATACATTTCTGTTACATATTATGTAATTTCTGTCGAGTAATGAATTATCTTTAGTAAATTTAATTAAAAAGTTTTTCAAACTCCGAAACGACTCAAACTCTGAAAACCCTACAACCTTCCAATGCTTTGGAAGGTAGTAGGGTTTTCAGAGCTAAATTCAATAGTAAAATCATTTTTTGTATCTGAATCATCGTTTTGGTCGATCAGATCGTTTTGGATCTGAAGGCATTTTTCGAAAGAGGTTTTACAATATCATTTAAGTAGCTTAGGATGGGTTCAATTTGGAGGTCATTATGTATTATATTCCTTCAAAAAACCCAGGAGCGTCTACGAAGTCACTGAGTTTTTTTTTTATTTGGTAAACTTGCAACTTTCTAACATTAGAAATATATGTTGTTGCTCAGATTGGGCAGCCATACACTAGAATTTGTCTCAGAATTGATTTATAAATCAGTACTTTGTGCTCAGTAGAAAGTCAATATTTCCTACAGACAAGCGATTCTATTTATTTACTAACGGTGGCAGTTTTAGCGACCGCTTATCTTAGGTGTGATGTAAAAAGTAGTTTTGCGTCCAGAATTAATCCTAAATATTTATTTTTATTTACCCACTGGATAGGCTGACCAAAGATGGTTATATTTCGAGGATTTTGGTTACAAGGATACACGCTCATTTGGCCGGGTTAATTTTACCTCTCCAGTTCTATAACCGATTTTCTAATTTATAACACTGAGTTTGCAGTGCGCTTACGATGGTATTAATGTATAGTAGCGATTGCAGCATCATCACCATACGTGGCTAAGTGACAATTTATAGCCCGGGGAAGATCATTAAAATAGTGTATAAAATTTACTGGACCAATTAATAAAGATCCTGAAGCCACACCGCTAAGATCAGGTCTGGGAGAATAAATATAATTTTCCAATCGTCCCCCGAAGCTACGCCATATGCCTTGAAAAATTTCCTGTTGATCATACTGCTGTGTGGGGCCTGTTGCTCAATCAGTTGTAGCTCTGGACTTTGGTATCACAGACTTCAGGTCCGAACCCTGGCTGTGGCATAGATCTTTACAAAAAATACAGAATTTAAACTGGAGAAATGACAATTGTGTTTCCTTTGTCTTTGAAAAAAATAGCTCTGATTAACCTTTAGAAAAGTAAACGCATTAGATGTAAAAACAGCATAAATGTTTATGAACAGCCTAGTGATTTCATTTTAAATATTTAATTTAAATATAATTTATAAAATCGACAAAGAATTATAATGTTATGTAAAAAAAAAGGGAAGAAACTGTATTGACAGTTATCTTGACTAAATTTTTTATTATTTATTCATTTAATATTAGAACTAAATTTCTTCCAAAAATCAGTATCCATGTAAATTTTTTTTTTATTAATATTTAAGCTGTGTTTTTTTTTAATATCAGGAAGAAATATTGTTTTATTTTAATATAAAAGTTTAAAGTTATTCTACTTTTATAATATAATGAATTATTTTATTAGTATTTACTAAATTATAATGAATTATTTTTAGTTTAAATAATGTAATTAAAATATTAGGAGATAAAAAGTTAGCTTTACTTAAAATAAATAGTAGTAACAGTTAATTAAAATAACAGTTAATAGCATTTATTATTACTACTGAGAAATGAATTCTTTTTCTCTAAACAAAACGATAAAAAATTCAAAGAGAGTTGGAAGGTAAAATTATAAGAACGAAGTTTAATATTTTAGGAGGATTCAATTCTTAGAAAACAAAATTTTTTTTCAATACTTGATGGAATTTTTTATTTATTATTTCTTTTACGGGAAAAACGGAGTCTTGAATTTCTTATACGACTATATAACTGCAAAAGCAAAAAATTCTTCTAGTATACGTTTTTTGTTATTAAAGGAATGTTTCGATTTTAAAGGGAAATTAATTACAAAATGGGCATTTTAATAAATATGTTAAATTTAGTGAAGTGTCGATTTTTCTTTCAAAGTGTACCAAAGGTATAATAGTATTTCTTCCATTTAAATTGAATTAGAGTGGCATTAAATAATAACCGTTAAAAATTTTGTGCTTTGCTTCAAAGATCTATATAGTTGATAATTTGTATTTTATTCCCATAATTTATATTTTAATCCCATTTTAAATTAAGTGATATTGAAGTGCTTGTTCAGTTAAGATTCAAGGATATTTGAAAAATCATAAAAAACATCTATGAATAACATCATAATTTCCGATTTATAATACGAATCGAAAAATTCTAATCCTTTTTAATGTATTATAGGTAAGAAATTACGCTAATAAAACTTTAAAAATATAGTCAACATATTCTTCATGACACACTAGTCACTATTACTTTTAAGTATTTTACTTTTCAAATAAATAGCAAAAACTATTCATGAAATCAGGGTACTATTAATGAAATTTTACAACGAATCTTGGCTAGCCGTAACCTCGGGAAGAGAACCCATCTTTGACCTGCAATTCCGATTAAGACATCTTAAAATAACTTTTAATATAAAAACTTGTTTGTTTTAACTTATAAATAATTGTTAATCTGAGCATAACTACAATCGAGTCTCAGTAATCCAGATTAATAGGGATTGTCCAAAACGCAGATTATTGAAAACTATGACTAATCAGATCTTCTATTACAAAATTATTAATTCTAATGTGTTGTTAAAATCCAAAATAAACTCAGTCTTAGTGTCACCAATAGAAAACACATAGAATTGTAATTTTCTTTTTTCAATTTAAAGACGTATAAGCGTCTGTAGTTGTTTGGTTTTCAGTAAAAATTCTCCAGCTCGCAGCGTTGTTTGACAATTGGTTTCCCTTCTCAATTGCTGAAGGTCCGGTAGGAATGAATCGAGATGCTGGTGCTGGATATAACATTATTTTTTTTCCTTCTAAATGTTCGAATTTTTAGGACCATCGATTTTGTCGTATGGCGCATATTTGACAGTATTTTATAATTTATTTTTCTTTGAATGTTTTAATGATCAATTATCATTAATATTTTATATATATTTGCGTAAGTGTTTTGAATGTATCTAGTATGCGTATGTGAGTGAAAACTTCGCCATAATAATGTAACGCTGGTCAGTAGAAAAATCAAAGAATGGCCTTTTCCTATAGTCTCTGTCTTGTGAACACAAATGGCGAAAACTTATTGCTCACCCAAAATAACGAATGTATTGTTTCACTTTTTCATTTATCGCATTTCGAACGGTGAAGTGCAGATGGTCAGAGAAGGGCTTACAGCTGGAGAGGAGAATGACCGAAAACGGTGACAGTTCTCAAGTGGGCATACGACAATATTTACGAGAGGATTAAAAATCGGATCAATTGACATTTTGATATGACACCTGTTCAGAAGAAATCAACCCCTGACCCATAAAAAGATTCGCCGCAAAGGACAAAGAGTGTCGACTGTTGGAGTACCAGTGTTGACAGACCCGCATCACCTGCTCCATAAGTCTTAAAAATAAAATTAATTTCTTAATTATAACCCCCAAAAAAAATGAAAAGGAAACGAGCAAATGCCCGTGTATGTATTTCCAGTGCAGTTGTCCAAGTGACCAAAGTTAAAAAGGAGGGTAAATACTAGGAGGGGTTTGAGAATCGGATAAGGTTTGTTTGCAAACAAATAGTTTCGGCTGTCTATGGAGGCAATCTAATGAATTGATTTTTTTTTGTGGCAAAGACCGCTAGGAGAATCAATCATTGACCCAAAAAAGGGTCCTAAAACCAATCACAAACTTTGGCCAATATCTGAATGCTAGTTCAGACAAAAGAGGTGAAGTAAACAGTGGCTTAAAAAGAAAATAGTTGAGATAGACACTAACGGAAGAGAACAGGGTGAAAGGCGATCTCTTCGAGCAAGAAGATTATGTAAAAAGACTGATTATCTGTGTTAACTAAAAAAGCCCGAGCCCAGCGTAAGGTAATCAGAGAACGGTTATTCGTGAGGAACTCCTTGATCCTTTGTAAATTTTGAAAAAAGTACAGATAGTTCTGAGTGAGAAATAGTAAAGATGTGGGTGACAAAAATTAGGGAGTTGAGATATGCTTTTTTCAACTCCCTAACTTTTGTCACCCACATCAACACACAATCAACCAATCAACCAAAGAGACTCTTCAGGCTTGCTGATGACACCTGCTAGCCTAATACCATGTAACGCGAAAAGATATTTAATCGCCATGGATCCCAGATACTTCAGTATGCTTGAGTGACTTTTTGTATTAAATAAACCTCCGAGTACACCTCTGAACCTGCTCTTATGTTCATTTTTTTATAAGGACTGTATTATATCGAGATTACTTAATAAAAACTGAACCTTGTTTACTAAATGCTCTTATGTTCATTTTTTTGGACTGGTGTTCGGACTTCGTTAACTAAATGCTAAACCAAAATATGGAATCTCCATTCATTGAGGAGTTAGTATATTATGTTTATAAATTTTTTTTTTTTTGGGAGGTATTTTATTTTTCGTATTATGTTAACTATAAACCTTCTATGGTGTTATTATTTTTCGTAATTGCCAACTAAATAATCCACAACTAAGATATTTTTTAACCTTATATAATAATGTTATTTTGAAGTCAAATATATTCAATAGAAATTATATGATAACACTTCTAAATTTTGTACATGTTACTTTAATTAATGTTTTTCTTATGATAACTGGTCTAACTTCTGCATTTATTAACTTGCAAAGATTATATTATCAGTTTACGTTTGTGATCAATTGTACATAATTATTCAATAAAATCTATTATATAATTACTAAATTTTTAGCAATACATTTGATTTATGATGCATTTATTTATATTATTTGATTTTTTTATATTATATTATCCTACATCATATATACTTAAAAACTTAAAAATGCCATATAAACATGTTAGTGTGAATGGTATCAAAATTTTGTAATATTTCTGATGTAAATTTCGGAATTCCTTACAAATCAAATTATTAAAATTTTTTTCTTCGAATATGGTTTCATATATTATTTAATTAGATTTTTCATTTAAATTAAAGATTTAATTTCTGGAAAATACATAATGGCATTTTCTTGAATATTCTTCTAGAATTTCAGTTTTTAAATCTAGTTAAGTTACAGAAAATTATAAAGCTATTTTTTTCTTAATACTATAGAATAAGAACAAAGGAAATATTAAGATCACCAGTGTTGGTTTTCTTTCATTTCCTGCGATGGAAAGCTACGTTTATATCTTTAAAATTCAATTTTTTGCAATTGTTCAATTCTGGCTGCTTTTATGTGTAAGATTCATCAATGTATTGATGCTTCGAATTCATTAAAAATATTTACACATTTAACTGTTCTTATGAAAAACATAAAAAAAAATTAATAATACCTTCGTTTAGATTTTAAAAATGTTGCTTTTTTGCTGTCTATTTTAAAATGAAATGATAGGTGAATTTAAATATAAATAATAGATAACATAATAATTATACTTCATAATATAAAAAATACAGTTAGAATTCTGAAAAAAGTAACTTATTGGTTAATTACACAGCGCTTCATGAGATATTTGATTAAAAGCCAAATTTATTAATTTAACAAAATTTATTTCAGCTTTTTAAACAACAGCAACAAGGCATCAAAAATATAACATCACAGGTAAAAAAAAGAAATCTCTTTAAAATTAAATTACTAGTAGATGTCTTGCCATGTTTGAGTATATGGACCTAATATCCCGTTTCAGCTCTTCCGCCACAGTCGTCACATCGGCATCTAGATTTTCAAAGGCGACTCTTTGAAGATTCACCCATTTCTGAATCAGTTCTTTTAAACCCTCTCTGGAAAGTCTACATTCTTTCACACCCAAGGTATCTATTTTGGAGAGTGATTTCATTTTGAGGATTTTGTGCAGTAGAGTGTCATCCAAACAAAGAGCATCGTAAAGAAGTAGTTCCTTCAAATTGACAGAATTTCGCAAAAGATACTTTAAAGATTCTTCATTCACTTCGAAAACGATTAGCCTTTTCAGCTGTCTAAAGTTTTTGGAATCAGTTTCGATTCCCCCCTGAACTATTGCGCTGCAACGTAAATTCAAATGTACCACATTCGAACAATATTTCATGACAACATCTACTGGCATGATGATATGACCTACAATCGAAAGGCACTTCAGCTGTGGGCCAATTTCGCTTAACAGGAAAAAAAATGCGGTACGTGCTGGCGAACCTCTGCACAAGCTAAAATCAATTTTCAGCACACGCAAATGTTTCAGTTTTTTTAAATGCTCTATGCAATCTTCGTGATACACTACGATACTCAATTTCTCTACGAGGGGAAATAAAGCTACAGAGCTTTTCACGAATTCGGAATAGTGTTGGGTGTAAGCGATTTGCTTTCTGGGTTTAAATTCGATGACGTAACTGTTGAAACCCCAGAAACATTCCTTCAGACCAAATCGAGGGACAGTATCTGTTCTACATTTTGAGTAAATGTGGTGGGCAGCCCATGAGGAATCTGTATCTTCCAATGATATCAATTTAGGATGATTTTGTAATATTTTAGCTATATGTTTATAATAAGACGCAGACTTTCGAGAATGAAAAATAGCGAATTTTTTTAGATTTTGTAAATTCGCTAATGTATCTACAGATTCCTTCCGAAAGTATCTTTCTTCTTTTCTGCCCGTAAAATAATTTTTGACTACTTGTAATCTCTTACAGTTCTGCAATACTGACGGATTGAAAAATGTCGATACTACCAGTATTTCCAATAAGGGGCATTTCTCGATCAACCTTTCTAAGGTGGCGCTCTCGTCGTTCTGGAAGCTTTTGGGCAGTAGTATACACGTGATGTTTCTGCAACTATCACCCTCCTCTAACAGAATTGTCATGATAGACCTCCACTGCTTTTCTGTGAAATCAGTTCCATCAAGCTCGAAATTTTGCAGTTGTCCACTCTTCAGTAACAATTTAAAGGGACCAGGAGTTCTGGTTTCTACATTAAGATCAAGAAACTGAAATAAATCGTTCACTATATTGCAGTTAACTTGTGAGAAAGGGTTTGTATTTTCTCTCTTCCAATATTTTTCCAGTAAATGACTAGCAGTTTCTTCAATACATAAGTCGTAGAGCGAATTAGGAGACTTTTTTTTTGTCATGGTGTCTTCTAATCTGAAAAAAAAAATTAGGAAAATTATTTTAATATTACTGAAATGATCAACAATTACAGGAAAATAAATAATATAAACAAAATGAAAATGAGACATAAAATAAGAAACGAAACATAACAAAATTAGTGCTGATTATCATATAAAATGCGTAAATCACCATTAGGTATATAAGATTAGATTTTTGCGCATTTCATAAGTAGGATAGTTTTAAAACTTGTCGAAGATAAATTTGTGTTTAGTGATTTTATAAAAACTTGAAAAGTATTTTTTATTAAATGGTCGCAAAAGACTAAGTTTCAGAAGTATTAATTCGTATAATAAAAAAAAAAAATAATGAATTAATTTTCTCCAAAAACTGAAAATTTTGGATTTAATACATTTTGAGTGAATTTCATCAAAGTAACACCGCATGAGAATATGATTTGACTTCGGTAGGTGCTTTGAGATACACGCTCGGCTCACTGTTGCTGCTTTATCTCAATTCATACAAATGTTATTTAAAATACAACAGACAAAAGGTTCTGCCTAAAGTGAAAATGAATCTTTTGTAAAATAACTACTTTAAAACTCGAAATTTTTTATTTCATTGCCTGCGATGAATTGCAAATTCAATTTTAAAGGAAAAGAGTCGTTTCACGTACTTTCGACAACCAAGATAGAATAAATAAGATGGAATTGCTAGGATATACCTTTGTTCGAAAACTGGACAGAAGAATGCCTTCTTTTCGATGAGAAGGTTTAATAGTAACTAAATGACAGAATTCCTGAGCATATTTATCACCTATCCACTGTTCCGTTGATTTTACCTGTGCTTTCTTTTTTTTTGTTGAAATATGAGTTCTTCTGGAGATATTCAAGCATGCGAATACGGCATGGAATTCGTATGGGGAGATGAGCATAAGTTTTAAAAGCAGGAATGGACGAATCGATTACTTCTTAAGGGTGGTGGAACGAAACAAAATGCAATTAGTTGAGCCCAATTGCACGGAATAAAAAGCATGGGGAAAAATATCGTGAAATAAATTTTCTCACCTACCACATTACTTTGTTTGAATATGGTCGAATTTGATAATTTTTCACATACTCTGTCGTCGAACTATAATTAAATGTAAATCTGCATATAAGAACTTAGTTAATGGAAAATAATGACTATTTTGTAATTCTTATGGGCGTTTTTATTATGCTGAATATATCAAAGTTCTTACAATAGTGAGAATTTGCTTTGTGACTAAAGGAATAAAATATATAGTCCGACCACGAATAGCGTGGATTTTTAATCGTCGGTTTTAACAACGTAGGTGGCGAATCGATTACTTGATAGGGGTGTTAATGGGATATTCAAGGTGAAAAAAAAAAAAAAAGTATAATAGCTAGATGGAGTTTTGTCATTTGGTTTTTTTAAATATCGTTTAATCTAAAATTTTAATGACTAAAAGTTGAAATTCTCTTTTTTCCAATTAAAATCCCTTTTAAATGACTTCCCTACCTCTAAGACACAGATCTTTTTGAATCAGTCCGGCATGGTTGCTTGCCAAATTTCCAATTCTTTAATTTTTACTTTTATTTATTTTTTTGTATTTTTAATTTTTTTTAGTGTCATTTATTTAATTTAGAATCTTTATCTTGTAATTTTTTATATACTAACAATAAAGCAGCCGTTTAAAATTAAAATTTTATTTATGATTTAAGATGGGGAGGTTAAGGGGTAATTCCCCTTTGGTACTAATCGTTACGTCATATCAATTTCCCAAATCAGTTTTCATTAATTGAAAAGAAATGAATTAAAAAAAATTAATGGCAAAAACAACTTTAATTTTTAATGGTATATTTACAATGAACAAATATTGTATAAAAACAATATAAAATAAAATAGATGTAAAAAAAAAAAGAAAAGAGATATAGTTAAAAATTATTACACTTCAGACAGTTTTATTTAAAAAAAAAAAAAAAAAATGGAAGAAAAAATGGAGCGTATTCTGTATCTTATT
>BPLQ01000212.1:0-21043 GCA_021605075.1 Caerostris darwini
TATGGGCCTGATGGCCAGAGTGGCTAGCGCTCGGTACCACAGGTTTCGGGTACGAATCATGGTGGTGCCATGGATGTTTCTTGTGGTTCGAAATCCACTTTAAACAGTAGGTCCCGGTCTAATAGGACCGTAGAGCGTTGTGAGGGTAATGCTACTCGCATCAGTAGCATATTTTCCAGCTACACGTGCCCCCTGGGTGATCCTAAATAAGTAACAGCAGATGCTAAATGAGTAAATCGATACATAATAATCGATTTAAAAATAAATTACTTACTGAAAAACTAATTGGTGTAATAAAAATATTAAATTTTTCATTGCTAGCAATTATACATATATTTTTAACTGTTGGTAATTATTTTGCAAATTCATTACCAGATAAAAAAAATGTGAAATATAATTTTATGCTTTTTATGGGATTTTATAATTTTGTTTATTTATTTGTGTTGCTGGTTAAATCTAATATATAAAATTCTCGTGTCACAGTGTTTGTTGCCAAACTCCTCCGAAACGGCTTGACCGATTCTTATGAAAATTTTTGTGCATATTTGGTAGGTCTGCGAATCGGTCGTAATCTATTTTTTAAACCCCTAAGTGATAAGGGTGGTCCACCCCTAAATATTTTTAAAAATTTCTTTCGCAAAGCAATGTAGTGTTTTTTTTTTATTTCTTTTTATTTATAATTCATTTTTTTTTAAAAAAAAAAAAATTTTTTTTTTTTTTTTTTTTTTTTTTTTTTTTTTTTTTTTTTACTTTTATTTAATTAAGTGATCTTATATGAATCAACACGTGTTGTGAACTCGCGCCAACAACGGCCGTTGCCTTACCTGCATATATTATACGCAACGTTTTTGTGGGAATAGTTTTAATTTAAAAGATAAATATTTGAGTGTTAAATAAATATAGGTGTTTTATCATTGTTAAAGGTAAGTCAAATAATAAGAGAACGAATACTGTTATATTTGCACGTGTAGCGTGTTAATGTCTTAAATTAATGTTTTGTGAAGTTATATTCTTTGCACGTGTAGCATTAAATTATATTTACACGTGTAGCGTGTGTTAATTTTTAGTTAAGCAAAATTGGCAACCTTATTATTGTTCTAAGAAAAATAAAGATGGCTGTTGTAGCGTTTTAATTTACAGGTGTAATTGTGTTGCAATTTACTTTATTGTGGCGAATCTGGGATTCCAGTAAAGTAAGTGTTATTTGCAATTCGAAAGCATAAGATTATCTAAAGCACAAACTTATAACGACAAACTATTTTTCGCCACTCTGTTACTCATTTTAGGTGATTTCAGGCAAACACTTCCTGTCATTCCACATTCAACGTACGCTGATGAGATCAACGCTTGCTTAAAATCATCGTCACTGTGGCGTAATGTTGGAAAATTACAACTAAAAATAAACATGCGCATTCAAATGCTTCAAGATCCATCCGCTGAAACATTCTCAAAGCAACTGTAAGATAATGGCGATGGAAAAATTGCTGTACATGAAAATACTGGATGCATAAAATTTCCGACAGATTTCTGCACAATCATCGACTCGCAAAATAATCTCATCGACCACATATTTCCCGATGTATGCACACAATTCAAATATCTTGATTGGTTGGCAGAAAGAGCAATTTTGGCAGCAAAAAATGTGGACGTCAATGGTTTAAATTCCAAGATACAACAGTTGTTGCCAGGGAACTTGGTGTCATACAAATCTATCGATACAGTTTGCGATGCCAATAAAGCTGTAAATTATCCAATTGAGTTTCTGAATTCATTGAATTTGCCAGGCATGTCACCGCATCATTTACAATTAAAGGTTGGATCTCCAGTTATTTTGATTCGTAATTTGAACCCTCCATGGCTGTGCAATGGAACACGATTAGTCATTAAAAAATTTGAATGGAAAGTACCGAGGCAAAAATATATTGCTACCACGAATCCCTATGATTCCCACAGATGTGCCAATTGAATTCAAACGTATTCAATTTCCAATTAGATTGGCATTCGCAATGACAATCAATAAGTCGCAAGGCCAAACGATGTCTGTTTGTGGCTTAGATTTGGCCACACCATGTTTTTCCCACGGACAACTATACGTGGCATGTTCGCGTGTGGGTAAACCATCCAGTTTGTTTGTGTTGGCTAAAGACGGACTAACCAAAAATATCGTACACTCCATTGCACTTAGAGATTGATGTTGATTATTTTTTAATTGCCATAATTAGTAGTAAATAAGTAAATAACTATTTTTGATGCATATACAGCTATTATATAATGTAATTTAAAATATATTTATTAATTTAATAAAATATAAAGGATGAAATAAATAAATAGTTAGTGTATTATCATTTTATACGCCGTCATTGTCTGCAACGTTCCATTCCTCTTCCAATCATAACCACATTTCCACACACTTATAGTAAGATAGTTTTTTTTTTTATTTAACTAAAAAAATATTTTAGAGAAATAATATATATGGCAAAACAACGTTTGCCGGGTCAACTAGTTTGTTTATATAATTTGCATTTCAATCTGTAAAAAACAAACATTCTATCAAATATTAAAAGAAAAATTTCATTAACTAAGAATTGGGAGACCAAAATATTAATAAGCAAACTCTGTTGAACCATTAAATAAAATTCTTCCCAGTGTTATATCTTTTTTTAAAATTATAATACAGAGTTAATTTAACAAAACAATGGATTAATTGTTAGTAGTGAGATAAAAAATTAAATAAAAAAAAGAAAAAATGAGATAAATAAAAGAAAAAAAGGTATTAAATAAAAATATGAGACAAGGAGAATTTATATAGATTATTCCAATTGTTGCTTTCATGTGATCAATACATGTTCTAATGACAGAATATTTTTATGGTGTTTTAAATACCACTCTACATGTCATAGATATTGAGTTCTGTTATTTTATTTATAACATCAGGCTGAAACTGCAAAACATCAAGAGGTTTTTTAGTTTTTACTACACTTTCGTATTTATATATTAATTGCCTTTATAAGACATGCAAGATGACAGAATATTTTGGCAATTCATTATATATATATATATTTGTTGACATCTCATTTTGAAAATAGTTAATAAATTCACAAATGATTATAAAGAAATAATTTATTTAACAAGTAATATCAAAGAAAAAATTTTTAAAGTCAATTCCTTCTTTTTTTTCCACTTAATTGCAGAAAATCCTTTATAAATCATTTTCAATCATTTTTTTTAAATTTATCCGGCGAATATTTATTAATTTAATCATTTTTATTGATAGATATATGCAACTTACAACTAAAAAAAATTAAAAATAATGAATTAAATTTAATTACTGAATTAATATACAGTTTTTTCAACTGTATTAACATCCAGTGTCATCCACTACAAGTTCAAATTAAAGGTATTTGAACTTGAGTGGATGAATAAAAAATATTTTATGAACGATTGAAAATTTGAACAAGATATATATAAAGGGAGTGTGTGAGTAAAATTTCAATAAATTTGTTGACGCATATTATTTAAAACACTTTCATGTAATATCTCTGCTTATATTCATTTTTTATGTTTGGTACACGGGGCCTGTATGACCGAGTGGCTAGCGCTCTGGTACTCGGTACCGCGGGTGTCGGATTCAAGTCCCGGCGGTGCCATGGATGTTTGTAGTGTTTCGGAATTTACTTTAAACCGTAAGTCCCGGTCTAAACACGATCGTAGAGCTTTGCAGAGGTATCGTTACTTCGCATTCGTAACTTATCTTCAAGCTACAAGCACCTTCTAAATGTTTACCAGCTGCATTGGAACAAAAAAAAATGTTTGATACACAAGATGTTACAGCGGTTTGAATATAAATATACAGCGAATATACAGCATACGAATAACAGTTTGAATATACAGCGAATATGGTTTATATATAAAATAAATTTCATATTATTTTCAATGCATTTTTTTTTTTGAATAAAAAATTTTTTAAATAACACTGTAACTATACTCATTTCAGATATTATAGGATGAAAAAGTATAATGAATTAAAAAGATAAGTGAACTATAACTATTTCAAAAGAGTTGGTCAATCTGTAGTTACTCATTTATTTGTAATTATAAAGAATTTTAATAAGAAACATGATTCAATTGATGACCTTCAATTGATGGCATCATAAAATATTAAAATTATTGTTCCTCTTAAAACCAAACATAATGTGAATACAAAATTGACTATGGAATAAGGACAAGAGGAATAGAAGCTTCTACTATACAATATAAGTTACAGCACTAAATTTTTAAATTGAATTCACTTTTGTTGTTGTTGTTTCTTATCCCACTTGGCTAGCCAAGCCCACGAGCCCGTACGTACTCATGATTGAAGGGGAAGGAAGCAGCTTCTGTTGTGATGGAGCACCCGTAGGTAGAAGCCTGACTTTTGCTTCGTGACACTCTTACAGTCATAGGAGACCGGGACCTACGGCTTAAAGTGGATTCCGAACCACTACAAACATCCATGGCACCGCCGGGATTCGAACCCGAAACCTGTGGCACCGAGCGCTAGACACTCGGCCATTAAGGTCCCAAATTTGTGAATGCCAACGGCACGCGGTGTGTGTTCCCAGGTGGTCACCCACCCAAGTACTGACCGCGCCCAATGATGCTTGACTTCGGTGATCTAACGAGAACCGGTATATTCAGCATGGTACGGCCGTTGGCTGAATTCACTTTTACTTATATATACTTACTTTTTCTATTTACTTGGTTAGATATGAAAACCAGGTGCGGTTATCCAGGGATTAAAAAGACTCGAAGAGATCGGAATGAAGTGAAGTATTTGGACCAGGAGCGATGAAGGCCGCCGAAGATGAATGGTAAAGGAGAATGGAGCGTGATGCGACGATGGACTACTCCGTTCGGGAAAGTGCATCAGAAGAGAGTAATCCGGAACTTATGGATACAACATGTGCGGCAATACAATCGGAGCGGTTGTCCTCGCCTACATTTCCCGAAAAGCAATCCAATTTATCTGACGAAGAACACTGTGCACGCATATCTACTGTGATCAAGAAGAAGGACATTGCACAGAATCTCTACGATGCATATGCTGCAGCGCTGACTGGATATTCTACGGATGATGATGACATTAAAAAGATAAAGATACTCTATGATGATCTCCAACATGCAATGAGGGAGGTAAGCAAACTTGAGCTTTGCCCATTGTCATCTTGTAAAAAACATAAAATTATAAACTTTAACTCTCAAATTAAGCGCAATGCTGCCCATCTTAATAATCATGAACATGATAATGACGGTTTTACTATGCCCTCCAAAAAGCTTATTGCTAAGGTCAATTGTGCTGAAAATCCTCAACATTTAGTTGAGACCAAAAATTCGTTTGACAAACGCAATGTTGACGAACAGCAGGAACAGGACTCTGATACCACCCCTGTAGTTAAAAGAATGCCACCCATTATGGTCAAGCCAACAGAAAATCTAAAAACTATGGACTAAACTATTTGACAAATTTTTTTAAAGTAAAGTTACCATCAAAATTGCGGGTGAGATGATCAAGATGCTTCTCTTCGACGAAAATCAGCACAGGGCTATAACCAGATATCTAGCGGAAAACTCCATCGAATATTTTGTGATAACGCCTAAATATCAACGTCCTTTAAAGGTCGTTATCAAAGGCCTCTACGTTAAAACTCGTGATAATGAAATCAAAGATGAGTTAGTTAATCTAGGTTACTCTGTTGACAAGGTAACCCAGTTAAAAAGACCTAAAACCAAGCAGCCTCTACCAATCTGGCAGATTACCCTTGTTAGGGAACAAAAAAGCATGGAAATTTTTAAACTAGAACGATTGCTATACTTTACTGTACAAGTTGAGAAATTTAACTTACGACCAATGTTTAAAATGTAATGTAATATAAATTCCTCCAATGTTTTAAATGTAATAATTTCCATCACAATGCTAATAACTGTGGGTTTAAACTTAGGTGTCTTAAATGTGGTAAAGAACACTCCCATAAGAAGTGTCCAATTGAAGGGAAGCTTGAGGTGCCAAAATGCATTAATTGCAAAGCTACAGGACATCTAGTAGCTTGGAGGGGCTGCCCCAAATTTCCAAAGATAAATACTAACTCTAACAGACAGGCTGCCTATCCCAAAGTTATTCCTCCTAGACAAGTTACTCCAAACATCAGTTTTGCTTCCATGCTTAAAAACTACGTAAATGCAACTACAGCTGTACCTCCTTCAACATTTGTAAATCAAAACCAACCAAGTTCACTACCTGGCATTGAAGATCTCAACTTATTCCAAAATGCTATTATATTAATGAAAGAATTCATTTCTCTTTTCACTGATATTAAAAATCTTCCAAATTTAATCAATCAAATTAATTATACCAACAATAAAGCTGACAAGCTACAAATCTTTGCCAACTGTATCTGCTCCAAACCATCTAACAATGCCACGTAGTGACTATATTGTTTACAGGACTTGGTAGTCGAAACGTTTTCGTTTCCCTTCCCCCAGGCTCTACCCTTCTATCGCCGACTTGCAACTGATCTTGTACGATTCGCAGATTTTCCCCGTCATTACCAGTTCATCCTCTCTTAACAAACACGTTGCTCTTACACGTTTTTGTTATTTTTAACTTGCACTCCTTTTTGAATTAGATTAACCTATTGAAAGTATTTTTATTTTTAAGTTCTCTTTCAAACTACGTCCATTTTGTAATTCTTCAAATTCCTCTTTTTATTATTTTAAATATTATATTATAATTAATAATTATTAAATACTTTATTGAAAAGAAGAAAAGAAACTTCTCTTCTCCATATATTATTATCACTATATTAAGTGTTTATTTTTAATGCAATGGGCTTAAAGCTAAAGTTACTTGCCTTCCATATGCAAAGAATGACGGGTACCCAAATACCAAGGAACTCCGTCGACCTACAAATCGTCGTCGTCGTTTTCTATTTACTTATGTATTTTTTTTGTACAGAATTTCAATGATGAATCCTTTTTATTATTTTGCAAACTGCATCACTATTTAAAGATACGAAATTTTAAAAGGAACTTTTAACACCATTTTTCTAAAATAATAACTGCAATCACACAAATGTTATAATAAAATATTATTTTAATAAAAATAAATACATGAACTCTTAAATGTTACTTAGCAACTAATTTCTAATTTAAAACCAATGCATTTCAGTTTCCTAGATAATATTTTTTACTCACATATATTGGTATGCCATTCTGCGTATATAACTTTATTTTTAATACATAAATTTCATAGTAATATTAATTGTATTGATGATTAAACGTTTAACAAAATGTAATGCAAAATCAGATTAATACTGAAAAGTCAGTATTATTTTTGATTTCGCATTACATTTTTAACATACAAATCACTCTTGCAATGCAATAGGTTGAATTATTGAGATTTTAATGTGAAATCTATCTCGATTTTCGGGGAAAGTTCTTTCCAGATATTCCGATTCTCTGAGATTTTCCTCCTATTCCCCAAAATTTGAAGGCGGACTTCTGGAGAATTATCTTTATAATATGATTAAAAAAAGTAGTCATTAGAGTGTTAATTTTCTACATATAAAAAGCCTTATTAAAAAGACATTTTAATTGACAGACGTTTTTAAGTACGACTCTATTACCATCGAATATTCATGTTGACTGTTACAAAGCAACAAATACGTTCGTCTGGTATTTCTACCACTTTTAATTTAATATATTTGTATGTATGAACAATTTCGGAGTTGCAAATTCATACTTACCTGGCACTGGAGTCATCCCTGATCAAGAAGGGGGATCTCCCGAGCAGAGGCCAATCATAGCACTTTGATTGGGCTGACGTTCGCCACATCCGCAAACTGCGGTTGCTTGGGGTGTATAATTTTTGGTAGTTGGGGCTGCGTACGCGCGGCCCCAGATTTTTCAATAGCAGAAATATTTGACAGTCTATACTATACAAATATGAATTATATTTAAGAATGGCTGTAAAAATTAAGTATCGAAGATGTGAGATTTTTGAAATTATGCATATATAATTTTTTTATATTATTATTATAATTTCAAGAAGGTAATAAAAAAATAATAGATAAACAACAAAAACGATTGGAGGGGAAATTGTGACTCAGTGGAGAAACTGCATGGTAATTCGGAAAGGAGGATATCGGAACGTTAATGAATAATATTCAGTAAAATCAGAAATGTCGTAAACATAGTTGCTTAGATCATTCAAAACAGAATTTTTAATATTTGGAATGGAATTATAAAATATTTTTGCAATTTTATACACAAATTGTTTAAAACTTGGGAGGGAAAGAGCATGTCTGATATCCTTATTTCGGAAAAACCAAGGCGAATTTGTAATCATACGCAGTATTTTATTTTCAAGTCTTTGTATGATCTCGAAATTCGACGGAGCAGTAGATCCCCAATTAGTATTCGCAAATCAAAGTATTGGACTCAAGTAAGCAAGATAAATGAGTTTTTAATTTTCCAAGGACATAGTAGAGTTCCTACAAATGAGTGGATACAGTATACGAATGCATCTATTAAATTTATCCCTAAGAGAATAAAGTGAGGAGCATAATTTAATTTACAATCTAAGATTACACCCAAATATTTAGTTTGCCCAGCCCAATTAATATGATTATTTTAAATTTTGATAGAAGGAGTATTAAGAACCCTTTTACGCGTGAATAGTACTGCTTCGGTTTTCTCAACGTTTAATTGAATTTTCCATTTTATAAGCCATTGTTCAAGATGATTGATATAATTCTGAAGGTTTTTACTAATGATGAAATGTTTACGACCTTGAGTGAGGAGTGCTGTATCATCTGCAAAAAGATTGATTTTCACATTATAAATTTGCGGAATATCATTAACTTAAAGATTGTAGAGAAATGGTCCAAGTATTGAACATTGGGGAACACCAGCCTGAATTTTTTGAACAGAAGAATCTGTGTTACCAATGGAGATCACAAAAGTTCTGTTAGTAAGATAATTTTGAATAATTTTAATAAGAAAAGTTGAAAATAATTAACTTATGGATTAACCCATTGACCCAAACTCTATCAAATGCCTTTGCTACATCAAAGAAAACCACAGCAGCATCTAATTTCCAGGAAAATCCCTCGGAAACAGTTTCAGTGAAATTAAGTAGTTGATGCATTGTAGATAATTTTTCAGTAAAGCCATGAAGTTTGCTTGTATTCAGACATAGCCTTTCTGACAAGTGCTTGAGTATAGTTGTAATGAGTTTTGATTTGCGGATCTCTGAAAATTTGCCAATTTTGGGGTATGATTTCTTTGATTTCTTTGAGTACTCCAATTTTCATGATTTCTTTGAATTTATATTACATTACATTTTAAACATTGGTCGTAAGTTAAATTTCTCAACTTTTACAGTAAAGTATAGCAATCGTTCTAGTTTAAAAATTTCCATGCTTTTTTGTTCCCTAACAAGGGTAATCTGCCAGATTGGTAGAGGCTGCTTGGTTTTAGGTCTTTTTAACTGGGTTACCTTGTCAACAGAGTAACCTAGATTAACTTAAATTAGAGTTTTAATGTAAGGAGGCATATAGTTACTATTGTTAACAGTGATATTTTTAGAGGCAGAGTTGTGAGCATAGATAATGGCATTGGTAAAATTAGTTACTTCATTTTCAATATCTTGAAAGGAATTAATGTTATTAGTAGAATAGGTAATATTTTTATCAAGGGTGGTAGTAAATTTAGAACAAATAGTTCTGATTTTACTGGGTATAGGGATGGTAGGATAAGTAAAATTATATTTTAAGATAACAGGATTATGATCGGAAGAGAGTTCACTGAGAGAGTTGATAGAATGGATGAAATGGAAGTTATCAGTAATGGCAAGATTAATTATTGAAGCTGAATTAGCACCAAGGCTAGTGGCCGTTAAAGGTGCTAAAATGTCTAGGTCGATATTGCTAGTGATAGAAGCAAGTACTCTACCAGTATTATTATAAGTTCTGTAACCCCAATGAGTGTTATGTGCGTTGAAATCGCCTGCAAGAATAGTGCTATTATTAAGATAGAGGAGTACATTGATATCATTAGTTAAATTAGATGTAGCAATACGATTAGGAACGTATACAGAAGCAATGGCCAGAGAGGGCAAATTAGGAAAGACAAGAAAAACAATTGTTGCTCTGATACCAAGCAGAGTGGGAGTAGGAACATGAGTATGAGGAATATTGGTTTTAATAAAAACTCCCGTTTCTCCGGAAACGGGATTTTGAGGTCCATCGTCACGATAGAATGTATAACCAGAAATAAAAGGGGTTTGAGAATTTTTAAGATGGGTCTCTTGAAGCAATTTCTATGTCAGGTTCATATGTCTGAAGAAAATTATCAAGCTCAAGAATCTTGTTCCAAATATTACAAGCGTTCCAATAGTATATACAAATACCTGTAACCAACCTAGTCATTATGTGGCATTCTTAGATGATTTAGAGCACATAGAGTTGGCAAAGATTTGTAGCTTGTCAGCTTTATTGTTGGTAGAATTAATTTGATTGATTGAATTTGGAAGTTTTTTGATATCAGTGAAAAGAGAAATGAATTCTTTCATTAATATAACAGCATTTTCGAATAAATTGAGATCTTCAATGCCAGGTAGTGAACTTGGTTGGTTTTGATTTACAGAAGTTGAAGGAGGTACAGCTGCAGTTGTATTTACGTTGTTTTTAAGCATGGAAGCAAAACTGATGGATGTTTGGGGCAACTTGTCTAGACGGAATAACTTTGGGATATGCAGCCTGTCTGTTAGACTTAGTATTTATCTTTGGAAATTTGGGGCAGCCCCTCCAAGCTGCTAAGTGTAATGTAGCGTTGCAATTAATGCATTGAGGCACCTCAAGCTTCCGTTCAATTGGACACTGCTTAACCGTCTAAAGATAATGTACAATTTTAATACATTCTCAAACAAATTTAAAATTTTG
Source organism: Caerostris darwini (assembly GCA_021605075.1). NCBI lineage: Eukaryota > Metazoa > Arthropoda > Arachnida > Araneae > Araneidae > Caerostris > Caerostris darwini. Next base: position 10,980 of record BPLQ01000212.1, read on the forward strand.
TCATTCTGGGAAAAAAAACAAAAAAAACACTAACTTTTAGAACATAAAATAAGAAACGGTGCGTGAAAGTGTTCATTATATAATATTCAATTTATTATTTCACTTTTTTTTTATATTAAATATCAATTCTACATTTATTTTTTTATTCTATTATATTTATGCATTAATTTTTTCATTATTTTTCTTTTAATAATTTCAATAAGATTATCTCAAAATACTTACTTACAAAGTAAGAGATAGAGGTCGCTACGGTATTCCTACAACTTTTAATGATCAACCACATATTGGGTAGCTTTAAGTACAATCCGTTTCCGTAGAAATTTCTAATAACTCTCATTCTATGGGCATAACAAATTTAACACTTTCATTAGAATAGTTTCGGTCAGAAATTTTGAGTTCTTTTTCAAAGTATTTTGTAAAAAAGTTAAACATAAAAGGATATTTTACAGCGAAAAAAAAACTCTACGCGATAACAAATTATCTCATTCTATTCGCTAACATGGAAAGCTAATATCACTAACTATTCATTCATGTGATTGTAATTGATGAGAACATTTTTTTTAAAATTAATTTGATGCTAGTTATTTTTATATATATTTGTAGTATATATATTATGTCTCCCCATTACTGAAGTGGAATACTTCCCATTCATTATTGCAACGACCAAATTTGCCGATTTTCAGCAAATTAGATCAAACAGCGCCATCTATTATTGCAAATTTTAACTATTTTTACATAATGTAAAAAATAAATAAATAAATCTACGAGATAATAAATTATCTCATTCTATTCGCTATTGGGAAAGCTAATACAACTGATATATTCATTTATATGATTGTAATTGATGAGAACATTCTTTTAAAATAATAACTATAATCACACAAATATTATAATAAAAAATTATTTTAATAATAAAAAAAAAAGAAAAAAAACGAATCTTATATGTTACTTAGAAACTAATTTCTAATTAAAAAAATGTTTTTAGATAATGTTTTTTACTCACATGTATTGGTATATCATTCTTCGTATGTATCTTTATTTTACGCATAAATTTCAAAGTAATATAGAATTTCAATAATTTATTGATGATTAAACGTTTAATAAAGTTTAATGCAAAATCAGATTAATACTGGAAAGCCAGTATTATTTTTGATTTTGCATTAAATTTTTAACATACAATCGGTCATATGGTGCATTATTGAGATTATAATTTGAAATCTATCTCAATTTTCGGGGAAAATTCTTTCCAGTTATTCCGTTTTTCTGAGATTTCCCTTACACTGAGATTTTCTACCCTATAATGTTGAGACGGATTTCTGGAGAATTCTCTTCATAATACGATTAAAAAAGTAGTCATTAAAGTATTAATGTCCTACATATAAAAAGGTTGATTAAAAAGACATTTAGATTGACAGACGTTTTTAAATACGACTATTATTGATTTTGTATATTGACTATGTATATTGACTTTTACTGTTCGCGCCTACGCGCAAGGATACCCCTAGCGGCGAAAAAAGTATATGTATACGCATGCGCCTGCGTGCGCATTAGTCCGAGTCTGTGTAGTGTAATTCCAGATCGGCAAGAGTTAACAGCATGACTGCCAGTGGCTGTGACTGTTTAGTAAAATAAAAAAGTATTAAGTTTTTCATTGTGAATACTTATTGTGTTAGTGTGATTAAAAATACAGTCTGCTAGAGAACATGTGTGAGTGCTATGACAAGATCATTTACAAAGCATCAAATGTGTTCGTCTGATGATTCTACCACTTTTAAGTTAATCTATTTATGTATATGTACAATTTTTAAGCCTGCGAAGTCATACTTACCTGGCACTGGAGTCATCCCTGATCAAGAAGGGGGATCTCCCGAGCAGAGGCCCATCATAGCACTTCGATGGGCTGACGTTCGCCACATCCGCAAACTGCGGTTGCTTGGGGTGCATAATTTTTGGTAGTTGGGGCTGCGTACGCGCGGCTCCAGATAGTTCAATAGCAGAAATTTAAAACATCCTCCTTTTTAAACACCAAGAATCCCTTCAAAATGATGTAAGTTTTTTTTTTTATTTCTATGCATATGCAACGTTAATACAATTATTTTACGCGATATATTGATTTGTAGTCGAACTAACTGATCATGGTTGAGCAATATGTTATTTTTTTTAGGGAATGAGCAAGATTTGTTAAGTTATTGATTAAATGAAGAGATATTAACTTAAAATGTTTGCCCAGCCGTTAAAAAAAAAATAAAATTTAGGTTCTTGTTAAGTTATTTATTTCGGAAAACTAGAGCAGCATGTTTTGACATAACCGCTTAAGAAAATGTAAAATTTTAATATATTCACAGAAAAATTCAAAACTGCTGTAGCACTGTGGGAAAAAAACCCCCACTAATTTTCAGAACTTAAAATAAGAAACGATGTGTGAAAGTGTTCATTATGTAATATTCGTTGATAAAATCTATCGATTAAATTCAATAGCCTTTGTGTTAAATTGGAATTGCAAAGATAATTTTGATGGGAATAATTAACACTTAAAAACTTGAAATGAAAAAAAAAAACATCAGTTAAAATGTAAAAATTTAATTAGATTAAATTGCTAAATGCTTAGAACATTAATAAACCGTAAAATTTTCGGTTTTCACCTCTAATTAAAGCTGTTCCTTTAAAAAGTTATTCAACCACATAAAGCACAAAATAGTATTTCTACCAAACATAATTCAAGATAGAAGCTAACGGCTGCTGCGCAACCACGGAGTTTCACCAAAACTCAAATCATCATCTACCAAACATTCATGAAATTTCATGCTGTTGATTCGAAGATTTTAATAACGCATAACAATATAGTTAAATACATTTTTTAATTCATTGCGTAAATATAATAATAATTTTTTTTATTATTTCAAATTGAGGTAAAAAGCAAAAAAATGTTCTTTTCTACAGCGCCATCTGGTCAATCCATTTCATTTAAAATGACATCAGAATTTCATGGCGAATGTCTTGAAGTGACAAACATCAAAAATTACATTTGTAATGAAATTTTGTTTTTTGTAATAAGTATATTTTGTTTTTTGTAATAAGTATAATTTTTTTTTTAATAAGTATATATAATATTTTTCTATCCTTTCTCACGTTACTTTTTCTGTGCAATATCTCCAATATTCACACAGAGTAATTGAATTATTATTTTTTTTAATTTAAAGCAAATCTACAAACAATATTACTCTCAAAAGTTTTCGAATACGTGTATTTTGTGTTTCTCTAAGTAATTCATAGTAAAAAAGAAAAGATAATTAAACATTTAAAATGATTGTAGCATGGACAGAAACTCAATTAATTCCCAAATAATATACCATTGTTTTTGAGACATACAATTTTTCACATTTCGAAGAAATTAAAAGATTAAATATTTTTTTTTTTTAAAGTCTAATTCAGCATCACAGAAGTTTTAGAATATCTTTCAACTCGCATAGAAATTAGAGAGTTTTTGCATACCGTATCTTAGTTACCGTAGGACGTCCGTTAGCTTTTTCTCCCTAGCGCGCATGCTCGTAGGAAACATAATAATGTCCTACGAGCATGTGCGCTAGGGAGAAAAAGCTAACGGACGTACTACGGTAACTAACTTACGGTATGCAAAAACTCTCTATTATCTGCTTCACTTTACTTTTAGATCAAAATTTGAAATATATATTTCATATAAAGTTTGTTACATGACAACTGAATTTAAAATTATTCAGTTGTTTTTTGAAAATTGAAAATAATAATAATAATAATAATAATAATAGTAACTAAAAAACATCTCTCGCACAATTATATACGAAATGTAACAATTATATTATCTCAATTATATACCAAATGTAAAATTACAGAGGGCTCTGTTGACGTTTCACATATATTCATGTCTGCTGGAATTCCTCAAGGCTTTGATCTTGTCCTATTCTCTTCCTGAACGACATTCTATCTCTTCCAAAGTCACTGAAAGCCTCTATGCAGATGATATTGACGCTATATCTTAAAATCATAATATTTCCTTTCTTGTTAAACAATTCCAAAATTATATTCTCCTCCTTGAAGCTCGTTTAATTAAACGGAAAATTAAACTAAACGCAGATAAAACTGAAGCTGCCTTTTTTCTTGTAAACGCCTTCCTTCTCAAATTGTCGCTATCTATGGAGAAAATATCATCCGGACCTATCAAGCTAAATATCTCGGTGTTATTCTAGACAAAAATCTCCCTATCTTCTTCGTATTCTCTCTATTCGCGATAAATTAACAAACTCATCCGGATTCTCTATCCTCTCATCTATCGTAATTTCCGCTACTTCGATTGAAATTAAACTTCTACTCTATAAAACATATTTGCGGCCAATAATAACATATGCTTGTCCGGTTTGGGGACCAACCGCCAAATCTAAAATTTTTTTTTTTTCTAATGCAGCTGGCAAACACTTAGACAGCTGTCTTGGATGCTTTAAAGCAAGCGCTGCACAGACGTTACTCACTTTTCATTACCCAGAGGGCGCGTGTAATCTGAAGATAAGCCACGGACGCGGAGTAACAATGATCCCGCAACGCTCTACGATCCTGTTAGACCGGGACCTCAAATTTAAAGTGGATTCCGAACCACTACAAACATCCACGGCACCGCCAGGACTCGAATCCGAAATCTGTGGTAACGGGCGCCAGAGCCGGGCCCCAGCCACTCGACCATTCAGACCCCGTCTAGTCTAACATCTGTATAATAAATCGCCTCCAAAATAAAGTACTCTGTACGATTATAAATGCCTATTAGTTCTTTCGAAATAATGATATTCATTCGTCGCTTCCGACTTTCCCAAATTTCATTCAACTACTCGCTCACAATTTTTATTCTAATCTCCCAAACATTAATAACGATTTGATCAAAAGCCTACCTGATTTCGATATCGAAAATCCTAAAAATGTAAAACTCCCACTAATTGCACTCTTAATTAATACTGCTTCCTGCTTTTGATTTGTTTTGTTGCTCGTCAGCTAGGCTGAATATTTTCTCTTGGAAACAGTTTATAATTTATCTACATTTTTTTGTTATTAATGTCTGGAACAATTTAATTTAATTTGCAGTATTTTACTAACGAAAGAAAAATATTTCGCCACAGATACCTGAGCTACCACTATAAAAAAAATTTCCTTCAATATAAATTGGAAAATTTCATTAAATTTAGCATACTTACTTGGCGCCGGAGAATGCCTCGATCAAGAAGGGGGCTCTCCCGGTTGGAGGCCTATCCATTGCACTTCGGAGGGCTGACAGCTGTCACGACCGTAAATTGCGGTTGCTTGGGGCGCACAATTTTTGAGTGGCGGGATCTGCGTTCGCGCGGAACCCGGTTATTGAACTGTAGAATTATTCACTTGTGATGGCAGATGAAGAGTACAATGAAGGTTATTTGTTATTCTGAAGTGCTACCTATATATTTTTAAGGTGTTAAGAATCTTTTAACCATTAATTCTTCTCTTTATTGTTCCAGTTTTTTTAAATGTTACTGTTGAAGGAAATATTTAAACTTTTTGTCATAGGCCTCATTGGAGAACCTTGATTGCGAAGCGACCTCTACTTTTCTTTCTTGTAAGCACTTGCTGAAGCCTATACAATTAATTAGATGCTCTAACTAAATCGAGATTTTTTTTTTTTTTTTTTATGTGGCAGAAGAGCGAGCGAATTCTTTTGTAAAAAGTTATTTTTTGGCGTAGCGTGTTCTGTCAATAGGACTGGTGATTCCGAAGGTTAAAAAAAATTTGGTTTTTTTGAGGCGGGAAGCAGAATAGCTGAAAGGTCAACTTGATTATTCAATTTAGCAGAAATGTTGTTGGTGATTCAGGGAAGAGAAAAATTTAGACATTCTCTCCAGGAAGAAATATGAATAACTACCTTGCAATTTGACTTTCCCTCGAGTGGGACAATCCTTCAAGTTATGTTCATAGTCACATTTTAAGCCTCTAGGTTTGATTATTCAATTGGAGGAATAGTGATGAAAATAGTTACAATGGAAACTAATTGCAATCTATAATTTTATCTAATTCTTCATACGAATTAGAAATAATGGCAAGGGATGTTTCTGTCAGGGGTTCTTCGCGGTTAGATTTGTAGTATGTAGAACAAAATCTTCTCTTTTCAAATTTGTTGCTTCTCACATATGCTGAACTTTTCTTTCTCTTCATTCAGCTTTTCCTGGAAAGAACTGTATTCAGCTTTTGTTATGCGCAATCCTTTCACCGTCAAGATTTCCAGAAAGGTATTAATGACTCAGAGAAAAACGTCTTTCTCAATCCGAAATGTTTTCTTCAGTAAAAAATATTAATCATATATATATATATATGATTAATTCATAAACATATTATCTTTACAACGCTTCGAAGGAGTAAAAGTATTACAATTTATGTCAGACCTAGTAACAGGAGTAAGCAGTTGCGGGACATTCTTTGCTAATGAAAGAACCATAGGCACCCATGTGGAAAGACACGAAGACTAATGGAGGCCGAAGCCTGCACTTTAGTTTTGTTATGGATCTTTGTCGAGAAAACTCGAAATCCGTATCTCCGTAAGTGTATCAGATTTAAAACGAAAATCGGATCCTCTTCGCACTTCTAATATCTTCAGTTTCAGCATCGAAATGTGGATTTTCTCTTTTCATTAAACCTTTGCAGTCCAAATTCGTTGTAGATTTTCGGAGTGCATTGGTCGCACAGCGACCATTAACCTCCGTCCTGGAAAAAATAGGGTTCTTGTCGATTGGTCTAAGCCCATTGCCAGTGTGAATTTTTTTTAAATTTATAGAAAAAGTAGATAATTGAATAAAAATTACAAATAAATAAACTAGTTAAAAATATTATTTTCTTCATTCACAGTAGTCTGGTCCAAATTAATTTTTGAGTTATATTAACGTATTGCCAACAGTTTTAACGAAGTTTTCATATGTTTCTATTCTGAATAAACTAGAAAGTGAAATAAAATTTAAATTGGGGCCTGAATGGCCGAGTGGCTAGCGCTCTGGCGCTCGGTACCACAGGTTTCAGGTTCGAGTCCCGGTGGTGCCATGGATGTTTGCAGTGGTTCGGAATCCACTTTAAACCGTAGGTCCCGGTCTAACACGATCGTAGAGCGTTGTGAAGAGTACCATATTAAAAATAAGGAAAACTAACTGTTCGTATATATAGTGATTAGGGGATTATAGTCCTTGTTGATTCACATCCCCATATACCACGTTATTCATCAAAATTTAAATTAAATTTTCAACAAGATTTTAACACGATTGATTATAGCGACCCATTGCAACGCACTAAGTTACACAAAACATTTATTTTTTTTTATTTCCAATGACAGGTTATGAACAGTTACAGCAAAAAAAGGACAACGAAAAAAACATACAACATATAACAACAACAAAACATGCTGAAACAGAGTTCATTAATCTAACAATAATGCCCAGTTGCAGATCTTTTAGCCACTAAAAAGTGTTATCAGGTGCACCACGGCTGTAGATCTTCTGCGCACCCTACACAAAATATAATTACCAGCAAAAAGAATCCTAGCACCGCGCAAGAAGATCCGTTTAGAGCCACACTCAATATTGGACCTCAAAGGACTAAGAACTTTTCAACAATTTGCATGACTACCGGAGAACCTTTAATTCCTACTTTGCAAATGATAGTGAGTTTGAATTGACTTTAAGCCCATTGGATTACGAATAAAAATCAATAATAGTAGTATATATATATTTTTTTAATTAATTACATAAATGTAAAAGTTATTTTCAAATATTGAAAATGGAGTTATTTAAAGAAAAGAATGAATAAAAAAATTAACACAAAAATAAAATATAACATATAATTAGCACAAAAATAATATATAGTTTGTTGGTTTTTTTTTTATTACAATGTGTTGTTAGATCAATTGTTGTTGTTGAAGATTATTATTACTTGCTTATTTTTAAAAATGTCATGAATTCTTTGTAAATTATTAATTCTAATTAAAATTTTCAGTGCAGAATTATTTAATTATTATTATCAGCTTTCAATAGTTATTTTTAACTAAAATATCTTGTTGCAGAAGAAATATTTTAAAAACACTAATAATAACCTGGCTCATAATAAACTATCTTTAGTTTTAGTAACTAACAATACATATTTCGGTATTAGCTTATATTAATTTCATAGCTTATATTTATATTCATTTCATAGCTTTAATTAACAAATCCTTTCCTTCATTTCCTTAGTTATTAACTAATTATTTGTAGGTTTGCATATAAATCTAATTATGAAACAAAACTGTAATTGAGTACTAAACAAATATTTCTTTTTAAAATTATTATTATATGTGATAAGTTATGTTTTCCTAAATAATGAATTTGCATAAAAACATCTCAAATTGAATTTCTGTTTTCTAATATGTTTCCCTTCTAAGAAATGTTATCATGATTACAAATTATAACTTTGAATATTGATTTCATCCTAGGCTTATATTTTACTTATTTTAAAATTCGTAATTTTTGCTGGCAAAATCAAGCCAAAATAGGAAATCAATTTGTTATAAGCAATTTTCTAAAGCTGTGATTATTGTTATTTATAAATATCATAATAACAAATGTATTTATATATTGTATCTTCAATTTTTATCTTGCTTTTGATATACATTTTTTTTTCTTTTAAGTTATTTTTGAATAACAGCATATTTGGTACTTACGTATTAACGGTACCTTGGCGACAATTGCGCCAATAAAAAGCACACGCGCCAACCGCAGCTACAGATTTGGCGGTTTTTAAGTGGCACCAATCTATTCTATTGGTTTGGTAACCTTAGTAGCTGTTAGATTGGCGATACTTAAAAACCGCCAAGGTACCGTTAATACGTAAGTACCGCATATTTTTATCCCCTTTTTTGGTATGCATATTTACTTTGTGCACTTCATTTCCAGTGTAATGTGATTCAGTAACCAATAATATTAATACAACATATAATTTTTTATGTAGTATTTTAAATATGATAATTTTATTCATTTTTGATTATACATAAATTATTTTATCTGTAAAATTCATTCACTACATAAATGATAAAAATTTTTATTAAAATTTATAATTTTTTTTTTCATTTCATTTATCTACATCATGATTTATAAGTTAACACACTGATTAAATACAAAATAATAATAATAATTCAGTATTTTTAATTGCCATTTTTAGTACAATTTAAAACTATATTCTATGTAAAATATATCAAATAGATATTTTATGTTTTATGATAGTAATATTTCAAATGTTATATATTATAAATGTTTATAATAATGTTGAATGTAAAGTAGTTAATAAAATACATGTTAAAAATTATGTCTGGTTTTATTTATCCTTTATGGTGTTTTGTGTGATTTTAATACCCTTTCAAATAAATGCCAGGAAATACATTTTGATTTGTATAAATTTCTTATTCCTTAATAAAAGTTATAACAGAAAGTTTAACTTTTTTTCAGAAAATTATCTATTAAAAAAAATACTGGTATCCTTTTTTTCCACCTGTATAGTATATGTGGATATTGTAAATTTGTGAAATATTTTTGTTTGATGTGGTTTTTCAAATACAATAATTCTTACGTGTATGTGTTTTGTTTTAAATAAACACATGTTTTACATATTTGCTTTGCTTATCCAATTAGCATAGGCTTTATTTAATATTTTTGCAGCATTCTTGCATCTCTCACGTTCTCAGTTTTTTATAACATTTCAACGTTTACTTCATTCAATGAGTAAATAAGATAGGCAATTTATAATGAAAAAATATATTTACTTAATGTCATTACAATAAAGAAACTAATAATAAAATATTCTTAAATGTTAATTAATTAGATGCTTATAAAACATTATACACTTAATACCTAAATCATGCCATATGTATATACAATATTGAAATATTTAAAAACGTAGGACTTTTAACATAAAAAAAGATTTTTTCATGCTATGCCAGTTTATGATTAATACTTATAATTAGTGCAATATTATATTTTTTCAAAAAAGGGCTTTAGAAATAGTAACAT